>CM038678.1:682732407-683241230 GCA_021605205.1 Aegilops longissima | reverse complement strand
CGGTTTCGGGTTATGTCGGCGTAAGTAGGAGTTCAGGATCACTTCTTGATCATTACTAGTTGACGACCGTTCCTTTGTTTCTCTTCTCGCTCTCATTTGCGTATGTTAGCCACCATGTCATGCTTAGTCGCTGCTGCAACCTCACCACTTTACCCCTTTCTTTCCCATTAAGCTTTGCTAGTCTTGATACCCATGGTAATGGGATTGCTGAGTCCTCGTGGCTCACAGATTACTACACCACCAGTTGCAGGTACAGATTATGCGATGATCATGACGCGAGAGCGATGTTTGCTTGTGTTGGAGTTCTTCTTCTTCGTCGTCGATCAGGGGATAGGTTCCAGGTCGGCAGCCTGGGCTAGCAGGGTGGATATTGTTTGAGTTTCTGTTTATGATTCATCCGTAGTCGAATGTTGATCTTGTATGTTGTATTGTTGTATTCATGTGACATTGTATGTATTGGATGTATCCCCATCTATTATGTAATGTTGATGTAATGATATCCACCTTGCAAAAGCGTTTCAATATGCGGGTCTATCCTTGGTGGGACCTTCGAGTTCCTTTTGGATAGGGTCGCATATCGGGCGTGACAAGTTGGTATCAGAGCCTCGACCGACCCTAGGAGCCCCCTTGTTTGATCGTGTAGTTTGGCCGTTGTTGATTCGAGAAGAAAACTATTTTCGGAGTCTAGTTATATCGGAGAGTAGGAATTCTTTTTACTCCTCAGCCCTTAAATCGCTCTCGGTGGGAATCTTGGCGAGGAGTTTTGAATTACTCCTCTTCCCCTTCAAATTTTTTCTTTAGGATCACGCAGTTGGTTTTCCGATCGTTGTTCCTCAGCTCTTTTCATCCGATGCATTCTCGTCAAGTTGACTTGAGCCTCTTCATCTTTGCCAAGTTCAATCCTCAGTTTGCTCTCAACGAAGTTATTCCTCTATCCTCAGTTGTTTTTATTTTCCCACCCATCCTCCCTTCATCTTCTCGAATCCGGAGTCCGTAATCGAGTATCCATCCTACTCGTGTGAAGTCTTTGCTTTCTTTCAACCGGTGTTTTCTCTTCAAGATATTCGTCGTTTTCCCCTTCCAAGTTACCCTTGTTTTCCCGCCCTCCCACCCTCTTCTTCTTGGAGTTTGAGTCTCTTTCGACCATCAATTTCATTCGTACGTAGCCTCTTCAGTCTTCCCTCAATCATTTCAACCGGTGAATTCTCTTTTGTTTGAGATTCTTCATCCCTTTCTTTTTCCGGTGCACACAATTCAAGTTTTCTTCGTTGTCGATCATATTCTTTACCTCAGCTCAAATATTTCCCTTTGCTCGTTCGTCTCTCGCCAGTTATCCTTCTGGAGTGTTCAAGATATCTCAGGAGATTTGTCGGTGTTCGAATTAATTCGAGGTTATCACCTCATTCAAATATTTCAATTGTTCCGGTGCATCATCTATATGTTCAACAATCCTTTCCAATGGTGTTTTCTCTTTAGTGGGCCCTAACCCACAGGTCTTTTCCCAGGATCTTACCTGACTCTTCTAATTCACCCGGAGTTATTCTCAACTCTTTTCGGAGTTTGACGTAAGAATGAATTTCATCAGTCAGATGCCTTTTCAAGATCGATTTCAAACCATTTCATTGTTGACTCAACCTCTTTTGCTTTTCATTCTACCGGAGTACCTCAGTTATTTTGGTGGTGTTCCTCGTCGTCATTTCAAGATAGAAGAAGAGTTTTCCCTCTAAATCTTGTCCGTTCTACCGGATATTCGCGGTGCTAGCTCGATGTTATCCTCTCAAATTGTTTTCAATCGTGCAAATTCTTTTCATCCATCCGGAGTATTTCAGGTGTTGCTTTCCCTCTCGATCATCCGGTGGTCATCTTTTCGAAATATTGCTTCGTTCCAAGTTTTCAAATTTGTTCTCCAATTATTCCATATTCGTGCCCCTTCGTTCATCTCAATATTCTTCCGGTGCTTCATTCAAGTATTCTTCTATCAGTTCGCGATCTCTTTGTTCTCTTGCATTTTAATTCCCTCAAGTATCTCCGTGCTTCTCTAATTCTTCCCGGTGATTCATTCTCTTTCGTCAGTCATTTCCGAATTCTTACGGTGGTTCGTTCAAGATTCTTTTCCTTGTTTATCATATTAATCCATTCGTTCTTTTCAATCCTACCGGTGGTTCATGAAGACCTTCTCAAGTTTGCGATATGTCACTTCTCAATTATTTGTCAAGAATAATAAGTAGTATGCGAAAATCCATTGCTTGTCATCAATTTAATTTGATGAAGGATAAGCATACAATAAATATTATTCTCATTTAATCCTAGTGAGTAATCCCTTCTTTCGGAGTTTGTTCTTGTTGAATAAATTCTAGTTCCAAGTGTTTTCATCCTTTCTTTTCCGGAGTTCAATTTTCCTCGATCATTTTGTCGGAACCTCCATCTAAATCATCGCAAGGCTCATCTTATTCTTTCTTCCTTCATTTTATCTCATCATCCTTTTGTCACCAGAGTTCCTTATGGTGGTTCTTCATGATTTAATTCATTCTTCAAGAGTTCATCAAGATTTTGTTGGTGGAGTTCAAGTATCTTTTCTTCTTGCATCTCGAAGTGCAATTAATTCTCCATATTCTTTTGAAGTGAATTTTTGCATTTCTTCGTTCTTCTCAGCTATCCAATCATTTCCATTTGTGGCCGGTTATCACCTTATGATCTTGAGATGTTATCTATAAGACCACAACAAGCTTATTCTTTCGTTGTTGATTTTCTCAACAACTCCATTCAATCCTTCCTTCTAAGTTCTTTTCATTTCTATTTCATTCTTCCGGAGGCTTTACGTTGTTCATCTCATCAAGTACCTTTCAGTCCTCTCAAGTTCATGTTCTAATCCTTCAATTTTCAGCAGGAGTGCTGCCTAAATCCTTCCAGTCTTATTCGTTTTCTTATCTCGTTCTAACCGGAGTGGTTTCATAGTCTATCTAATTCCGTGAGCTTTCGATTCTCGCCATTCTCGCCGTTCCTCTCTTCTTCTCGAGGGCTCTCGATTCTTTGGTTCTTCTCTTGAGTTCTTGTTTCACCTCAACCCTTTTCCCTTCCGTCTCGGTCCTAAGATCTCGGGACGAGATCTCTTGTTAGTGGAGGAGTGTTGTAACGCCCCGGATTCGATGCGCCAGGTGTTCGCCAGTTATTCGTCGTTGTTGCCATGTCATTTGCTTGCGTGTTGCATTTTGCCATGTCATCATCTGCATTTCATACCTTGTCATCATGTGCATTTCATTTTGCATACGTGTTCGTCTCATGCATCCGAGCATTTTCCCCGTTGTCCGTTTTGCAATCCGACACTCCTATGTCTCCCAGCGCCCCCTTTTGCCTCTTTTCGTGTGCGGGTGTTAAATGGTCTCGGAATGGACCGAGGTTTTTCAAGCGGCCTTGGTATAGCACCGGTAGACCGCCTGTCAAGTTTCGTGCCATTTGGAGGTCGTTTGGTACTCCAACGGTTAACCGGGTAACCGTAAAAGCCCCTTCTCTTTGCAGCCCAACACCCCCTCAAAGTGGCCCAAAACCCTGCAAACTCCCCTCTATGCTCTCGGTCGTTCGATCACGATCGCGTGGCCGAAAACTGCTCCTCATTTGGACTCTCCTAGCTCCCTCTACCTATAAATAAGTCCTCCCTTTCCATTTTCGCGGATGAAACCCTAGCCTAGCCTCCCTCTCGCCCGCCGGACATGTCCGTGCGCCGCCGGGTGTGCCCGCCGCCCTCAGCCACGTCACCCGGGCCAATCAGCGCTCGCCACGTCACCTCCGCCAACGCTCCCCAGCCAATCACAGCCCGACGCGTGGCCTCCCGCCGCCGCCAGCGCCGCCCGCCCGTCGACCGCGCCTCGGCCGCCGCCCCTCGCCCGGATTCGGCGTCGCGCCGCCGCCGTCGTGCGGGATCGAGAGGAGCCCGATCCCTCGCCTCCCCGTCCAGCCCAAATCCAGGCCCAGCTCCCCCGCAGCCCAGCCCATCGCCCCGGCCCGCCTCGTCTGTTTTTTTCGCGAGGTGAAAAATTCTGCTAAGTCCCAAAAATTCATACATTCTGGTGCCCACTTCAGCTTGCCATATCTCCATGTATACCGCTTCGTTTTGCGCGTTTAGCATATCAAATTGTTCGCCTCAACGAGTACATCATTTCGTTCCATTGCATCATGTTCTTTTGGGTTCATCTGGATGCCCTAATCATCGTTGCAAGAGTGCTATGTGATGTTAATCTGCTGAAACTGGTATAACATGCTCTTTTGTCATTTTTTCCATGATTGATGTGTGCACCCTATGAACTTGAGGTCTACATGTGTTTTGAACTATGCCATTCCATCTTCACAGGGGTGCCATCCATATATTTTTGTGAGTTGTGTAGTGAGTGTATCAAGCTTGTTAAGTAGGGTACTTGTTGTTGCTGTTTTGCATGTCTGAATCTGCTATATCATGATGCTATGTTAACCTGCTGCTACAAGTCATTCTATGCATAATCTGGAGATGTTCACTAAGGATGTTTTGTTCTACATGTCATGGTCTATCCATCCATGCCCCTGGTTGCATTTATAGCCTACTGTAGCTTGTTGTAATGTTGCTCCAAAGTTGCTTCATAATGTTGCTGTCAGCCTGTTAACATTAAGTTCAATGTTGCCATGATGTTGTTAGTGATCCATGCACTCTATGATCTTGTTCTTGCCATGCTTGGCTTCATAAACATGCCTTATTACTGTTGGTTGCCTTGCCATGCCATGTATTGCTCTGTGGTGAGTGGTTCAAGCTCACCAACATGTCTACTTATTGTTGTTCCTGCCATGTATGAAGATGTCATATCATTTGCCATGTTTACATGGGTGCCATCATATCTTATGATCCTTTTTGGCTCATGGTCAGTAAAGGACATTTGTTCTATGCATTTATTAGTATCATGCCATGCCTTTGTTTGCCATGATAAGTTCCTTTAGCATGTAGTTTGATAGCTCTAAACATTGCAACCTGATGTTATTTCTGCTAAAGTCTGAAACTGTTATTATTTGCAATCTTGCCATGTGTGTTTGAGCATGTTCTAGTGATTTCTGGAGATAGCTCAGTGTTCATGTTTTGTAATGATTTACATGTACTTAATGCCCATGCCTTTTGTTATTACGTTGAGATGTGTAGCATAGTGTTTTGGTGCTTGCCATATGCCTAGTTGCTGTTTTGGACAGCTTGTCCTTTAAACTTGTTTCATGTGTATGTGCTGAACCGTTGCTCCGTTTTGAGTGTGCTCAATATAAAACTTGCTTAGAATTGCATGTAGCTTCATATTATCTTGTTGCATCATTGTTTTGAGGTGTTTGCTTGATGTTTGGATGCATTTTGCATCAATGCCATGTTTAACTTGTTTTGCTCATATCTTCTAGGCCGTAGCTCCGAAATAAATGAACTTTATATGTAACTTGACTAGAATTTCGTGTAGATCTTCGTGGTGCGTATTAACTTGCTGTTTAACAACTTTAACATAAGGTTTATTCAGATCTGGACCAATTTCGAAATTTGCATATGAGGACTTACCGGAATTGTTATATGTTGTTCCCGGCCTCATTTAAACTTGCCTTGATGTGTTGCTCTTGTTTGCATCATCTCTTGCCATGATTAGCCTCATCTAGATTTGTCATGCATCATGTTTGTTGTGCATCTTGTCATGTTCATGTGTGGTGTGTTTACCATGTTGTGTGCTTCTTCTCGATAGTTCCCGTTTCGTTGCGATCGTGAGGATTCGTTCGTCTACGCTTGGTTCGTCTTCGTGGCTTCATCTTCTTCATGGACTCGTTCTTCTTCCTTGCGGGATTTCAGGCAAGATGACTGTCACCTTGGATCTCACTACTATCATTGCTATGCTAGTTACTTCGTTCTATCGCTATGCTGCCTTACCTACCACTCACTGCTCAAGCCTCCCAATTAGCCATGTCAGCCTCTAACCTTTGTCACACTTCCTAGCAAACCGTTGTTTGGCTATGTTACCGCTTTTGCTCAGCCCCTCTTATAGCGTTGCTAGTTGCAGGTGAAGATGAAGATTGCTCCATGTTGGATGTTTATGTTGGGATATCACAATATCTCTTATATTATTAATGCATCTATATACTTGGTAAAGGGTGGAAGGCTCGGCCTTATGCCTGGTGTTTTGTTCCACTCTTGCCGCCCTAGTTTCCGTCATATCGGTATTATGTTCCCGGATTTTGCGTCCCTAACGCCGTTGGGTGATTTATGGGACCCCTTGACAGTTCGCTTTGAATAAGACTCCTCCAAAGAAGGCCCAACATTGGTTTTACCATTTGCCTCACCTAGCCCTTTTTCCCTTGGGTTTCGGAGCCGAGGGTCATCTTTATTTTACCCCGGGCGGTGCTCCTCCGAGTGTTGGTCAGACTAGAGCACCGTCTTGGGACCATTCCTTGGCAACTTGGGTTACGTCGGTTTCTGACGCTTCGCTCATCCGGTGTGCCACGAGAGCGAGATATGTGCAGCTCCTATCGGGATTTGTCGGCACATCCGGCGGCTTTGCTGGTCTTGTTTTATTCTTTGTCGAAATGTCTTGTGGCGAATTGAGACTGATCGGGTCTTCCCGGGAGAAGGAATATCCTTCGTTGATCGCGAGAGCTTATCATGGGCTAAGTTGGGACACCTGCGAGGTATAAACTTTCGAGAGCCGTGCCCGCGGTTATGTGGCAGATGGGAATTTGTTAATATCCGGTTGTAGTAAACTTGAAGCAAACTCTTCTAAAATACACCAACCATGTGCGTAACCGTGAGTGTCTCTTTTCGGGGTTGATCGAGAGGAGAACACGGTTTCTGGGTTATGTCTGACGTAAGTAGGAGTTCAGGATCACTTCTTGATCATTACTAGTTGACGACCGTTCCTTTGTTTCTCTTCTCGCTCTCATTTGCGTATGTTAGCCACCATGTCATGCTTAGTCGCTGCTGCAACCTCACCACTTTACCCCTTCCTTTCCCATTAAGCTTTGCTAGTCTTGATACCCATGGTAATGGGATTGCTGAGTCCTCGTGGCTCACAGATTACTACACCACCAGTTGCAGGTACAGATTATGCGATGATCATGACGCCAGAGCGATGTTTGCTTGTGTTGGAGTACTTCTTCTTCTTCGTCGATCAGGGGATAGGTTCCAGGTCGGCAGCCTGGGCTAGCAGGGTGGATATTGTTTGAGTTTCTGTTTATGATTCATTCGTAGTCGGATGTTGATCTTGTATGTTGTATTGTTGTATTCATGTGACATTGTATGTATTGGATGTATCCCCATCTATTATGTAATGTTGATGTAATGATATCCACCTTGCAAAAGCGTTTCAATATGCGGGTCTATCCTTGGTGGGACCTTCGAGTTCCTTTTGGATAGGGTCGCATATTGGGCGTGACATGGATGCACCAAATTATAACAACACGCAGAAAGAAATCAGCTGGTGGGCTGCTATATAGGTCTCAAGTGAGAACACCCCTCCATAGCTGTTGAAGTTCCTCAACAAGAGGCTCCATGAACAAATCAAAATCCTTTCTAGGACTTTTTGGACCTAGGATGAGCAAGGCCATCATGTAGTTTGATTCTTTGGTGCAGACATTTGGAGGCATGTTGTAAAGGATAACAAGCACTGATCATATTGTTATGTGGCGCTCTGGTGGCCAAATGTGTTAAATCCATCTGAAGCTAAGCCAAGTCTAATGTTTCTCGGGTTAGCATCAAACTTTTTGTGTTTCTAATTGAAGCTTTTCCACTCACTACCATGTGATGGATGGCTCATTACATTCTGATCTCTGTACTCCTGGTTCCTAGAATGTCACAGTACATCCTCTCTTGTTTCAGCATCATGAAACAACCTCTGCAATCTTGGTGTAATTGGAAATTTTCTCAGAGCATTATCAGGAATCCTCTTCACAGCACCACCATCTTTCCATCTTGATGATTTGCATTTCGGGCATTCACTTAAGTTGGCATAATCCTTCCGAAACATAACACAATTATTCTTACAAACATGGATCATATCATATCCAATTCCAACTGCACGAAGGAAATTCTTCATTTTACTATAGGTGTGTGGCAGCTCAGACGCATCTGGGAAAGCTTTGCGGAAAGCAGCCAACATCGCACCGAATGTTTTGTTGGTCATCCGTTCAGATGTCTTCACCTGAAGAAAGGTGACCATAGCTGAGAATACTGACAGCTTATTTCCTGGGTGACAGCCACGTTGCATTGTTCCAACATGCGGGCCCACTGTTTTTCTTTCGCAGGTGATAGTTCATGGAATGCACGAGCATTTCGCAGCATTGTTTCAATGTTGGTCAAACTCACTGGCTCCGCCGCCACCTCCTCCTCCTCCTCTTCCACCTGAGCATCAGGCAGATCAAGATGGTGATCTACTGCTTCCACGTAGTCAATAACATTGACGTTCACAGCTTCACCATGATGAACCCACCTAGTATATGTGACTGACATCCCATACAAGTGTAGATAATTTTGCACAGTTGACTGGGGGTCTTGTAACTGAATTCATACAACTGCTACACGGGCAGAGCACATCTGATTTCGGACCACCGTACTCAGCTCTGATAAAGTTCATGAAGTTTTCAACCCCCTCGACATATGCAGCGGAGAATCTTCGAGCAGAAGTTATCCAAGTCCTGCCCATCTGTTAGACATACAAATTAGTTCTTCTACTAGATATTACAGGAAAAACATATATGCTTTTTTATGAAGTCCATAAGAAAATACCTAGGTCGATGTCTAAAGCTATGGCAAGATATTTGGACGAGCAGATCTAAGTAACGAAACATATGTAAAGCTAATTTAGCAAACAGATTTGAGTGCTAAATTATGGCAGGTTGTTTCATCAGTGACTGAGGCCGAGCACACAGCCATCGAACTATCGAAGGCCATCGCAGCAACAAAGATCGAGTATAAAACGGTGTAGAGCTATTTCACCTAACAGATTGGCTACTAGACCATGGAAATCTACGTCACAATAAATATATGGCAGGATATTTTAGCAACTAATCGGCCTTGGCATGCCATCTCAGCTAAAGAGATTGAGTGCACAACAGGGCAAGGAAGCTTCTTAAGCAGAGCATATTGACTGTAAACTACTTCGGCAAACAGTGAGATTAACAGCGTCTATCAGCTAACATTCAGCGCTACACCGACATGCATGGGGCCTCAGTCTAGAATGCTGCTACCTCTTGAGCACTGCGTTGGTTTCCCTTGAAGAGGAAAGGGTGATGCAGCAAAGTAGCGTAAGTATTTCCCTCAGTTTTTGAGAACCAAGGTATCAATCCAGTAGGAGGCCAGACGCAAGTCCCTCGTACCTACACAAACAAATAAGAACCTTGCAACCAACGCGATAAAGGGGTTTTCAATCCCTTCACGGCCACTTGCAAAAGTGATATCTGATAGAGATGATAAGATAATATTTTTGGTATTTTTAGGATAAAAACTAAAATTAAAGAAAGCAAAATAAACGGTGCCAGAAATAGCTTGTTGACGGGAGATTAATATGATGGAAAATAGACCCGGGGGCCATAGGTTTCACTAGTGGCTTCTCTCAAGATAGCATAAGTATTACGGTGGGTGAACAAATTACTGTCGAGCAATTGATAAAATTGAGCATAGTTATGAGAATATCTAGGTATGATCATGTATATAGGCATCACGTCCGTGACAAGTAGACCGACTCCTGCATGCATCTACTACTATTACTCCACACATCGACCGCTATCCAGCATGCATCTAGAGTATTAAGTTCATAAGAACGGAGTAACACTTTAAGCAAGATGACATGATGTAGAGGAATAAACTCATGCAATATGATATAAACCCCATCTTTTTATCCTCGATGGCAACAATACAATACATGTGGTTTCCCCTACTGTCACTGGGATCGAACACCGCAAGATTGAACCCAAAGCTAAGCACTTCTCCCATTGCAAGAAAGATCAATCTAGTAGGCCAAACCAAACTGATAATTCAAAGAGACTTGCAAAGATAACCAATCATACATAAAAGAATTCAGAGAAGATTCAAATATTGTTCATAGATAAACTTGATCATAAACCCATAATTCATCGGATCTCGACAAACACACTGCAAAAGAAGATTACATCGAATAGATCTCCAAGAGAATCAAGGAGAACTTTGTATTGAGATCCAAAGAGAGAGAAGAAGCTATCTAGCTAATAACTATGGACCCGAAGGTCTGAAGTAAACTACTCACACATCATCGGAGAGGCTATGGTGTTAATGTAGAAGCCCTCCATGATCAATGCCCCCTCCGGCAGGATGCCGGAAAAGGCCCCAAGATGGGATCTCACGAGTACAGAAGGTTGCGGCGGTGGAATTAGGTTTTCGTGGTGCTCTCCGATGTTTGGGGGTACATAGGAATATATAGGAGGAAGAAGTAGGTCGGTGGAGCCACGAGGGGCCCACGAGGGTGGAGGGCGTGCCCCCCTGCCTCGTGGCCTCCTTGGTGATTTCTTGACATCCATTCCAAGTCCTCTGGATCACGTTTGTTCCAAAAATAACTCTCCCGAAGGTTTAATTCCGTTTGGACTCCGTTTGATATTCCTTTTCTGCGAAACACTGAAATAGGCAAAAAACATCAATTCGGGCTGGGCCTCCGGTTAATAGGTTAGTCCCAAAAATAATATAAAAGTGTATAAATAAGCCCATTAAACATGCAAAACAGAATATAGAATAGCATGGAACAATCAAAAATTATAGATACATTGGAGACGTATCAAGCATCCCCAAGCTGAATTCCTGCTCGTCCTCGAGTAGGTAAATGATAAAAACAGAATTTTTGATGTGGAATGTTACTTAGCATATTCTTCAATGTATTTCTCTTTATTGTGTCATGAATGTTCAGATTCGAGATAAAATTTTAATATTGACATGAAAATAATAATACTTCAAGCATACTAACAAAGCAATCATGTCTTCTCAAAATAACATGGCCAAAGAAAGTTATCCCTACAAAATCATATAGTCTGGCTATGCTCTATCTTCACCACAAAAATTATTTAAATCATGCACAACCCCGATGACAAGCTAAGCAATTGTTTCATACTTTTGATGTTCTCAAACTTTTTCGATCTTCACGCAATATATGAGCGTGAGCCATGGACATAGCACTGTAAGTGGAATAGAATGGTGGTTGTGGAGAAGACAAAAAGGAGAAGATAGACTCACATCAACTAGGCGTATCAACGGGCTATGGAGATGCCCATCAATAGATATCGATCTGAGTGAGTAGGGATTGCCATGCAACGGATGCACTAGAGCTATAAGTGTATGAAAGCTCAACAAAAGAAACTAAGTGGGTGTGCATCCAACTCGCTTGCTCACAAAGACCTAGGGCATTTTGAGGAAGCCCATCATTGGATTATACAAGCCAAGTTCTATAATGTAAAATTCCCACTAGTATATGCAAATGACAACATAGGAGACTCTCTACCATGAAGATCATGGTGCTACTTTGAAGCACAAGTGTGGAAAAAGGATAGTAGCATTGTCCCTTTTCTTTTCTTTTTGCCTCTTTTCTTTCTCTTTATTTTATCGTCCGGAGTCTCATCCCGACTTATGGGGGAATCATAGTCTCCATCATCCTTTCCTCACATGGGACAATGCTCTAATAATGATCATCACACTTTTATTTGCATACAACTCAAGAAATACAACTCAATACTTAGAACAAAATATGACTCTATGTGAATGCCTCTGGCGGTGTACCAGGATATGCAATGAATCAAGAGTGACATGTATGAAAGAATTATGAAGGTGGCTTTGCCACAAATACGATGTCAACTACACGATCATGCAAAAGGAATATGACAATGATGAAGCGTGTCATAATAAATGGAACGGTGGTAAGTTGCATGGCAATATATCTCGGAATGGCTGTGGAAATGCCATAATAGGTAGGTATGGTGGCTGTTTTGAGGAAGGTATATGGTGGGTATCATACCGGCAAAAGGTGCACGGTATAGAGAGGCTAGCAATGGTGGAAGGATGAGAGTGCGTATAATCCATGGACTCAACATTTGTCATAAAGAACTCACATACTTATTGCAAAAATCTATTAGTTATCGAAACAAAGTACTACGCGCATGCTCCTAGGGGGATAAATTGGTAGTAAAAGATCATCGCTCGTCCCCGACCGCCACTCATAAGGAAGACAATCAATAAATAAATCATGCTCCGACTTCATCACATAACGGTTCACCATACATGCATGCTACGAGAATCACAAACTTTGGAAAAAGTATTTCTCAAATTCACAACTACTCAACTAGCATGACTCTAATATCACCACCTTCATATTTCAAAACAATTATCAAGTATCAAACTTCTCTTAGTATTCAATGCACTTTATAGTTTTTATCTTGGATGCCTATCATATTAGGACTAATTTTATAACCAAAGCAAATTACCATGTTGTTCTAAAGGACTCTCAAAATAATATAAGTGAAGAATGAGAGATCAATAATTTCTATAAAATATAACCACCACCGTGCTCTAAAAGATATAAGTGAAGCACTAGAGCAAAAAAAAGCTATATAGCTCAAAAGATATAAGTGAAGCACATAGAGTATTCTAACAAATTCCGAATCATGTGTGTCTCTCTCAAAAGGTGTGTGTATAGCGAGGATGATTGTGACAAACTAAAAAGAAAAGACTCAAATCATACAAGACGCTCCAAGCAAAACACATATTATGTGGTGAATAAAAGTATAGCTCCAAATAAAGTTACCGATAGACGAAGACGAAAGAGGGGATGCCTTCCGGGGCATCCCCAAGCTTAAGCTTTTGGTTATCCTTGAATTTTACCTTGGGGTGCCATAGGCATCCCCAAGCTTAGGCTCTTTCCAATCCTTGTTCCATAATCCATCAAATATTTACCCAAAACTTGAAAACTTCACAACACAAAACTTAACAGAAAATCTCGTGAGCTCCATTAGCGAAAGAAAACAAAACACCACTTCAAGGTACTGTAATGAACTCATTATTTATTTGTACTGGTGTTAAACCTACTGTATTCCAACTTTTATATGGTTCATAAACTCCATTACTAGCCATAGATTCATTAAAATAAGCAAACAACACATGAAAAACCGAATCTGTCAAAAACAGAACAGTCTGTAGTAATCTGTAACTAACGCAAACTTCTGCAACTCTAAAAATTATACCAAAATAGTGCGACCTAGATAATTTGTTTATTGATCTGCCGAAATTAAAATCAGTATTATATCACGTTCTGGTAATTTTTAACAATTGTTTTTGTGAACGGAAAGTTTCTGGAATTTTCAGCAAGATCAAATAACTATCATTCAAGAAGATCCTATAGGTTTAACTTGGCACAAACACTAATTAAAACATAAAAACACATCTAACCAGAGGCTATATCAAAGGTTTTTCCTAAACAGAACCAAAAAGCAAGAAACTAAAATAAAATTGGGTTTCCTCCCAACAAGCGCTATCGTTTAACGCCCCTAGCTAGGCATAAAATTTCAACGATGCTCACACGAAAGATAATAATTAAAGCACGAGGAGAGCATCATAAAACACGTGATAAACACATCTAAGTCTAACATACTTCCTATGCATAGGCATTTTATAAGCAAACAAATTATCAAGGCAAGCAAAAACTACCATATGCAAGGAAGAAGAGCGAAACAATATCAATCTCAACAAAACGAGAGGTATTTTTGTAACATAATAATTTCTACAACCATATTTTCCTATCTCATAATAGTTGCATGTAGGATCATAGGCAAATTCAACAAAATAGCTATCGCATAACATATTCTCAACACGATCTACATGCATGCGAAGTTGACACTCTTCCAAAATAGTGGGATTATCATTAACTAAAGTCATGACCTGTCCAAACCCACTTTTATCAAAAACTTCATAAGATTGAACATTCTCCAAATATGTGAGATCTAAAGTTGACACTCTTCCAAACCCACTTTCAATATTATTGCAAACATTATTATCAATCTCATATTCATCATGGGGCTTAAATAAATTTTCAATATCAAAAGAAGAATCACCCCAAGCATGATCATTGCAACAAATAGTAGTCATACCAAAGCTAGCATCGCCAAGCTTAGGGTTTTGCATATTATTAGCACGACTGACATCAAGAGAATTTATAGCAAAATCATTGCAATCATGCTTTTCATCGAAGGAACTATCAAGTATGGTTGCAATAGCAACGATCTCATGTTTAACATATGGAACCATAGAAAATTCATCTTTATAGATATTGGCATCATGGCCACAAGAATAACAAGCATTATGTTTATCCAGGGATATTTCAATCAAATCATCGGAATCATAATTATCTATGGATTCATGCATATCATTATTTTCTTCCTCCATAGACTCCTGCAAAATATTAGCCTCTTCTTGGACAGCGGAGGAGTCCTCAATATATGGTTTAAGAAGCATAATTATCATAACAATATTTAAGTATGGAAAAATTTTAAGATTTGTAAAGAGTAGCATCATATGTTTCAATCAAAGAAGCAATTTCATAAGCACCCTTAAAAGCAACAAATTCTTCAATTTGTTGAACATCATAGTAATTATAAACACCCTTAGCATACGAAGATACGATTCCCTTATCACTAAACTCACATTGGTAGGGAAGGTGTTTCTTAAGGTTCTCAGAGCAACAAGTAAAATCATAAATTTCACAAAGATTCCAAGCATAACACATCAATCTGTTTATTTGATCCCATAAGAGTCTCCCTTTTTCAGACAAATGGTGACGCACAAAATGAGCATGCTCATCTAAAGATTTCCCATCAACTAGGCTAGTTGGGGTTTCAGCACGAGCGCATAAGGATCAAAGATGATCCAAGTAGAACACTTTAAGTGGATCCATATCAATAGATTTTTAGCAAGAAAAGATGCAAGCAAATAGAAGGCACGTGGAAACACAAACAGAAAGGCATACGGGAAGAAGGCGAATAAAGCGGCAAGGGTGAAGTGGGGGAGAGGAAAACGAGAGGCAAATGGAAAATAATGTAATGCGAGGGATAAGAGTTTGTGATCGGTACTTGGTATGTCTTGACTTGTGCGTAGACTCCCCGGCAACGGCGCTAGAAATCCTTCTTGCTACCTCTTGAGCACTGTGTTGGTTTTCCCTTGAAGAGGAAAGGGTGATGCAACAAAGTAGCGTAAGTATTTCCCTCAGTTTTTGAGAACAAAGGTATCAATCCAGTAGGAGGCCACACTCAAGTCCCTTCTACCTACACAAACAAATAAGAACCTTGCAACCAACGCGATAAAGGGGTTGTCAATCCCTTCACAACCACTTGCAAAAGTGAGGTCTGATAGAGATGATAAGATAATATTTTTGGTATTTTTATGATAAAGACTAAAAGTAAAGAAAGCAAAATAAACGGCGCCAGAAATAGCTCGTTGACGGGAGATTAATATGATGGAAAATAGACCCGGGGGCCATAGGTTTCATTAGTGGCTTCTCTCAAGATAGCATAATTATTACGGTGGGTAAACAAATTACTATTGAGCAATTGATAGAATTGAGCATAGTTATGAGAATATCTAGGTATGATCATGTATATAGGCATCACGTCCGTGACAAGTAGACCAACTCCTGCCTGCATCTACTACTATTACTCCACACATCGACCGCTATCCAGCATGCATCTAGAGTATTAAGTTCATAAGAACGGAGTAACGCTTTAAGCAAGATGACATGATGTAGAGGAATAAACTCATGCAATATGATATAAACCCCATCTTTTTATCCTCGATGGCAACAATACAATATGTGTCGTTTCCCCCATCCTTTGGGATCGAGCACCGCAAGATTGAACCCAAAGCTAAGCACTTCTCCGATTGCAAGAAAGATCAATCTAGTAGGCCAAACCAAACTGATAATTCGAAGAGACTTGCAAAGATAACCAATCATACATAAAAGAATTCAGAGAATATTCAAATATTGTTCATAGATAATCTTGATCATAAACCCACAATTCAGTGGATCTTGACAAACACACCACAAAAGAAGATTACATCGAATAGATCTCCAAGAGCATCAAGGGGAACTTTGTATTGAGATCCAAAGAGAGAGAAGAAGTCATCTAGCTAATAACTATGGACCCGAAGGTCTGAAGTAAACTACTCACACATCATCGGAGAGGCTATGGTGTTGATGTAGAAATCCTCCTTGATCAATGCCCCCTCCGGCAGGACGCTCGAAAAGGCCCCTAGATGGGATCTCACGGGTACACAAGGTTGCGGCGGTGGAATTAGGTTTTCATTGTGCTCTCCGATGGTTTGGGGGTACGTAGGTATATATAGGAGGAACAAGTAGGTTAGTGGAGCCACGAGGGGCCCATGAGGGTGGAGGGCGCGCCCAGGGGGGTAGGCGCGCCCCCTGCCTCGTGGCCTCCTCAGTGATTTCTTGACGTCCACTCCAAGTCTTCTAGATCACGTTTGTTCCAAAAATAACTCCCCCGAAGGTTTCATTCCGTTTGGACTCCGTTTGATATTCCCTTTCTGCGAAACACTGAAATAGACAAAAAATAGCAATTTGGGCTGGGCCTTCGGTTAATAGGTTAGTCCCAAAAATAATATAAAAGTGTATAAATAATCCCATTAAACATCCAAAACAGAATATATAATAGCATGGAATAATAAAAAATTATAGATACGTTGGAGACGTATCAAAGCAGCACTCAAAACATTAATTTCTTCAATCGCATGAACCTTTTTACTAGTAGATCTTTCAGTGTGCCATTGAGAATAATTAACCATAATATTATCTAGGAGTTTAGTAGCTTCTCCTAAAGTGATTTCCATAAAAGTGCCTCCCGCGGCCGAATCTAAAAGATTTCTAGAAGCGAAATTCAATCCGGCATAAATTTTTTGTATAATCATCCACAAATTCAAACCATGAGTAGGGCAATTACGTATCATTAATTTCATTCTCTCCCAAGCTTGTGCAACATGTTCATGATCAAGTTGCTTAAAATTCATAATATCGTTTCTAAGAGAGATGATCTTAGCGGGAGGAAAATACTTAGAGATAAAAGCATCTTTGCACTTATTCCAAGAATCAATACTATTTTTAGGCAAAGACAAAAACCAAGTTTTAGCACAATCTTTAAGCGAAAAGGGAAATAGCTTCAGTTTAACAATATCATTGTCCACATCTATCTTCTTTTGCATATCACACAAATCAACAAAGCTATTTAGATGGGTAGCGGCATCTTCACTAGGAAGGCCGGCGAATTGATCTTTCACAACAAGATTTAGCAAAGCAGCATTAATTTCACAAGCTTCAGCATTGGTAAGAGGATCAATAGGAGTGCTAAGAAAATCATTGTTGTTGGTATTGGTAAAGTCACACAATTTAGTATTGTCTTGAGCCATTATGACAAGCAAGCAATCCAACACACGAGCAAACAAGAAGCAAGCGAAAAAGAGGCGAACGGAAAGAGAGGGCGAATAAAACGTCAAGGGTGAAGTGGGGGAGAGGAAAACGGGAGGAAAATGGCAAATAATGTTATGCGAGGGATAAGAGTTTGTGATGGGTACTTGGTATGTCTTGACTTGTGCGAAGACTCCCCGGAAAGGGCGCCAGAAATACTTCTTGCTACCTCTTGAGCACTACGTTGGTTTTCCCTTGAAGAGGAAAGGGTGATTCAGCAAAGTAGCATAAGTATTTCCCTCAATTTTTGAGAACCAAGGTATCAATCCAGTAGGAGGCCACACGCAAGTCCCTCGTACCTACACAAACAAATAAGAACCTTGCAACCAACGCGATAAAGGGGTTGTCAATCCCTTCACGGCCACTTGCAAAACTGAGATCACATAAAAATACCAAAACACTTTAAGCAAGATGACATGATGTAGAGGGATAAACTCATGCAACATGATATAAACCCCATCTTTTTATCCCTGATGGCAACAATACAATACGTGTCGTTTCCCCTACTGTCACTAGGATCGAGCACCGCAAGATTGAACCCAAAGCTAAGCACTTCTCCCATTGTAAGAAAGATCAATCTAGTAGGCGAAACCAAACTGATAATTCAAAGTGACTTGCAAAGATAACCAATCATACATAAAGAATTCAGAGAAGATTCAAATATTGTTCATAGGTAATCTTGATCATAAACCCACAATTCATCGGATCTTGACAAACACACCGCAAAAAGAGTTACATCGAATAGATCTCCAAGAAGATCGAGGAGAACTTTATATTGAGATCCAAAGAGAGAGAAGAAGCCATCTAGCTAGTAACTATGGACCCGAAGGTCTGAGGTAAACTACTCACACATCATCGGAGAGGCTATGGTGTTGATGTAGAAGCCCTCCGTGATCGATGCCCCCTCCGGCGGAGCGCCGGAAAAGGCCCCAAGATGGGATCTCACGGGTACAGAAGGTTGCGGCGGTGGAAATAGGGTTTTGGCTCCTCTTCTGATGGTTTCGGGGTACGTAGGTATATATAGGAGGAAGAAGTAGGTCGGTGGATCAAAGAGGGGCCCGTGAGGGTGGAGGGCGTGCCCAGGGGGTAGGCGCCCCCTACCTCGTGGCCTCCTTGTTGGTTGCTTGACGTCCACTCCAAGTCCTCTGGATCACGTTTGTTCCGAAAATCACGTTTCCGAAGGTTTCATTCCGTTTGGACTCCGTTTGATATTCTTTTCCTTCGAAACACTGAAATAGGCAAAAAAACAGCAATTTGGGCTGGGCCTCTGGTTAATAGGTTAGTCCCAAAAATAATATAAAAGTGTATAATAAAGCCCATTAAACATCCAAAACAGAATATATAATAGCATGGAACAATCAAAAATTATAGATACGTCGGAGACGTATCAAATGCGCGTACCGTGGGGGAAGCCGACCGCCGTGCGTCTCCACACGAACGTCGTCGGTGGTGGCGGCGCTGACCGCCATGCGCATCCACAAGAACGTTGCCAGCGGTGGCGGCACGGCTAGAGGACGGTAGTCTACGAGAGCGTACTGTGCGAGTGAGAGGATCGTCGTGCGTCCCCTCGACGAACCGCGGCACCGACGATATCGTCGCAGCGGGAGGGCGGCTTTGGCAGAGCGAATGGAGTGGAGGGGACGGGGAGGGGTTTGGTGAATATTATTGGCTAGTTGGCGAAGGCGGCTGAATCTAGGATTTGGGGAATTTTTGGGTGGGGGAGGATTTTCGCACGGTGGGCGGGGAGTTTGGCGCATGGTCGGTTTCTGCAAGTGCAGTCCCACGTGTCAGTGAAGAGGCAAGCCGAAGCGCGTTCCGTTTGCGTGAGCCATGTGCAGGACCGAACGTGTGTGGGGTGCAATGCGACCGCGACAGGGGTGCTGTGAGTGTACCGCCTTTTTTTCCTTTTAAACTAGGTGCTTCGCCCCCTCAAAAAAAACTTGTTGCTTCGCGCGATCCATCGACACTACTACTAGTAATCCGGTAATCCCGGCCAAAACGGCGCGGCCGGGTCTTTTCCCGCGCGATATGCTGGGACGTTGGCTTAGCTGGGTTTTTTTTAGGACGAGTAATGCTACACCTACGTAATCCCAGTTACGTAATTAACGTAATGTGAAACGTGTGAGCTGTTGATTGTAGATTGGGGGGAGGGAGGAGCCCACCACCATGAAAATCATGGGAGGAGAGAGAGAGGCAATTTACGTTAACCCTTTCGTAGGTTCCCGTAGATGTAGAAATATGTGAAATGCGTGAATGTGCATTTGCAGATAAGGCCTTCCCTTGTTCATCCTTTTCTCCCACAAGATCTTGATCTTCCGTGCAATGCACGGGCATCTTGCTAGTACTCCTACAATATACTATATTATTGTGAAAGTTCATATACACTAGCCGAGATTAATGCAAACACGACAGATTTTCATTACATTTCGAACTTTTATAGGATGAAAAAAAAGAAACCCGACCCTAAACCTATTCTACAGCGGCGACCGACATCCTTCATATGTGATCTCCATGTACGGGGGCGGGGTTCCAGACCCGTGAAGTGAAGGTGCGGTCTCCGGCGAGGAAAAGTAGAACATGGGAGATGGACCGGCCAGTTGGCACACCATGCCCTGCCGCCTCCCATGCCCTACTCATCCTCGGAGGAGTCCCCGACCTCGGCGGTGCCGGACGTTGGACGGCAGCAAGTAGGACGCGTGGCTGATGGTGCTCCCGTCGTCGGCCGCCAGCGTGGACACCACTTGTGCGGCGACTTGAGCGAGGGCGGCGACCTTGAGCTTCATCCCCGAAGACAAGCTCTCCCACAGAGCGTTCGCGCTTGCCGTCATTGTGGATGTGGTGCCAGGTAGGAGGATGATGCGCTATGGTGTGGAGGTTAGCTGGGCGTTGCCGCTTTAAGTAGCGCATTCCGGTGAGGCCAAGCGTCCTGGTGCGTCATTAAGTTGCTGAAGTTGGTTCCTCGGGCACCGAGCCTCTTAACGACGGCATACGGATGGACGGCATGAATGCGGGCAGCTGGCGCCGGCTGGGAACGCACCACGTGACAGTGCGAGGGAAGAGGGTTTTTGGTGTGCCAGGGTAGTCAGTTGCGGTCGTGGAAACGTTGGAGATGTCCTTTGCTCACATGCGATCGACGCATGTCATTGAAAAAGCAAGACGACCCGGCATGGTCTCAGGTCCTGAGGATGAAGTTGGCCACGCTACACCACTCCGCGGATGCATCCCGGCGCCCCGTGCATCCTCGACGAGCCGGGTGTTGGGGCGTGCTTGGATTGTGGCCAAAGTGCACCTTACCAAAATTTTGGTCATGACCCAAAGATTGGTCTTTGTTTGGATGGTTGCCATTTTTTCGCATGCCAATGAACTCTAGCAAACTCTAGTTCATTTTTCTTGCCAATGTCGTCCAAATCATGGGCAACCAAAACCTCAACCAAAATTTTGGCTACCTAATGCTTTGATGGGGCAACCTTGGGCACAAACCAAACATACTGTTGGTCGTGCCACAGCACTAACGCCACCCTCGGCACACTGAAACCGACCGTGTCTAGCGACGATGAGCGTGTCGCTCACCGCGGTCGCCGTGTCCAGAGGCGGTGCTGGAGCTGCGCCACGTTGTTGGCCCCCACGACCCACATGAACGGTTGCCGGTGGCGAGGAGGTCGTGGGCCAGCTCCTCCATTGGACTAGTCTGCGCTACGTCGTCCCGACAGGTGTGCCCCACATGTCGGTTTCCCTGTTTTCCCGGCCATATTCGAGCGTTAGTGCTCCGCGTTGCGCATTAGGCCTTTCACTATGTAGGCCAAGCGAGACAACTTATTCTTTATTTGAGCCGTTCAAGTATAATCATGTGGCGTTTGCTTATTTCTCATTCCTCTCCAACCCTCTTCTCCATCAATCATGTCGCCCTCCGGTCGAGTCCATCCTCCCGCATGCCTCATTTGAACATTCCGCCGAGTATCATTCGCATGTGGGCCTAGACCATGCTTGTATTTCCAATGTTTTGTAATTTGTCCGACATGTATACAAACAAACGGTTCGTTTAAAGTTTCACTTTGCCTCCACTATGTGTCGCTTTGTGTCTTAGTTTTGACATCCCATTCGGTTCATGCCCCGACACATGTTGCCGAGATCAATTGATATTCAGAGATCAATTGTGTGTCGTGCAAGGAGATAAAGGTTTGGTATGTTTCTATGATAGAAATGACCCGCTGAAGGGGTGTGGGGATCAGAGGGAGTATATTGTATGTTCATAAGCGAAACGAACATATTGTACCCACCCTAGTCCTCTTTCAATCGATCTCCGGACCCCGAGATGAAATCGAGAGAGAACGAGTGGGGGCATGTGTGATACCTAAGGCGGATTCAAAATTTTGAACCGGTCATCATAGCATCCGCAAATAATATATAAAGGCTATTCAATGTTTGTTTCGTTTTGAACGTACAATATACTCCCTCCTATCCTTTCTAGTTTACATATAAGTTTTATGTGTAGTCAAAGTATCTCTACTTTGATAAAAAAAAAGTACCAACATTCAACAGCGCCCAATCAATATTGTTAGATCCGTACGTACTCCTAGATTTGTACTCGACATGGTTTCCAATTTGTTTTCAACCATGTGAATGTGCTTGTTCTCGCGCATGCTCTTCCTACTAGGATTTCACCATGTATAGCCAGTCCAATAGTAACTTTTTTAAGCTCCCTGTCTAATAGTACTAGTGAAGTACTGACAACATCTGTACTAGAGTACGCAGTGCTCATAGTAGTACTCCCTCCTTCCATTTATATAGGGCCTATGTGGAGGAGAGAGATGTGAAAAAGTAAGGGGAGTGAGCTCTCATGCAAGAGCCTAGTGCTACGTCTTGATCTTGCGTTGGTTTCCCCCAAAGAGGAGAGGATGATGCAGCACAGTAGCGTAAGTTTTTCCCTTAGTTTTTGAGAACCAAGGTATCAATCCAGTGGGAGGCCACGCGCAAGTCCCTCGTACCTGCACAAAACGATAGCTACTCGCAATCAACGCGATTAGGGGTTGTCAATCCCTTCACGGTCACTTACGAGAGTGAGATCTGATAGAGATAATATTTTTGGTATTTTTGGTATAAAGATATGTAACGCCCGGATGGTTATGCAACAGTAATCATTCCGTTTCGGTTAATTAACCTCTCGTTAATTCGGAACCGTCCAAACAAATTCAAAAATAAAACAAACGATAAAGGGTTTCGAAAACTAATTCTAAAATGTTCCGGGGTTTTCTAAAATATCTAACCTAATATTGGTGGGGTGCAATAACTTTTACAAAATGCCAGGGCATTTTAAATAAATCAATAACAAAAGGAGTAAAGAAAAGAAAATAACTCAGGGAGGGGGATAACCCCCCCCCGCCCAGCCAGCCTGGCCCCTCTCCCTCTCCCTTGGCCCATCCTCTCTCCTCCCCCTGGGCGGCCCACCGCCCAGCCCCTTCACTACCTCTCCCCACGGTGGCTAACCCTAGCCACCGCCCCACTCCCCCTCGCGCCTCGCCCTCGCTCCCGACCCGATCTGGATCGGGCGGGAGACCACCGAACCCCGCCGTCCTTCCACCTGCCGACCCACCCAGCACCGGACCCCGGTCCTCCCTCCTCCTCCGACGCCGCCGGAGCTCCCTCCCTTCCTCCGTCGCCCCCACCGAGCCGGCGGCCGCCACACTGGTCCGGCTCGGCCTCGCCCTCCCCGCCGGCGTGCTTCCCGACCTCCTCCCCCGGCCTGCCCGACCTCCACCGAGCCCACGGCCGAGGCCCCCCCTTGTGAGGCCCCCCTTCTCCTCCCTCTCCCCGTCGTGACCGGCTCCGGCCGCCCGCCTGTGGCGCCTCCCAGTCCCCCCGGCTCCCCGGCTCGGCCGCCCACAGACCGCGCGCCTCCCCGATCCCTCCTCCCTCTCCCTGCCGGATCCGGCCCCGTGGCCTCGGGGTCCGGCTCGCCCGCCACCGTGCCCCCTCTCCCTTCCTTCCCCGTCGACCAGCGCCAGCGCGCCCTAGCGCGCCCAGCCCGCTCCCCTTCCTCCCCGTTCGGCGCCTCGTTCCCCCACGACCGATTCCCTCGCTCGGCCCGACCGAGCCATAACCGCTCGCCGTCGCCTCCCCTCACCGGCGTCGCTCGCCGCGGCAGGGCGGGCAGTGGCCCGGCCGCTCGGCCGCCCAGCCTCGATCCGCCTGGTCGCCTCGACCGGGCGGGTCGTGCCGAATCGGGCAACACACTGCCAGCGTGCGCCGCGCCTGCTTGGCCATGTGCCAGCGACAGAGGCCCCACCCCAAATGAACGTTTTAATAAAACAGAAACAAAAAAAATGGAAATAAATGAATTAAATTAATTACTAATTAATTAATTAATTAATTAATTAAGCAATTAATTAATCTAATTAATTCTGGATTAGTTAAACCTAATCATTAGTTAAATTAATTGGGTAATTAATTAAGCTAATTAATTCTAAATTAATTAATACTAATCATTAGTTAACTTAATTAACTAAGATTAATTAACCCTGATTAGGTTAATTAGGCTTAGAGTATGACATGTGGGACCCACCTGGCAGGGTTGACTTAGTCAACCCTGTTGGTCGATGACGTCGGCATGACATCATCTCGATGTCATAAATGCTTTCAAATTAATTAAATAATTAATTAAAATTCCGAAATTAATAAAACCTTTTATAAATCATATCTTTTAATCCGTAATCCGATTAAAATATTTTCAACATGAAAGTTGCTCGAGCAGCGAGGCGAATTCGGATCGCAGTCCGTTCGTCCACCACACGTCTCTAACCTATCGAACCTGCAAACTTTCTCCTCCGGTTCATCCGTCTGACAGACGTCCGGAGGCGGACAACTTCCGGATGCTTTCCCCCTAAACCAAGTAACCCTCTTACCACGTTAGGGCACGCCTAAGCTTCGCTTCTTGGCATGTCATGCATCGTTATGCATCTGTTATCGTGTATTCATTGTTTCTTCCCCTCTTCTCTTGGTAGACTACTGAGACCGACGCCAGCTGCGGTGGCCGTTCGACTACGAGTCTTGACGACCCTCTCTCTTGCCGAGCAACCAGGCAGCCCCCCTTTTGATCATCCCGATATCGCCCATTCCATTCTCTCATGCTTGCACTAGATTTTGCTACTGTTATTGTTTGCTCCTATTCTGTTGCATAGCCTGTTTATTGTAACCTGCTATTGTTACCTACCTGCTTATCCTAAACTGCTTAGTATAGGTTGGTTAGAGACCCATCAGTGACCCCCACCTTGTCCTTGTTGCCCCTGCTTCATCATTGAAGACCCGATCAACGGGTCAAGACCAGAGCCCGACACGCACATCACTTCCCTTAGTTGCTCGACATCGCTAGGTTACTATCGAAAGTCGAGGGTGAAACCTCTACAAAGACGCCGATATTAACCCTGTAGTATAGCTATCCGGTTGTGGTCATCGAGGGTGATTTCCTCTTTAACCACTTCCGATACGACTCTGTCGAGCAACCCCTCAAGTGTGGACCTCGAGGGTGAATCCTCTAATGTTCACCTTGATGACTACATTGAGTGGAATTCACCGGGGGTGATTCCTCGTGTTTTCCCCTTGATGTTTGGACTCACGATTACTTGGACTTTTACCACTGTTACTTGGAAAGACGGGTCGACCACGAGGGTACCAGCGCTTAATTGCAGTGATGTGGAGACGGGTTGACTGGAGGGTGCCCGCGAGATAATTACGAGGCGTGGCGGGCATTCCTAGCCCTTGCCGCAAGTCCTCGAGGCGGGCAACGGGTCACATCTTCGTGAGTCTCGCTTGTTACCGCGTTCCTAATCCACTACGATTTGGATATTTGATCCGAGGGGCCTCGCCCGATAGCACTAACCATCACGTGGGCTAAGTATGGGCGTTCTGCGTCGTATACATCAGCCGAAGCTTATTAGACGTCGATCGGCGGCGCGCCGGATTGATTGGAACGCTGTTAGGCTAGGTCTGCTTCGGCCGCCCGCATAGCGTCAGGAGTTCGGGAGATGGCCCATGACCCCGGGGCATAGGTTTAGTCGGCGTCTGGCCTCTCTATTAAGCCTAGGTCGGGTTGCGGCGTATTGTTTGGCCGAGGCGGGCATGACCACGGAAAGTGTGTCCGGCGGAGTTAAGCGGCGTGGTGGGTAAGTTGGTGCACCTGCGGAAGAAAACATCTATCGATAGCCTGTCCTACGATAAGCGGACACTTGGAGTTGTATCCCGATCGATACAACTAGAACTGGATACTTGAGATGAGACATGGATATGAGCAATGGATTGCGATGAGAATTGGATTGTGATGATAACTGGATAGTATGGCTCTGGGATTACTTTCTCGCAGGGAGTCGAGAAAGGATCTCTGGCCGAGGTTGATAACACTACTGCTACTTTAAGTTATGTTACTCTACTCCCTCTTGTTTGCTGCAAGATGGTGGTTTCCGGAAGATGCTAGTCTTCGATAGGACTAGGCCTTCTCTCTATTCTCGCATTTCGCAGCCCAGTTCATATACGGCCTTACCTTGATAATGTTGCATATGTAGTGTAGCTCCTTGCTTGCAGTACTTTGGATGAGTACTCACGGTTGCCTTGTTCCCCTTTTCCCTATCTCTACTCGATTGCTGCAATCGACGATGGAGCCTGGATCGAGCACGCCACCGCCTCACGGCGACTACTACTGCTGGAGGCGCCTACTACTACGTGCAGCCCGCCGGCGGCGACTGGGAGTGACCTAGGAGGATCCCGAGGCAGGAGGCCTGTCCTCTTCGATCTGTATCCCAGTTTGTGCTAGCCATCTTATGGCACCTTGTTTAACTTATGTCCGTACTCAGATATTGTTGCTTCCGCTGACTCGTCTATGATCGAGCACTTGTATTCGAGCCCTCGAGGCCCACGGCTTGTATTATGATGCTTGTATGACTTATTTTATTTGTAGAGTTGTGTTGTGATATCTTCCGTGAGTCCTTGATCTTGATCGTACACATTTGCGTGCATGATTAGTGTACGATTGAATCGAGGGCGTCACAAGATACAAAGTAAAAATTAAAAGCAAAGTAAAAACAAAGCAAGTATAAAAGTGATGGAGATTGATATGATGAGAATAGACCCGGGGGCCATAGGTTTCACTAGTGGCTTCTCTCAAGAGAATAGATATTCTACGGTGGGTGAACAAATTACTGTTGAGCAATTGACAGAATTGAGCATAGTTATGAGGTTATCTAGGTATGATCATGTATATAGGCATCACGTCCGAGACAAGTAGATCGAAACGATTCTGCATCTACTACTATTACTCCACTCATCGACCGCTATCCAAAGATGCATCTAGAGTATTAAGTTAAAAACAGAGTAACGCTTAAGCAAGATGACATATTGTAGAGGAATAAATTCATGCAATATGATAAATACCCCATCTTGTTATCCTCGATGGCAACAATACAATACGTGCCTTGCAACCCTTTACATCCTTTGGGTAAGGACACCGCAAGATTGAACCCAAAGCTAAGCACTTCCCCCATTGCAAGAACTACCAATCTAGTTGGCCAAACCAAATGGATAAGTCAAAGAGACTTGCAAAGATAACTCAATCATACATAAAAGAATTCGGATAAGATTCAAATATTATTCATAGATAAGCTGGATCATAAACCCACAATTCATCGGTCTCAACAAACACACTGCAAAAAGAAGATTACATCGAATAGATATCCACGAGAGAGGGGGAGAACATTGTATTGAGATCCAAAAAGAGAGAAGAAGCCATCTAGCTACTAACTATGGAATCGAAGGTCTGAAGTAAACTACTCACACTTCATCGAAGGGGCTATGGTGTTGATGTAGAAGCCCTCCGTGGTGGATGCCCCCTCCGGCGGAGCTCCGGAACAGGCCCCAAGATGGGATCTCGTGGATACAGGAAGGTACGGCGGTGGAATTAGGTTTTTGGCTCCTGGATCTCGTTCGGTGAGAAGATCACGTTCCCGAAGGTTTCATTCCGTTTGGACTCCGTTTGATATTTCGTTTCTTCAAAACACTGAAATAGGCAAAAAAACAGCAATTTTGGGCTGGGCCTCCGGTTAATAGGTTAGTCCCAAAAGTAATATAAAAGTGGAAAATAAAGCCCAATAAAGTCCAAAACAGTAGATAAAGTAGCATGGAGCAATCAAAAATTATAGATACGTTGGAGAGGTATCAGGCATCCCCAAGCTTAATTCCTGCTCGTCCTCGAGTAGGTAAATGATAAAAAGAGAATTTTTGATGCAGAGTGATACTTTGGCATAATTTCAATATAATTCTTCTTACTTGTGATATGAATATTCAGATCGGAAAGATTTAAAACAAAAGTTCATATTGACATAAAAATAATAATACTTCAAGCATACTAATCAAAGCAATCATGTCTTCTCAAAATAACATGGCAAAAGAAAGTTCATCCCTACAAAATCATATAGTTAGGATATGCTTCATTTTCGTCACACAAAGATGTTCCCAACTTCTATACCCCCGATGACAAGCCAAGCAATTGTTTCATACTCAAATAATCTCAAACTCTTTCAACCTTTACGCAATACATGAGTGCGAGCCATGGATGTAGCACTATGGGTGGAATAGAATATGATGATGGGATTGTGTGGAGAAGACAAAAAAGGAGAAAGTCTCATGTCGACGAGGATAATCAACGGGCTATGGAGATGCCCATCAATTGATGTCAACATGAGGAGTAGGGATTGCCATGCAACGGATGCACTAGAGCTATAAGTATATGGAAGCTCTACAAAAGAAACTAAGTGGGTGTGCATCCAACTTGCTTGCTCACGAAGACCTAGGGCACTTTGAGGAAGCCCATCATCGGAATATACAAGCCAAGTTCTATAATGAAAAATTCCCACTAGTATTTGAAAATGACAAAATGAGAGACTCTCTATCATGAAGATCTTAGTGCTACTTTGAAGCACAATATATGAGACTCACTACATGAAGAACAAGGTGCTACTTTGAAGCACAAGTGTGGTAAAAGGATAGTAGCATTGTCCCTTCTCTCTTTTTCTCTCATTGTTTTTTATTTGGGCCTTTTCTCTTCTTCCTTTTGGCCTCTTCTCTTTTTTTTCGTCCGGAGTCTCATCCCAACTTATGGGGGAATCATAGTCTCCATCATCCTTTCCTCAATTGGGACAGTGCTCTAATAATGATGATCATCACACTTTTATTTCTATTACAACTCAACAATTACAACTCGAAACTTAGAACAAAATATGACTCTATATGAATGCCTCCGGCGATGTACCGGGATGGTGCAATGAATCAAGAGTGACATGTATGGAAAATAATGCATGGTGGCTTTGCCACAAATACGATGTCAACTACATGATCATGCAATGGCAATATGACAAAAGTAATGTATGCCATAATAATGATGATGGAACTTGCATGGCAATATATCTCGGAATGGCTATGGAAATGCCATGATAGGTAGGTATGGTGGATGTTTTGAGGAAGATATAAGGAGGTTTATGTGTGAAAGAGCGTATCATATCACGGGGATTGGATGCACCGGCGAAGTTTGCACCAACTCTCAAGGTGAGAAAGGGAAATGCACGGTAACGAAGAGGCTAGCAAATGCGGAAAGGTAAAAGTGTGTATAATCCATGGACTCAACATTAGTCAAAAGAACTCATATACGTATTGCAAAAATTTAGAAGCCATCAAAAATCAAGTACTAGACGCAATGCTCCTAGGGGGATAGATTGGTAGGAAAAGACCATCGCTCGCCCCCGACCGCCACTCATAAGGATGCACAAGCCAGGTACACTTCATGTTTCAAATTTGTTACACAACTTTACCCATACGTGCATGCTACGGGACTTGCAAACTTCAACACAAGTATTTCTCAAATTCACAATTATCAACTAGCACGACTTTGATATTATTACCTCCATGTCTCAAAACAATTATTAAGCATTAAATTTATCTTAGTATTCAATTCACTCCAAAGAAAGTTTCACATATCTTGAACACCAAGTATATTAACATTAAGCAAATTACCATGCCATTAACGATTCTCAAAATAATCTAAGTGAAGCATGAGAGATCAAGTTTCTTTAAACCAAATCCACCACCATGCTCTAAAAGATCTAAGTGAAGCACTAGAGCAAAAATTATCACGCTCAAAAAAATATAAGTGAAGCACTATGAGCAAAACTATCAAGCTCAAAAGATATAAGTTAAGCACATAGAGTATTCTAACAAATTCCAAATCATGTATGGTTCTCTCAAAAGGTATGTACAGCAAGGATGATCGTGGTAAACTAATAAGCAAAGACTCAAATTATACAAGACGCTCCAAGAAAAACACATATCATGTTGGTGAATAAAATATAGCTCCAAGTAAATTACCGATGGAAGTGGATTTAAAGAGGGATGCCTTCCGGGCATCCCCAAGCTTTGACTTTTGGTGTCCTTGATTATCTTGGGGTGCCATGGGCATCCCCAAGCTTAGGCTCTTGCCACTCCTTGTTCCATAATCCATCAAAAAGAATTCACCCAAAACATGAAAACTTCACAACACAAAACTCAATAGAAATCTTGTGAGCTCCGTTAGAGAAAGAAAACAAAAGAATACTTTAAGATACTGTAATGAACTCATTCTTTATTTATATTGGTGTTAAACCTACTGTATTACAACTTCTCTATGGATTATAAACTATTTTACTAGCCATAGATTCATCAAAATAAGCAAACAACACACGCAAAACAGAATCTGTCAAAAAGAGAACAGTCTGTAGTAATCTGTAACTAACGCAAACTTCTGGAACCCAAAAACTTCTACCAAAAATAGACGACCTGGAAAATTTGTTTATTGATCAGCAGCAATTGGAATCACTATTTTATCACGTTCTGGTCATTTTTAACAATTCGGGCACTGAGCAAAAAGATTCTGGAAATTACAGCAAGATCAAATAACTATCTCCCAAGAAGATCTAATAGGTTTAACTTGGCACAAACACTAATTAAAAGATAAAACCACATCTAAACAGAGGATAGATGGATTCTTTATTACTAAGCAGCAAGGAAAAATATTGGGTTGTCTCCCAACAAGCGCTATCGTTTAACACCCCTAGCTAGGCATTGAGATTTCAATGATGCTCACAAGAAAGACAAGAATTGAGGCACAAAGAGAGTATCATAAAACATGTCCAAACACACTTAAGTCTAACATACTTCCTATGCATAGGCATATTATAGGCAAACAAATTATCGTAGCAAGCAAAAACTAGCATATGAAAGGAAGCGGAAAGGAACAATAGCAATCTCAAGATAACGAGAGGTAATTTAGTAACATGAAAAATTCTATAACCATATTTTCCTCTCTCATAATAATTACATGTAGGATCATAGGCAAATTCAACAAAATAGCTATCACATAAAATATTCTCAACATGATCCTCATGCATGCGAAGTTGACACTCTTCCGAAATAGTGGGATTAACATTAACTAAAGTCATGACCTCTCCAAACCCACTTTTATCAAAAATTTCATAAGATTGAATATTCTCCAAATACGTGGGATCTAAAGTTGACACTCTTCCAAACCCACTTTCAATATTATTGCAAACACTATTAGCAATCTTATATTCATCATGGGGTTTAAATAAATTTTCAAGATCATAAGAAGAATCAACCCAATCATGATCATTGCAACAAGTAGTAGACATAGCAAAACTAGCATTCACAAGCTTAGGATTTTGCATATTATTAGCACAATTGACGTCAATAGAATTTATCTTAAAATCATTGCAATCATGCTTTTTATTCAAAGATCTATCGTGAATCACTTTATAAAGTACCTCATCACAATTTTTAGATTCACGGATTTCAGGCAAAACCTTATAAAGATAATCTAGTGCATCCAAATCACCAGGAATTGGTTCATCATAATTGGATCTTTTAAAAAGATTGGCAAGCGGATGAGGATCCATAGATATTAGCTTCTCGATTTAGGAACAAATACTCAACTATTTCAATCAAACGAGAAAACGATCCAAGTAAGACATCAAGGCAAACAAAAAGACGAACGGAAAAGGGGCGAATAAAACGGCAAGGGTGAAGTGGGGGAGAGGAAAATGAGAGGCAAAAGGCAAATAATGTAATGCGAGAGATAGGGATTGTGATGGGTACTTGGTATGTTAACTTTTGCGTAGACCTCCCCGGCAACGGCGCCAGAAATCCTTCTTGCTACGTCTTGAGCTTGCGTTGGTTTTCCCCGAAGAGGAGAGGATGATGCAGCACAGTAGCGTAAGTATTTCCCTCAGTTTTTGAGAACCAAGGTATCAATCCAGTAGGAGGCCACGCGCAAGTCCCTCGTACCTGCACAAAACGATAGCTACTCGCAACCAACGCGATTAGGGGTTGTCAATCCCTTCACGGTCACTTACGAGAGTGAGATCTGATAGAGATAATATTTTTGGTATTTTTGGTATAAAGATACAAAGTAAAAAGTAAAAGCAAAGTAAAAACAAAGCAAGTATAAAAGTGATGGAGATTGATATGATGAGAATAGACCCGGGGGCCATAGGTTTCACTAGTGGCTTCTCTCAAGAGCATAGATATTCTACGGTGGGTGAACAAATTACTGTTGAGCAATTGACAGAATTGAGCATAGTTATGAGGTTATCTAGGTATGATCATGTATATAGGCATCACGTCCGAGACAAGTAGATCGAAATGATTCTGCATCTACTAATATTACTCCACTCATCGACCGCTATCTAGCATGCATCTAGAGTATTAAGTTAAAAACAGAGTAACGCCTTAAGCAAGATGACATGATGTAGAGGAATAAATTCATGCAATATGATAAATACCCCATCTTGTTATCCTCGATGGCAACAATACAACACGTGCCTTGCAACCCTTTTCACCTCGGGTAAGGACACCGCAAGATTGAACCCAAAGCTAAGCACTTCTCCCATTGCAAGAACTACCAATCTAGTTGGCCAAACCAAACGGATAATTCGAAGATACTTGCAAAGATAACTCAATCATACATAAAAGAATTCAGAGAAGATTTAAATATAATTCATAGATAAGCTGGATCATAAACCCACAATTCATCGGTCTCAACAAACACACCACAAAAACAAGATTACATCGAATAGATCTCCACGAGAGAGGGGGAGAACATTGTATTGAGATCCAAAAAGAGAGAATAAGCCATCTAGCTACTAACTATGGACCCAAAGGTCTGAAGTAAACTACTCACACTTCATCGGAGGGGCTATGGTGTTGATGTACAAGCCCTCCGTGGTGGATGCCCCCTCCGGCGGAGCTCCGGAACAGGCCCCAAGATGGGATCTCGTGGATACAGGAAGGTATGGCGGTGGAATTAGGTTTTTGGCTCCTAGATCACGTTCAATGAGAAGATCACGTTCCCGAAGGTTTCATTCCGTTTGGACTCCGTTTGATATTCCGTTTCTTCGAAACACTGAAATAGGCAAAAAAAAACAGCAATTCTGGGCTGGGCCTCCGGTTAATAGGTTAGTCCCAAAAGTAATATAAAAGTGGAAAATAAAGCCCAATAAAGTCCAAAACAGTAGATAAAGTAGCATGGATGAATCAAAAATTATAGATACGTTGGAGACGTATCACCTAGCTATATACGCATTCCTAGTTAAATACAATAAATATGAAGAAAGAGATGGAGAGGAGATGGAAAAAAGTACTAATACAATAGCCAACCTTATAATTATTTTTGCGGGAAATAGCCAACCTTATAGACCACACTACTGTATGAGTGCATATAATAGATGATGCCTATAGATGACATGGCAGTTCCTTATAGCCATCGACTGGGTATATTATTAACCATGCTCTAATGCGTTTTTCAGAACCGCATTTGACCATGACAAGATTAATAGTACATGAGATGTATAATGTGAAAATTATATCATTGGAAGCTCCTTTCACATACGAATTTGACTGTATGCTTTGTGTAAGTTGCATGTCATATATTATTACTCTAACATTTGGTCAAAGTTAGCCTCAAAAAACGTATTAGGCCCTATATAGTAAATGGAAGGAGGGAGTAGTAGTGGAAGTGGATCCTCTGACGTAGGTATCCCTGCCTTACCCTCCCTTTCGGTCACTTACTGGCGGCCCCCGTGCTTGCTAGGCCCCACATGTCAGTTACTCAATGGGTTCGGCCACGTCAGGGGATCCTCATCCGTAGTATACTCCCTCTGTTTTTATTTACTCCGCATAAAACGGAGGGAGTGGTAGTATAAATGACGCGGGCGGGGGAGGGACGTCGGTTTGCTCTCAACTGCAGTCCCACAAGCGAGCAGAACGCAAGACGAAGCGCGTTCCATTCGGTAAACGATGTGGAGGGTCCAGCGTGCCGGGCTGCAACGCGAACGCGACAAGAGAGATGTACAGTCAAAGCCGATTAACCGGTCGTCACCGGAACCACTATTCACACCAGAACCTTCACTGCTCGGCCTATGCCAGCCACTGCCCTCAAACCACACCTAATCTCCAGCCCCTTTCCCCACCTTTTGATCCCCTAGCCCGCATCAAGCGTCCCCTAGTTTGCCGGAAAGCCATGGTGCGCCGCAAGATCATGTACTACAAGATGCTGACGCCGGAGCGCCGCGCAGAAATCGCGGCGGCGTCGGTGCCCCAGACCTCCGTTCCCAAGCTCGCTTTGCGGCGGGCCAATCCCTGAGTTCTCTAGAGCCAAGCTACGAGGAGGAGGAAGCCGATCCAATGTTCATGGCGGAGGTCACGGCGCAGAAGGCCCCCGATGGGTATGAGATGATGGACGTCGACTTCGTGCCGGCATCCGAGTCCCCCATCATGCAGGCAGACCAGCAGTTCAACCTGGTGATACTAAAGGAGGACCGGGAGGCAGAGGCTCAACTCGACGTGGAGCGCGCGCATGCCGCTGCAAACGAGGCTCTCCTGCAGGCGGAACCAGGTGTCGTGGATGTGAACCGGGTGGCGGAGGCTCAACTTGAGGCAGAGCGCGCGGATGCCGCTGCCATCGAGGCCCTCCTGCAGGCGGAACCGGACGTCCTGGACTTGAACCGGGCGGCAGAGGCTCAACTCGACATGGAGCGCGCGGATGCCACTCTCATCGAGGCCCTCCTGTAGGCGGAACTGGACGTCCTGGACTTGAACCGGGCGACGGAGGTTCGACTCGACGCGGAGCGCGCGGATGCCGCTGCCATCGAGGCCCTCCTGTAGGCGAAACCGGACGTCCACGACTTGAACCGGGAGGCGGAGGTTCGACTCAATGCGGAGCACGCGGATGCCGCTGCCATCGAGGCCCTCCTGCAATCGGAACCGGATGTCCTCGACTTGAACCGGGCGGCGGAGGCTCGGCTCGACGCAGAGCGCGCGGATGCCGCTACCATCGAGGCCCTCCTGCAGGCGGAACCAGACGTCCTCGACTTGAACAGGCGGTGCTCCCGTCCGCGTAAAGCGCCCAAGACGCCCGCGTGAATGAGTAGCGGAGGTCGAGGACAACCACGTGCGAGACACACGCCGCCAGCTACGGCTAGTTCGCGGCCGGCAGCCAAAGACGATGAGGTCGCCTCATTCCATGAGCGATGATAGTTTTTCTTTATGTTGTTGTTTTATTGGATCTTTTGTTGTGTAAAACATATATTGTTATGCAAGTCGCCTGACTTGGGTCAGTCTACCATTTCAAAGCGGTTGGATGAATATCCACGCCTCCTAACCCTTCTTCCTCACCTCTTCTTCTTCCCCACTGCATCACCGCACGCCCGTGACGGATACTCCCCAACATGCGGTTGGATAAACATACTCTATGAACGAAAATTATGTGTCAGCGGTAGGATGGCTGAGCTAGGTTTGTTCACATACGACAACATGTGTCAGTGAGGGTGCATTCCCTTGGTTGGGTTTGCGGCGTGCAGGAGCGACTGTGTGAGGGTGCAGTGCAACCGCGGCATGCAGGAGTGACCGTGTGAGGCTGCGGTGCGACCGCGACAGCCGTGCACAAGTGTACCTCCTTTTCATTTTGAAAACTTTAGGCAAGCTTGGCAAAAATATGTGGCGAAGTATGGCAATGCAAGGCCTAGACCCAAACAGGATAAGTACGTACTACGACTAGGAGTATTAGTGTTAAACAAGAAAGGCGGGGTTTTCCTTCACGGGATTAATCGATACAAATCCTCGTTTCACGTGTCAATTAATGCGTATTTTTTCTCCAAAGCCCAAAGAGCTAACCATCTCACTCCTCATCGCTTGATTAATGCAGCGCCATGCAAACCAATCTTCTCACTTCCGCATGCATGCATGGGATATTAATGTCCTTGGTTGCTAGTACGAGGCAAACCCCATCAATTTTGCCTCGATTAGTGTTAGTGGCCTTTTGCAAATTGTAATTTTGATATACTGGCCTTGTGTACAAAAAAATGGAGGTAGTAACTATATTTGACTTCCTTCCCCATTGCGGTGACGTCGACGATATCTCGAACGTTGTGGTTTGGCAAAGTGCGTTCGACGGAGAACACCGAGTGAGGGAGACCATGATAAGTCGTTCGCAAGTGCCGCCTGCAAGCCGAGACAACCGCCTTATTTGCATCCAGGAAGTCCATTGAACCAAAGGACGCGTAAATGTACTAGTACTACTCATACACAATAGCGTCGTCCGTCCAGCTTAGTGCGGTGAGATGGTTTCTTGAAGAAGACGATGGAGAAGCGGAGTCAGCGAAGAGTGAAATGATGGTTGCTTCATACGTGCTTTGTGATTTGACGCCTCACGCTTTGTGATTTCGATAGAAGGGACAGGGAGTAGACTCGTGCTCTATCTGTATATGCGCCCAAGCACGGGAGAAAGAGGAGAGACGTTGCATTTTTCTATTCCTTCAATCAATCAATCAGGGAGCTTCAGTTCCATCCTTTTGGCTTTGGCAACACCGTCCACAATGGTTCCCACGATGCCAAAAGCTTTTTACACATTTGGCTACACATTGTGGATGCCCTTAACCGTACCACTTGGTTTTGCTCCTGTGTGCTATCTATACAAATCTCAATTATACACGTCCGGCCGGTATGGCAGGCGGGCGTCCCGGCAGGTGTCAGGCGGCGGCGGCGCAGGCAGGCAGGGCGGCGGCGAGCAGGCTAGGGCGGCATCGTGCATGGCGGCGGCGGGCAGGGCGAGACGGGCAGGATGGCGTCTATGGCGGCGGCGGCGGGCAGTGCATCCGGTGGCGGGCATGGCGTCCTTCTCTCCGTCCACAGCTCCTCCCACCGGCAGACTCCTCCTTCTCTCCCTCCGTACCTCCTCCCTTCGACAGCAGTGTCGGTGAGCGAGCAGGGCCTCCGGCGAGGGCGGCGGTGGGCAGAACAGAGCGACCGACCCTGTTTACCTTCCCCCTCTGCCGCCTCCTCCTGCTCTCTCTCTAGCACGGGCTATCGACCAGAGATTCTGGCAGCGGCGTGGGCAAACAACAATACGACTACGGCAGGGGCGCATGCAAGCAGTAGTATGGTCGTCCGGGCGAATCCAACTCTCAAGACATGCCGACGGCTGGACATGTCCGGGAATCATTACTAATAAAAGTCTGACTTACAGCATACACCGTGTCTTACCGCATACACCTTGCCGCTGTGTTTTTTTAATTTAACCCCATTCTTTGTGGTCTGTGATATACGAGTTGAAGGCAAAGACGCGAATAGCTGATGGCAAAGATGTAGTTTAGCTGACGGCAAAACCACTTTTCTTTGCCGGTTGTGATATATAAGGCAGACGGCAAAGCAGTTTTGGTAGACGGCAAATTCTTTGCCGTCTGTCAGACAAAAAGCTGACGGCAAGTATTCTTTGCCGATTTATCTTTGCCGTCTGACTTTGTCGTCTGCTTAATGACGGCAAAGTCTTTGCCGTCTGGATTTAGGTCTTTGCCGTCTGTGATCCACAGACGGCAAATTTCCTGTTTCCTGTAGTGCCACTTGGTTTTGCTCCTGTGTGCTATCTATAAAAATCTCAATTATATTGATCTAAAAAATTATAGAATCAAGATTAGTAAAAAAGAGGTGATTTTGCCGCGCGGATGGCGGGGGAGGTTTATTATTTTTAGAGGACATTGTCCTGGCGGTTTGCTAGCATGCGGTCCCGCATGTCAGTGCTTTACCAAGCCGATCCGCTTCCCACATGAGGTAGAACAACGGCAGAAGCAACACGTGGTTAACTTGAAGAAGATGAGGGAGAAGTGGATTCAACAAAGAGTGAAATGATGGTTGCTTCGTCCCTCCAACTTCTTTTTTTAGAATTATTACTTCGTCCCTCCAACTTAACTGCGGGAAAGGTGCAGCTTTGTGATTTGACGCCTCATTACTCATTACTACACCGGCGCCATGACTGGGTGCTTCACCCCGGCTGCTCTGCATTGTATTCCGGTATGGCATGTGGACCCGGTAGCTTGATGTCCCACATGTCTGCGAAAGGGACTAGAAGATTTATGAAAGCGAGTGCTCCACTCTTACGACGGAGGAGTACACGACACGACGGCCCAGTGAACTGTCACTTGTACTGTATAGTACTATAGTTTTGCTATTTCGCACGATCCATCGATACAAACCCGATTAAACAGGAAAGGGAGGGATTTTTCCCGCGCGGTATATGATACTGGTCATACATTTCAAAGGCAATTTTAATGTATGCAAACTGAATAATCAAGTAACAATATGATATCTAGTAAAACTAAAAACACATATGATTTATTGTGTTAGACTGTAGTAGTAGTGATGTATTGCATAGTTGTTAGATGTAACATGCGAGAACGTGTAGAGATGTAGTTTTGGAGGGCCTATAGAGAGAAAAGCGTAATACGTTCACCGAACTTCAGAATAAGCTGATTACGGTCACTATATACGTTTTGTGGTGATTATACGGTCACTTGCTCACGGTTCAGCATTGGATTGCACTCTGTTGACCAGCCAAATAGTCTGCGTGGCACCATGTTGACTAGTTAAATTTACCACGTTCCCTGTGGGTCTCACCTGTCAGTTCGCATAGGGAAAAGGTCAGATAAACACAAATTTACGCAGGCGCGACAAGACTCCAACCCGTGCGCGGGAATCACCTGGTTGTGTATGTGTCTGTCAGGGCCTGATGTGTGGGCATGCACGTGTAGGTTGAGCACTTGAGCGTGAGAGTGTGTGTTGGTCGTGTGGTGTACTGGTGTGTGCATGCATGTGTGTGTGTGTGTGCGTGTGAGTGTTGCGTGCGTGCATGGTTGTGTGTGTACGTGTGAGTGTTGCGTGCGTGCATGGGTGCATGTGTTCGTGTGAGTGTTGCGTGCATGCAGTTCGTGTGCATGCTTGCGTGTGTATAATCACCACACCAACTCATGTGTGTTAAAACAGACGGCTCAGCATACCAAATACAAGGCCACCTTGTCCGCTGTGCCCGCGGTCATGACTGTGACCACCGTCCAATATTTTTTTTGTCGTTTGTTTTCATTCTTACTAGCAAGATGCCCGTGCGCTGCACATAACATCAAGATGCATTTGTACGACTAGTTTATCTTGTGAGAGAAAAGGATGAACGAGTGAAGGCCTTATTTGGAGAGGTGTGTGGGTACCTTTTTGAATTGTCATAGTTTCTTTCCTATCCGTTAGATATAAATCGGACGACCTCTATTGCAGGATGGAAGGCACACCGTCATCACCAACTCTGTTTTTTATAAGAGTGTATTTTATATTTTATAAGAGTGTAGATGTAGAGTAGATACAAGCCGACAAGTGGTCCCAATGGTAGTGAGATAATGTGATGCAACACTAGAGGTGCCACGTGGAGCGTTTAAATGGTCAACTAGTCGTGTCTTGAGCAAATACAGAGTTGTACGATGAGCCCATGACTGTATAATAACCACAAAACGTAAATGGTGACCGTAATGAGTGGATTCTGAAGTCCAATGTATGTATCGTGCTTTCGCTTCAAATACAATGATCTTCACTGTATATATCACGATAGAAAGATGAAACATGCGTGAATGTGCTGAGGGCTTACTTTTAGAGGACCTGGAGATAGTTTGTGTGCGTACGTGAAAGGGGCGTAGAGGGGGGGGTATGCAATGGAGATAGAGATGCTCTTCATTTCTCTTTATTATGACTAACTTTATATATAGTATAAAAATATACAAATTCACAGTGCGGAATAAATATCATTGTGGGCACCATGCAATGCAAATTAGCGTTCATACTCCTCCATATAACTTTGTAATGTTGTATATATGTAGAAATTCTAAAATAATTTTTTGGCCACACTTTATTCAAAAGGAATGTTATATGCGAAATAAACGTGAAGAGAGGGCTTTTTAGATCAATGGGGTACGTGATGTAACATGTGTGAATGTGTAGTTGATGCATTTGGCAGGGCCTAGAGAGGTATGTGTGTGTATTACGTATTCGAGAGAGGCATGGATAGAGGGGCCGGCGGAGGGGGGGCGTGGGAGAGATAGCACGAGAAATGAGAGTGGTCTAGAGAGAGAGAGAGACGAATATGACGTCACGGCGAGAGATTCCCTTGAGTGTGTATATGCAAGGGGGGAGTGGGTAGAGGCACCAGGAGAATATATTTTTCTGTATGTGCTGTCTGTGTTGGTATGTGTGGGTGTGAGAAGATAACGAGAGGTGGGGGCAGAGGGTGTGTCATCGCGTGAGGTCCGGTGGGTCGAGCTGAGGCCCTTCGTTCGGTTCCGTCCTGCGCCACATTGGTCGGCCCGTGACGCATTTAGGGAGACCCGTGGATGACTAGTCGTACAAGACAAACATAGCATAATTGTGAAGGACTCTGTGTCCACTAACAAAGCCGGCTAGGATTTGTAACCCTAGGTTCTCGGACTAAGGTAACCCCTTTATCTCTGATATTACTATTCATCCAACCTAACTTTAAGGGCATCCTGAATGCTCGCTAGAATCATACTAAATCGATTAGGAAGAGAGGTGTGAGACAATGCGTGAGAGACAGGCCTAAAGATAATGTGCGTACAGGAGACACGTAGGCAGGTCTATGTATATAGAAAGGGTCAATGGGGATTGTGCGTGTGTATGCTTGCGAGAGGAAGAGTGCTTGTGATAAAGATTAGTGAAAACAGTCGTAAACGAGAGGGAGGGAGGGTTATATCGAGAGCATGTGCGCGAGAAAGACACCTCGGGACAGAGTGTGTGAGCATGTGTGAGAGACCACCGATGGAGAGTGAAACTACACGTAAAAGACTGTTGTACACATTGATTAAAGATATAAATTGTATCCAAATATTAGGATGGGATCATGATATTTGCAATTCACGTAAGGAACGGTCATTGATCCATCAGACATCTAGATTCTATCGAATTTGAGCATGTCTATGTTATTATTCGACACAATTGATCCACATAGTTAGTATTTTGAACTCCAGACAATGCATCGCTTTAGCAATTGAATATAAACGTGAGTATAGTTCATGTTGTGTGTGTAAAGCACATTATACATACGAAAGTTACACAATGAACATTATAAATAGCTACCTATGAACTAGCATGCATTTGAATTCAACTTAAGGTGTTTTAAAAAAATCGAATTCAACATGAAGTCCGTTCAATTATTTGAATTTGATATCATGGCATTTGTAAATCATACCTAAATTATGGGGGCACCAATCTTTGCTCTGATTTTGTACATAATAACATATGTAGTCGTGTACAAAATAGATTCAAATTTAGCTCCTCCATTCCAAAATAATCGTAGTTATAGGATTTTCAAGTGTCAAAATTTCAAAAAGAAGCGGATAATTTAATGAGGTTTTCAAACATACAAGGTCAAATTTAACATTGTCTATTTAGGTCAATCCTGAAAGTTCAAGAGTACTCTAAACGTGAATGCTTGTGTTTCACAATTTCGAATGAAGCGCCAAAATAGCCTCTACTCGCCCGAAACCGCGTGAGACCAATGTTTGGTAGTACAAGGAAATTACTTTTCTAATAACCCCGACCCGTGAAACCTACCGGCCCGACGTCCAAAGGTCTAAACCGGGGTAGGTTCGTAGCTTCATCTAGACGCCACGCAACCGCCTCCGAAAAACATTCATACACAATGGCCGCCTAAGCACACATACGTGCGGCCGAAATCGCTCCCACCCACTATTTGGGACACCTGGGATTACCATCCTACCCCTGACCCGCAGTAGGTCCGAAATTTAAGAGGGGGGCAAAGTTTGTACTTTCCCCAAATTTCAAACAAGCGCTTCCTAGCTTCATTCAAAAAGCCAAAACAAGCGCCCTGCATCAAACATGGTTCTCCCCCTCTCCCCGCCCACCCGTCGATTCCCCATTCGTACTCCGTGGGTGCAAAACTACCTCTCCACCAGCCCATGAAACCCGGCGTCCTCCGTCCGCCATCCCATCCCACCCATCAACCGCGCCCTCCTCCATCATGCCGGAGCTGATACCCGGCGCCGTCGCCCACCGCAACCTCAATCGCAACGCCTCCACGGCTAGTAGTTGAAGCCGAGGCCGAGTCGTCCGACGCGAGCCAGTTCAACCACGCCGTCTTGCGCTCACCGCTGCCGCTCCAACTCGCCACCTCCACCGCACCGAGCTGTTCTGCCACGCCGTCCTTCGCCGCCTCGATCTGCTTCCCCTCCGCCGACATATGGCCACGGCAAGACAGTCAACAATTTGGCCATGGGTTCGTCCAAGCCTGCACCCTCCTCCAGAACATCGGTTTCCCCGGCAAAAAGAAGAAGATTGGCGCGACATGTGGAGGAGACCACACCGGCAACCGAAAATGGTACTCCTCTTCCCTTATTCGTGCAAATCTTACGTGTCTTCTTGCACGGTATTCATCCCGCAGAAGACACTAGTTGACCGCTTCTTCTTGATACAAGATGTTCCTAGTTACTCGCGATGCACAAGGTTTCTCCTCATATACTATTTCACCTTAGCTAGAGGTCCGTCGCCCCCCTGGATTTCAATTCCTGGTCAGTTGATTCCCAATTAATGGAAGCATTCCCCGGCGTAACATGCGCTAGTCCGCCTCTTACGCCGGGGAAGCAGCGCCTCGGTGTTTATCTTAGGGGGGTGTGGGGCCTAGAGCTTCTGGCACCCGATGTGGACGTCGGTCGGGATAAAGGGATGGCCTGGGGGCGCTGCCAAGCACGGCGGTGGTGTGAGGTCGAGGGGAGGGCGTGTGACGACCGGATATTTAAGCTACAGTAAACCTCTGTTAATGATGCCACGTCACCACGGTTACTGTTACTAATCTCGGGTTAGTTCAAAACCGATTCAGAATTCAAAATTTAATTAAAGGCAAACAACAAAAGTTTTCAAACATTAAAACTATAATGTTCGAGTTGTGCCAAATAATGCCAAGGTCATTGTGGTGAATAACCCCCCACTTTTATAAAATGTTTAAATACCCTTAGGTGAATAAACAGTAGCAAAACCAAATATTTAAATGCTTGTATAATTAACAAAATACTAAACTAAATTGTTTTGGGGTAAAACCTTTTATTGTAGAGGGTTTTAATGTATTACTAAATTAGGGGTCATTTTAATATTACATAAAAACTAAATGAAGGGGAAACTACAAATAAAACAAAAAAAAGAAAAATACGAAATAGAAGAACAAAAATAAATAAATAAAACAAATACCCTCACTGGGCCTCGGCCCACCTGGCCATCGGTAACCCAGCTGCCCACCGGCGCCCCACTCCCCTCCATATCCCCACTCTAGGGAAACCCTAACCGTAACCCCCACTTCCCCCACGTCTCTCTCTCTCGTTCTCCCCCACCCTCGTTGGATCTGGATCGAGCCTGATCCCCTCGCTCCACACGCGCCGCCACATAGTCGCGTTCGCGCAGGGCAGCGCCCTGCCCCGCCCCGTGCGCCTCCTACCTCCCGCCGATGACCTCGCCAACCTCCTGCACCACATCCCCGTCCTCCTCCCCACCGGACTGCGCCCGCCTCCCCGACGCCGTGACGCCGCCCCGTCGTCCTCGTCTCCTTCTTGTTGGATGCGACCTCGACTCCTCCTCGCCGGACGCGACCTCGACTCCTCCACGAGCCCACTGCCAGTCCCCTACGACCCCTGTGAGCTCCCCCTCTCCTCGTGCTCCCTCCGCCCCGTACAGTCGCCGTGCCTCCTCGCACGCGCTTGCCATCGCGATGCCGCGCTCGTCAAGCGCTTCATCCCGCACCCCGTCCAGTCGCCATGGACCCAACCGTGCGCCTTGCGCTGCTGCATCATCGCCCCAAACCCCGTGCCCTCGCCATTGTCGAGGCCTTTCGCCGGACTTGCTGCCCGCTTGCCAACCACCTCCCCACTGTTGCCACCGTCGTCCTGCGCACACACCCGCGCATCCCCGTGCCATCGCCTCACCATAGCTCCGACCGGCCACTTCCCCTCGCTCTGTCTGCGCCCGGCGCCCACTGGCGCCGGCCCACGCCTTGGGGCCGGCCATTGTGGCCGAGGTCGGCGCCTTGGTCCGCCCCGACAGGCATCCCCGCCAGCGCCCGTGCGCCCGTTTCGCCCGATCCACTAAGGCCCCTGGGTCTATGGCGAGGGGGGCCCACCCCCCTGAAACGTTATTAAAAAAATAAGATAAAAAAGAGAATTAAAATAAATAAATAAGTAAATAGGTAGATAAAATTAAATATTAATTAATTAATTAACTAAATAATTAACTTAATTAATTTTGTTTAAAGTAACTAATTAAGGTTAATTAACCTAATTAACTAATTAACTAAAATAGTCAATGACATGCGGGACCCACACGTCGGCTTGACCCAGTCAACACCTCTGTTGACTGATGATGTCATGCTGACATCATGCTGATGCAGTAATGCCATTTTCGGATTAAATTAATAATAATAAGTTATAAATTGATTTAAATCTTTAAAAATGAATATAAAATGAACCGCAACTCGGATGAAAATGTTTTGTACATGAAAGTTGCTCAGAACGACGAGACGAATCCGGATATGCAGCCCGTTCATCCGCCACACACCCCTGACATATCAAACTCGCCACTTTCCCCCTCCGGCTCCTCTTCCTGAAAACGCGAAACACCGGGGATACTTACCCGGATGTTTCCCCCCTTCACCGGCATCACCTCATACTGCGTTAGGGCACGCCTAGCATCACGCTTTGCTTTATCATGCATCGTCATGCATATGTTTGCATTGTATTCATTGTTTCTTCCCCCTCTTCTTCCGCTAGACACCGAGATCGACGCCGCTGCTACCCAGTACGACTACGGAGTTGACGACCCCTCTCTCTTGCCAGAGCAACCAGGCAAGCCCCCCTTGATCACCAGATATCGCCTATTCTTCTCTATACTGCTTGCATTAGAGTAGTGTAGCATGTTACTTCTTCGATTAATCCTATATCGCTGCATAGCTTTGTCCTTGCTACTCTCGTTGTTACCTTTACCGCTATCCTACCGCTTAGTATAGGATGATAGTGTTCCATCGGTGGCCCTACACTCTTGTCCGTCTCGCCATGCTATACTATGGGCTGTGATCACTTGGGATGTGATCACGGGCATATACTATATACTTTACACTATTACATTACCCGTGATACTGTTCGAGATGGGGGCTGAAAGGACAGGTGGCTCCATCCCGGTAGAGGTGGGCCTGGGTTCCCGACGGCCCCCGACTGTTACTTGTGGCGGAGCGACAGGGCAGGTTGAGACCACCTAGGAGAGAGGTGGGCCTGGCCCTGGTCGGCGTTCGCGGATACTTAACACGCTTAACGAGATCTTGGTATTTGATCTGAGTCTGGCCATTTGGTCTATACGCACTAACCAACTACGTGGGAAAGATATGGGCACTCGGCGTCGTGGTATCAGCCAAAGCCTTCGTGACGTTAGCGACTAAGCGGCGTGCACCGGTTTGGAACGTAAGCCTGCTCTTGTATTAAGGGGGCTAGTTCTACTTCCGGCCGCCCACGCAACGTGCAGGTGTGCTAAGGGCGACGGGCCCAGACCCCTGTGCGCTTAGGTTTAGACCGGCGTGCTGACCTCTCTGTTGGCTTAGGTGGGGCTGCGACGTGTTGATCTTCCGCGGCCGGGCATGACCCAGGAAAGTGTGTCCAGCCAAATGGGATCAAGCGTGTTGGGTTATGTGGTGCACCCCTGCAGGGAAGTTAATCTATTCGAATAGCCGTGATCTTGATAGCAGGGCGACTTGGAGTTGTACCTTGACCTTATGACAACTAGAACTGGATACTTAATAAAACACACCCTTCCAAGTGCGGATACAACCCGGTGGTCGCTCTCTAACAGGGCTATGAGGAGAGGATTGCGGGTAGGATTATGCTATGTGATGCTATTTGGAGGACTTGATCTACTCTCTTCTACATTTGCAGAAGACGGAGGCTGCGAGCGTAGTCTTCGACAGGATTAGCTATCCCCCTCTTATTCTGGCATTCTGCAATTCAGTCCACTGATATGGCCCTTTACACATATACCCATGCATATGTAGTGTAGCTCCTTGCTTGCGAGTACTTTGGATGAGTGCTCACGGTTGCCTTGTTCCCCCTTTTCCCCCTTTCTTTACCTGATTGCTGCAACAAGTCGATGGAGCGCAGGAGCCAGACGCCACCTTCGACGATGACTCCTACTACACTGGAGGTGCCTACTACTACGTGCAGCCCGCTGACGGCAACCAGGAGTAGTTAGGAGGATCCCAGGCAGGAGGCATGCGCCTCTTTCAATCTGTATCCCAGTTTGTGCTAGCCTTCTTAAGGCAAACTTGTTTAACTTATGTCTGTACTCAGATATTGTTTCTTCCGCTGACTCGTCTATGATCGAGCACTTGTATTCGAGCCCTCGAGGCCCCTGGCTTGTATTATGATGCTTGTATGACTTAGTTATGTTTTAGAGTTGTGTTGTGATATCTTCCCGCGAGTCCCTGATCTTGATCGTACACATTTGCGTGCATGATTAGTGTACGATTGAATCGGGGGCGTCACAAGTTGGTATCAGAGCCGACTGCCTGTAGGAATCCCCCTTTCACACTCCTTGGCCGAAGTCGAGTCTAGACTTTACAAAACTTTTACTAACATGGCTGTGCGGCCCATGGGCCCACGTCCCCATTGGGTGGTATTAGGATATTTTATTCCTCATCTATGCTCTAGGACTCTGATCTCTCTTCTATTCGGGTTAAATGAATTTTACTAAATCTAACATTAGGATCTCGTTATCACTTTCACCCGGAGAGCCTCATATTACTGATGATCGTCTGCTGCACGTGAAGACCCTGAAGATACTCTCCGCTATTAACCCGAGAATTTGTGTTCATCGCGTTTGCAATTCCCTTCCACCGTCAACCTTTATGGATAACTACGTGCAGTTGTTATTCTTACATTCATCCCCAGTTGGTCTTGTTATTACAAGATACCCTGAAACACTCGTCGTTGTTTCGATAATCCTTTGAGCTTACTGCCTTGCTGTTATTTGTCACCTGAATACCCAAACGGATAATTCCTCGCACTTTCCGAGTATCCCCTCATCCCTAGCCGTTCATGTGTTTCACAATAGACTTGAAAATACCATTCGATCTTCCGAAAATCTTCGGCAGCCATTTGCTCTTGAAATTCTTGCTTGCTTTCATTATGGTTAATCCCATAAGTCTAGTAATATTATGGCATCCTTTGTCACTATCATTTTGTGTCCGTTGATTCTATATGTGTACCAGATCTTTTGTTGAATTTTATCCGACAATATCCTTCATATTCAATAACCTTGAGCCTTTCCTAGGATATATACCGCCTTTGGTAAATTGTATCCTTTGCTTTGTCAACCATGCTCTACTTTGAGCTTGTGTTAATTACTCTGAAGTTAAGTGGTATATGTTCTAAGAAGCCCGATGGCTTGAACCTATGCCTTCCTTAATATGTGTGAACTAGAAAGTTTTCACGAGTCATACACTCCTGGTATTTTGCCAGATAAAATTTCAACACTACAGCCTCCTCGAAAGTGAGAAGCGAATGAAAGGTTATGCATTAGAGAAGTGGGAGTCGACCTTGAACTTGTGTTCATGCCCATGGACATGATGTAGATCTTATCATTAAAGCTTCTCTTAAATTAATTATCCCTTTGGTATAAGTTCATCTTATATCTGGGATCTGGCCTTTTGCAATCGTGGTTCCGACCATGTTCTCTTTTAAATACCATTTCTCGTGCAAGTTTAAGCACTTGTCTTCTGTAGAGCAATACCCCAGTCCAACCTCTACTTTGATATGTCGTCGAGTATTACCCCCCTGGTATCTCGAGATTATCATGGAACTGCGTAACTTCTTATGAGTTCTTCATCAAGTGCTACATTCCCACTGATTCCAATTTTTCACGGGCTCTAAGTTTTTAAACACTCAAAGACACCAATAACTGAACCGAGTCCGCACTACGGTTCAACAACTCTTCAGTAAGCTTCTATAAGTACAAGTTTGTACCCGATCACGCCATTCCTAGCCTGTTTGACTATATCATTGTCGTGATGATTCTAACTGTGCTACCTGGTCCTTATTCTCAGAGCACCAATTTGCGACGATAGCTAAGCTTACGTCAATTTTCCTCGTCATACCCTTTTACCTTAAACAACAAGCTTGAGTTTGAGTTTGTGTCGTAACTGTGGTTCCAATAACCTCTTGCTTCATCATTCCTTTGACTTGATGTCTTCGCTGATTGATTACATCTTCATGAAATCTCTCGACAAAGGTGTCGTGATCATCATCAACCTTATGAGCTCTTCCAGGATATCAACCGGATTCATGAAGAGAAATACCATCCTTTCTCTCGATGAGTTGTGTTATCATCGGCCACTTATTGCATTCCCTCCAACACAAACTTGTTCGTGTTTTGTGTTATACCTTTTAGTTCCTTGCTATCCAGCATTTGTTCTTCTTTACCTTGGAGTATTACCATCTTTTATGTCAAGGATGTTGTGAGGACTACTCCACCTCTTAAGCAATTCTTGGTATTGTGATACTTCTCACCCTCACCATTCTTTCTTGGTCCCCGTGTTGATTCTAACCGGGATACCAACACGTGAACCATGCTGCTTGGATTCTGTACTTCTAGCAACCCTATTGCTTTGAAGTTAATGGTCGACATTTCATTCTTAGATCATTGGTTATCGAATCACCATTCTAACATCGGTCATGCTACATAAGCCCATATTTCGGGTGCACCTTTCAACTGATGTTTAATTGGGTATGTTTTCCTCGAGCATATCTCATTATATCATTTGATCTGACAAATGTTACCTCCTTGTTCACATAACTATGGAAATCCATCCTTTGAAATTCTCGATGAATTGTTGTTGCGTCCATCATCCACCTCTTCATCCTCTCCTTGGTTTACTGATGAACTCTTGTTTCGGAACTCGCTTCCATAGATCATTTCCTAAGAATTTTACAATGCCATCTCGTCAATTGTGTTGCACCTTTTCTTCTCAGGCATCCTGAGTCTGAGGTATCCTCACACCAATCAGATCTGAATCTTATTCAGGTATGATGGCTGGGGACATATTTCCAAGAGTTATAACATTGGTCCTTATCTACCGGTAAGGTGATATCATGCCTAGCACACCTGGCCGTAGGACCTATTGTTATAGCTTCCTTTTTAACAAGGTTACCCATCCTTCCATGAGGAAATTGTAAGACTTATTCTATAAGTTGTTCCTAATGGATCCTTTGTGTATCCAGAGTCCGATCTTTGATTGAAGACCATGTCAACGCTATCTCGAAGCATTTCGATGGTATTCCGATTTTCAATAAGAACAGTTGAAGCAATGTTATCTTTTCTTTATCAATTATCCAAAACCCCGTTGTATGGGTATTGTCATCAAATCCTCTCCCCTTACCTAAATGGTTTCTACTTTCTATCCTGTCGTGGATATCTTGCTCTATTTGTCCTTGGGAAGGATATACCCTTGAATAATGTGTTTAAACACATTTTCCTTTCCATTGTTCTGTTTAATCTGATAATCGTATTTTCCTTTCCATTGGTTGGTTTAACGTTTCTTGTGATCTATATGATCTAAGCAGTAATATTCTCCTGCTTATGTAAACACCTCGGTGTACAATTCTGTCAGCAAGACCCTGTTACTATTGTTGATGACATTCTAGTAACCACCGATGTACGAGAACTTTGCCTATTGGTCCGCCTCGTTTCAACGAGCAGGAAAATGGTTCTCTTCGTCCCTCGCCCTTGGTACCGATGTTGTTGCCGACATAACTGACGGGCTATCCTCTGACATGCCTTGTTATCATGACTATGCAAAATATCACCGCCCTTTCTACTTTTTATCCCACATGGTGGGCCCATAACCCACAGTTCCACAGGATCGAAACCTGACTCCCCTGTACACCCCCTGTTACCATAGTTATTCCTCGCGCGTGGGCTCGTAAGTAATTCACGAGCCACCTTTCGAGAGATCATCAATATTGGTATCAGATGCAATACTTATTCCCATTGCTCTGAACCCCTTTCACACTTTGTTTCAGGCAATGAACGATTGTCTATCTGCACGAAACATCTCAGGATACCTCCTCACTTTGCTCTCAATAATGTCTAAAGTTGCAATTCGAGAGTTACTTTCCGCCACGTTCCCTGATGTTATCTGCTAGCTAAGCAAACATTGTAGCGGTCCGTTCTTTCGTATTACCCCATTATCCTTTCGTAAGTACGATGGAGTTCTCGAAGGAAGACAACTTCATCATGATGCATTGGAATAAAGAATTGAAGACATCAACGAAAGGGATTAACTTCTTCGAGAAGATCCGTTAGAATATCATAACCAGAACTTTCCCCCTTTCTCCCCTCTTAAATCTCGGGACGAGATTTCTTGTAGTGGAGGAGAATTGTGACGCCCGGATATTAAAGCTACAGTAAACCTCTGTTAATGATGCCACGTCACCACGGTTACTGTTACTAATCTCGGGTTAGTTCAAAACCGATTCAAAATTTAATTAAAGGCAAACAACAAAAGTTTTCAAACATTAAAACTATAATGTTCGAGTTGTGCCAAATAATGCCAAGGTCATTGTGGTGAATAAACCCCCCCACTTTTATAAAATGTTTAAATACCCTTAGGTGAATAAAACAGTAGCAAAACCCAATATTTAAATGCTTGTATAATTAAAAAATACTAAACTAAATTGTTTTGGGGTAAAACCTTTTGTTGTAGAGGGTTTTAATGTATTACTAAATTGGGGGTCATTTTAATATTACATAAAAACTAAATGAAGGGGAAACTAGAAATAAAACAAAAAAAGAAAAATACGAAACAGAAGAACAAAAATAAATAAATAAAACAACCCCCCCGCTGGGCCTCGCCCGGTGGCCCTTAGAGCAAGCAGGCGGCCCACCGGCCCCCACTCCCTCCATATCCCCACTCTAGGGAAACCCTAACCGTAACCCCCAATTCCCCCACGTCTCTCTCTCGTTCTCCCCCACCCTCGCTGGATCTGGATCGAGCCTAATCCCCTCGCTCCACACGCGCCGCCACACAGTCGCGTTCGCACAGGGCAGCGCCCTGCCCCGGCCCGTGCGCCTCCTACCTCCCGCCGACGACCTCACCAACCTCCTGCACCGCATCCCCGTCCTCCTCCCCACCGGACTGCGCCCGCCTCCCCGACGCCGTGACGCCGCCCCGTCGTCCTTGTCTCCTTCTTGTTGGATGCGACCTCGACTCCTCCTCGCCAGACGCGACCTCGACTCCTCCCCGAGCCCATTGCCAGTCCCCTACGACCCCTGTGAGCTCCCCCTCTCCTCGCGCTCCCTCCGCCCCGTACGGTCGCCGTGCCTCCTCGCACGCGCTTGCCATCGCGACGCCGCGCTCGTCGAGCGCTTCGTCCCGCACCCCGTCCAGTCGCCATGGACCCAACCGTGCGCCTTGCGCTGCTGCATCATCCCCCCCCCCCTCCCGTGCCCTCTGCCCGCTGTCGAGGCCTTCGCCCCGGGCCTTGCCTGCCCCGCTTCGGCCATCCACCTCCCCGCTGTTGCCACCGTCATCCTCATACAAGACACCACAGATCCCCGCGCCATCGCCTCACCATAGCTCCGACCGTCCACTTCCCCTCGCTCTGTCTGCGCCCGACGCCCTCTGGCCGCCCGGTCCACTTGGGCCAGCCCATTGTGGCCGAGGCCGCGCGCTTTGGTCCGCCTGACAGGCGTCCCTTGGCGCCAGGCGCCCATTTCGCCCGATCCACTAAGGCCCCTTGGTCTATGGCGAGGGGGCCCCACCCCCCCTGAAACGTTACTAAAAAAATAAGATAAAAAAGAGAATTAAGATAAATAAATAAGTAAATAGATAGATAAAATTAAATATTTATTTATTAATTAACTAAATAATTAACCTAATTAATTATGTTTAAAGTAACAAATTAAGGTTAATTAACCTAATTAACTAATTAACTAAAATAGTCAATGACATGCGGGACCCACACGTCGGCTTGACCCAGTCAACACCTCTGTTGACTGATGACGTCATGCTGACATCATGCTTATGCAGTAATGCCATTTTCGGATTAAATTAATAATAATAAGTTATAAATTGATTTAAATCTTTAAAAATGAATATAAAATAAACCGTAACTCGGATGAAAATGTTTTGTACATGAGAGTTGCTCAGAACGACGAGACGAATCCGGATACGCAGCCCGTTCGTCCGCCACACACCCCTAACATATCAAACTCGCAACTTTCCCACTCCGGCTCCTCTGCTTGAAAACGCGAAACACCGGGGATACTTACCCGGATGTTTCCCCCCTTCACCGGCATCACCTCATACTGCGTTAGGGCATGCCTAGCATCACGCTTTGCTTTATCATGCATCGTCATGCATATGTTTGCATTGTATTCATTGTTTCTTCCCCCTCTTCTTCCGCTAGACACCGAGATCGGCGCTTGCTGCTACCCAAGACGATCACGGAGTTGACGACCCCTCTCTCTTGCCCGAGCAACCAGGCAAGCCCTCCCCTTGATCACCAGATATCTCCTATTCTTCTCTATCCGCTTGCATTAGAGTAGTGTAGCATGTTCTCGCTTTCGATTAATCCTATCCGCTGCATAGCCTGTCCTTGCTACTATCGTTGTTACCTTTACCGCTATCCTATCGCTTAGTATAGGATGCTAGTGTTCCATCGGTGGCCCTACACTCTTGTTCGCCCCGCCATGCTATACTCATTGGGCTGTGATCACTTGGGAGGTGATCACGGGCATATACTATATACTTTACACTATTACATTTCTGTGATACTGTTCGGAGATGGGGGCTGAAAGGACGGTGGCTCCATCCCGGTAGAGGTGGGCTGGGTTCCCAACGGCCCCGATCGTTACTTGTGGCGGAGCGAGGGGCAGGTTGAGACCACCTAGGAGAGAGGTGGGCCTGGCCTGGTCGGCATTCGTGGATACTTAACACGCTTAACGAGATCTTGGTATTTGATCTGAGTCTCGCCATTTGGTCTATACGCACTAACCAACTACGTGGGAAAGATATGGGCACTCGGCGTCGTGGTATCAGCCAAAGCCTTCGTGACATCAGCGACTAAGCGGCGTGCACCGGTTTGGAACGTAAGCCTACTCTTGTATTAAGGGGGCTAGTTCTACTTCCGCCGCCCACGCGTCTTGGTGTGCTAAGGCGACGGGCCTGCACCCTGGTGCTTAGGTTTAGACCGGCGTCTTGACCTCTCTGCTGGCTTAGGTGGGGCTGCGACGTGTTGATCTTCCGCGGCGGGCATGACCCAGAAAGTGTGTCCGCCAAATGGGATCAAGCGTGTTGGGTTATGTGGTGCACCCCGCAGGAAGTTAATCTATTGAATAGCCGTGATCTTGATAATGGGACGACTTGGAGTTGTACCTTGACCTTATGACAACTAGAACTGGATACTTAATAAAACACACCCTTCCAAGTGCGGATACAACCCGGTGGTCGCTCTCTAACAGGCTACTAAGAGAGGATTGCGGGTAGGATTATGCTATGCGATGCTATTTGGAGGACTTCATCTACTCTCTTCTACATCTTTGCAAGACGGAGGCTGCTGAAGTGTAGTCTTGACGTGATTAGCTATCCCCTCTTATTCGGCATTCTGCAGTTCAGTCCACTGATATGGCCCTTTACACATATACCCATGCATATGTAGTGTACCTCCTTGCTTGCGAGTACTTTGGATGAGTGCTCACGGTTGCCTTGTTCCCCCTTTTCCCCCTTTCTTTACCCGATTGCTGCAACCAGACGATGGAGCCCAGGAGCCAGACGCCACCTTCGACGACGACTCCTACTACACTGGAGATGCCTACTACTACGTGCAGCCCGCTGACGACGACCAGGAGTAGTTAGGAGGATCCCAGGCAGGAGGCATGCGCCTCTTTCGATCTGTATCCCAGTTTGTGCTAGCCTTCTTAAGGCAAACTTGTTTAACTTATGTCTGTACTCAGATATTGTTGCTTCCGCTGACTCGTCTATGATCGAGCACTTGTATTCGAGCCCTCGATGCCCCTGGCTTGTATTATGATGCTTGTATGACTTAGTTATGTTTTAGAGTTGTGTTGTGATATCTTCCCGTGAGTCCCTGATCTTGATCATACACATTTGTGTGCATGATTAGTGTACGATTGAATCGGGGGCGTCACAGGGCGGGGCGGCGGAGGCAGGGGTCTGGGCCGGTGGTCGCTGGCGGTTCGAGAAAGATCATCAACAGTGACTGGCGGGAGGTAGACGAAGGCCATCTACCCGTTCCTTATAGATCGGATGGTTCATAAAAAAATTGACCAACCTATTTATTTTCAGTCGACTGTTATCTTGATAGGACAGGACCACATGTGGTGGTCTGCTGGAGGAGTACCTGCATTTCCTGTGCTCATATATTACAAAATCATACGGAGTATAATCTAATTTTGTTTGCCATGCAATGTTGTAGAGCTATCATATGTCTCCTGTCATTTATTTTTCAGCCACCTGCTATCTACTACTTTTACAGTGCACTAGTTTTGCACACACTTCACCCATACTCTCACAATTGTGTTTTTATGCAAGGGTATTTCAGACCCTGCCTTGACAGAAGCAAAAAAGAATAGAGAGAAGTCGCTCTAGCGTGGTATGCGGCTAGGCCAGACACGTTTCAAGGCTTTAAAGGGTGTAGTGTCAGCAGATGGAGACGGGGAACGTAGCTTTGGAGTTGATGATCTCGCTCGCCGTGAACGAGCATCCCAGGTGCTTGCTTTAACTTCATGGTGTCACATGTGGTTGCATGTTGCATATGGTGTCTAGCTTGTATTCGAAAGGCCAAAGTCGGTCTTTATCAAGATAAGGAAAGATATTTTTTACATGAACCACCATCCCGGGAGCACCAGAAGACAAATAGCTAGTCAAGGCACTGGCCGAGCCAGTGACAAGCCTAGCACAGACATGCATCACCTGGAAGCCAACTAAAAAGCCACGATGGTGGCGAAGTAGCCCGCCTCCCACCAGGCTCTCAGGTCCTAGATGATCATGCTCACCACTCCAGCCGGATGTCTAGGTTGTATTGCTTCCAATTTTGTTAAATTGCATCTGCTTAGCTTACACACTATACCTTTGAATATGACATGCCTTCATGTTTTTGGTCCATACTAGTACATCTATCTATTAACCATGTTCTTACATCAAACTAATGTTCTTGTGTATCCCTCATCAATCACTTATGATGAGGCAGTCAGGCCAGTGGACTAATGTGATAAAAGATCCTCATTTAAAGAATGCAGCGTCAGCCTCCCCACATGATTCTCAAGAAACAGCAAGGCTAGATGAAGATAGTGAACGTAGCTCTATAGTTGACTACCGCATTTGCCCTACACTAGCATCGCAGGTGCTTGCTCTAACTTGGCAGCGTGATATGTGGTTGCATGTTGCATATGGTTTCTAGATTGTAATTCTTCTAATCTGGTTAAATTGCACGTGCTATTCTCCTTAGTTTATACATTATACCTGTTAATATGACATGCCTTCCTGTTTTTAGTACATAGTACATCTGTCTATTAAGCATGTCCTCACATAAAACTATTGTTTTTTTGTATCCCGCATAAATCAATATGACGAGACACCTTCAGTATATGCAGTGTGATATTAGTTGCATCTTTGAAGAACTAAATTGTTATTCGTGTTTCTTGTCGACTTGACTTAACATGGCACAGAGAAAGAGGAAGCGAGAGAAAACGACAGGGAAAGGGAAGCGGAAGAATCCTGCAGATTACGCTGGTACTAATGGTGCAATAGAAGGTCAAAGTCCAGCGGAAAATTGTACCGACAGGGTATCCCGTGCTACACGAGCTGCAGAACAAGCCAAACAGAAACAAATAGCTGCCACCAAACAAGCAGAGACAACCTGATACGTCTTTGTCGTATCTATAATTTTTTATTGTTCCATGCCAATATTATTCAACTTTCATATACTTTTGGCAACTTTTTATACTATTTTTGGGACTAACATATTGACCCAAAGGCCCAGTGCGAGTTCACATGCATTTGCATGTTTTTGGTTTCAGAATATCCATATCAAACGGAGTCCAAACGGGATAAAACGGATGGAGCTTATTTTTGGAATATTTGGAAAATCTGGGAGAAAGATCAACGCGAAACGGTGTCCGAGATGGGCACGAGGTAGGGCGCGCCTACCCCCCTGTATGCGCCTTGACCTCGTGGGCCACCCGAAGGCGGTTTATGCCCTTCTTCGGCCGCAAGAAAGCTAATTTTTGGTAAAAAAAATCACGGCGAAGGTTTCAGTCCAATCGGAGTTACGGATCTCCATATATATACGAAACGGTGAAAGGCAGCAGGAGAGAACGCAGAAACAGAGAGAGACAGAGAGACATATCCAATCTCGGAGGGGCTCTCACCCCTCCCATGCCATGGAGGCCAAGGACCAGAGGGGAAACCCTTCTCCCATCTAGGGAGGAGGTCAAGGAAGAAGAGGAAGAAGGGGGCCCCTCTCCCCCTCTCCTCTGGTGGCGCCGGAACGCTGCCGTGGTCATCATCATCATCACCGCGATCTACAGCGACACCTCCGCCGTCTTCACCAACATCTCCATCACCTTCCCCCCTCTATCTACAGCGGTCCACTCTCCCGCAACCCGCTGTACCCTCTACTTGAACATGGTGCTTTATGCTTCATATTATTATCCAATGATGTGTTGCCATCCTATGATGTCTGAGTAGATTTTCGTTGTCCTATCGGTGGTTGATGAATTGCTATGATTGATTTAATTTGCTTGTGGTTATGTTGTTGTCCTTTGGTGCCCATCATATGACCGCGCGCTGATACGTCTCCAACGTATCTATAATTTTTGATTGCTCCATGCTATATTATCTACTGTTTTGGGCAATATTGGGCTTTATTTTCCACTTTTATATTATTTTTGGGACTAACCTATTAACCGGAGGCCCGGCCCAGATTTGCTGTTTTTTGCCTATTTTAGTATTTCAAAGAAAAGGAATATCAAACGGAGTCAAAACGGAACGAAGTCAACTAGAGAAGTTATTTTTGGAAGGAAAGCTACGGGATGGACTTGGACCCCACGTCAGGAGAGAAGGGAGGTGCCCACGCGGGTGGGGGCGCACCCACCCCCCTAGGGCGCGCCCCCTGCCTCGTGGGGCCCCCGAAGCTCCACCAACGTACTTCCTGCACACATATATACTCACGTACCCTAAAACTTCCAGAACAGAGATTAGATCGGGTGTTCCGCCGCTGCAAAACCTCCAGAGCCACCAAAACCAATCGGGACCCTGTTCCGGCAACCTGCCGGAGGGGGGGAACCCTCACCTGTGGCCATCTTCATCATCCTGGCGCTCTCCATGACGAGGAGGGAGTAGTTCACCCTCGGGGCTGAGGGTATGTACCAGTAGCTATGTGTTTGATCTCTCTCTCTCTCGTGTTCTTGATTTGGCACAATCTTGATGTATCGTGAGCTTTTCTATTATAGTTGGATCTTATGTTTCTTCTCCCCCTCTACTCTCTTGTAATGAATTGAGTTTTCCCCTTGAAGTAATCTTATCAGATTGAGTCTTTAAAGATTTGAGAACACTTGATGTATGTCTTGCCGTGCGTATCTGTGGTGACAATGGGATATCACGTGATTCACTTGATGTATGTTTTGGTGATCAACTTGCAGGTTCCGCCCATGAACCTATGCATAGGGGTTGGCTCACGTTTTCGTCGTGATTCTCCGGTAGAAACTTTGGGGCACTCTTTGAGGTTCTATGCGTTGGTTGAATAGATGAATCTGAGATTGTGTGATGCATATCGTATAATCATGCCCACGGATACTTGAGGTGACATTGGAGTATCTAGGTGACATTAGGGTTTTGGTTGATTTGTGCCTTAAGGTGTTATTCTAGTACGAACTCTAGGGCTGTTTGTGACACTTATAGGAATAGCCCAACGGATTGATTCGAAAGAATAACTTTGAGGTGGTTTCGTACCCTACCATAATCTCTTTGTTTGTTCTCCGTTATTAGTGACTTCTGAGTGACTCTTTATTGCATGTTGAGGGACAGTTATATGATCCAATTATGTTATTATTGTTGAGAGAACTTGCACTAGTGATAGTATGAACCCTAGGCCTTGTTTCCTATCATTGCAATACCGTTTACGCTCACTTCTATCATTATTTACCTTGCTGTTTTTATATTTTCAGTTTACAAAAAGCTATATCTACCATCCATATTGCACTTGTATCACCATCTCTTCGCCGAACTAGTGCACCTATACAATTTACCATTGTATAGGGTGTGTTGGGGACACAAGAGACTCTTTGTTATTTGGTTGCAGGGTTGTTTGAGAGAGACCATCTTCATCCTACGCTTCCCACGGATTGATAAACCTTAGGTCATCCACTTGAGGGAAATTTGCTACTGTCCTACAAACATGTGCACTTGCAGGCCCAACAACGTCTACAAGAAGAAGGTTGTGTAGTAGACATCAAGCAGTTTCTGGCGCCGTTGCTAGGGAGGTGAGTGCTTGAAGGTATATCTTTAGATCTTGTAATTGAATCTTTTTGTTTGTTGTTTTATCACTAGTTTAGTTTATAAAAGAAAACCAAAAAATGGAGTTAAGTTTGTCTCATACGCTCCGTCTTTTTAATATCTCTCGTGAGTTTGATGGAAAGGAAAATTGTGCTCAAGTGCTAGAAGAAGAATGCATTAAAATGCTTGGTACTAAATCTTTGAATGATGAGCATGATTGCAATGTTGTTAGTATAAACTCCTTGAATATCCGTAGTATTAATGATGATTGCTCTAGTCATGATGAAAATATCTCTTATGAGCATGTCAACTTTTGTGGAGTGCATGTTTGCATGAACACGCCAAATAGAGAAGATATATATTGCAAGAGGCATAAGCATTTAGAAACTAAATGGTTGCAAGAAAGGCTAGGTGTGAGTGCTGAAAATTTAAAATTCCTTTGTCGTACTTGTGAACTTTGCAATGAACGTGCTCATTTACATCTCCAATGCAAATTGTTTCATGACCGAATCATGTCCAAAAATTGTGATGATTTGATCTCCCTTGCACATTACAATGAGCTTAGTTTACTTTTGGGTTATGAAGAATTGAAACGTTTACTTAAGGACCTTCCAGAATTTGCCCATAAGAAATTCCTTGATATTGATCTAGAAAAGATTTATATGTTTTGTGCGGAGAATTGCATTGAAAATCCTTATATTGCCAATTACCTAAAGAAAAGAAAGCAAATAGAAGATGATGATAATACTAATGAAAGGGAAGAGACTTCCCAATATCCTCCTATTATTTCTCATGATGAATCAGGTAACGAGGAGGAGCTTTCTATTCAACCAATCTCATCAATAAGGAGCTCAAAGAGGAAGGTTGAACCCACACATAATATGAAGAAGAAAAAGAAAAGAAGGAGCAACAAAGGTAAAAAGGTATCCCTCCCAAATTATTTTGCTCCTACTACTCCTTGTGATGATGATAATTGCTTTACTATTAGTGATATCCATATTTTTTAATGATGAGAGTAATTATGCTTATGATATGAAAGAGCCCAAGCTTGGGGAAGCTATGTTTGATGAGGATGAAATATTTGAGAATATATTTGCTGAAATTAATGTTTGTCCCAAGCTTGGGGATGCTATGTTTAATGACGATGATATTTTTAGCACCCCAAGTTTTGATATGCAAAGTTGTTATGATGATAGCTTGCCTCCTACCTATGATGATTATATTGATGAAAGTGGGTTCGGAAGAGTGTCAACTTTAGGAAGTAGTAATCCCACTATTTTGGAGGATGTTGAATTTTATTTTGATGAATATGAAAGTGGATTTGGAAGAGTGCCAACTTTATTTAGTGATTCCACTATCTTGGGAGAGGTTTCAATCGATTATGATGAGAACGAAGTTGCTACTTATGATGATTGTTGTGATGAAACTTATACTATAAAAAGTAGTGATGATTATATTTACAAATCTTGTCATGATTATGATTACCCTTTTTCTGAACATTACTCTTTTAATGTGGAAACAATTTTTAGTGTTCAAGTCTCTTATGATACTCCCACTATTCCGAATGAGAAGAATTTTGCTTATGTGGAGAGTAGTAAATTTTCTATGCAAGTAGATCATGAAAAGAATGCTTTAGGTACTTATTATATTGTTGAATTCATTTGTGATGCTACTGAAAATTATTATGAGGGAGGAACATATGCTTCTACATATTGCAATAATATCAAGTTTCCTCTCTATGTGCTTAAAGTTTTGAAGTTATGCTTGTTTTACCTTCCTATGCAAGTTGATTCTTGTTCCCATAAGTTGTTTGCTAACAAAATACCTATGCATAGGAAGTGGGTTATACTTAAATGTGCTAGTCATATTCTTCTTGATGCTCTCTTTATGTTTCAATTCTTATCTTTTATGTGAGCATCATTGAAATCATCATGCCTAGCTAGGGGCGTTAAACGATAGCGCTTGTTGGGAGGCAACCCAATTTTATTTTAGTTTATTCCTTTTTGGTTCTGTTTAGTAATATATAATCCATCTAGCTTCTGTTTAGATGTGGTTTTATGTTTTAATTAGTGTTTGTTCCAAGTAGAACCTTTGGGAAGACTTGGGTGAAGTCTTTATGATCATGCTGTAAAAAACAGAAACTTTAGCGCTCACGAGATTAGCTAGAACTTTTTACTGGAAAGTGCTATTTAGTTGATTCTTTTTGCAGATGATTACTATACACATTCCTCCGGTCCAACAGTTTATTTTAGAATTTTTGGAGTTCCATAAGTTTGCGTTAGTTACAGATTACTACAGACTATTCTGTTTTTGACATATTCTGTTTTCATTGTGTTGTTTGCTTATTTTGATGACTCTATGGCTAGTAAAATAGTTTATAAACCATAGAGAAGTTGGAATAAAGTAGGTTTAACACCAATTTAAATAAATAATGAGTTCATTACAATACCTTGAAGTGGTGTTTTGTTTTCTTTCGCTAACGGAGCTTACGAGTTTTCTGTTAAGTTTTGTGTTGTGAAGTTTTCAAGTTTTGGGTAAAGATTCGATGGACTACAGAATAAGGAGTGGAAATATCCTAAGCTTGGGGATGCCCAAGGCACCCCAAGGTAATATTCAAGTACAACCAAGAGCATAAGCTTGGGGATGCCCCGGAAGGCATCCCCTCTTTCGTCTTCGTTCATCGGTAACTTTACTTGGAGCTATATTTTTATTCACCACATGATATGTGTTTTGCTTGGAGAGTCATTTTCTCTTGTTAGTTTTTGATTTCTGTTATTTAGAATAATTTTTTGCATCTTTGGTTCCAATAAAAATGTCAAGGATAGCCTTTGCCATGCTTATTTTACTAGTATACATGTTGCTGTTTGAAAACAGAAAGTTTACCGCTGTTGCAAAAATTCCCTAGAAAAGACAGAGGGTGGTATAATGTTGAATCTTTTTGCATATTGAGCTCTGATAAATTTATTAAAGTGGTAATTTTAGTTCATAATTTTTTGAGTCGGGGAAGTATTGATACTCTTGCATTCTTTACAGACTGTACTGTTTTGGCAGATTGCTGTTATGTTTGCATATGTTTTCTTGTTTAATGATTCTATTTAAGGATAGGAGTATTAAATATGCAGAGGAATTTAGTATGCAATGTTGAATAATAATGTTAGTGATTTGTTACAGTAGAAAATGATAAGGTTTTGCATTGGTTTATACTAACCTGTCTCACGAGTTCTTGTTGAGTTTGTTGTGGATGAAGCTTTTGATAAAAAGAGAAACCATGATATGAGAGGAATTAAGGAGACACAAAAGTTCAAGCTTGGGGATGCCCAAGGCACCCCAGGATAATATTTCAAGAAGTCTCAAGCATCTAAGCTTGGGGATGCCCCGGTAGGCATCCCACCTTTCTTCTTCAACAACTATCGGTTAGTATCGTTTGAGCCTAAGTTTTTGCTTCTTCACATGAGTTGTGCTATCCTTGCAATGTCATTTTTTTTTGCTTGCTGTTTGAATACAATAGCAAGATCTGAAATTATTAAATTGGAGAGTCTTCACATAGTTGTATAATTATTCGACTACTCATTGATCTTCACTTATATCTTTCGGAGTAGTTTGTCATTTGCTCTAGTACTTCACTCATATCTTTTAAGAGCACGGTGGTGGTTTTATTTTGAAGAAATAGATGAACTCTCATGCTTCACATATATTATGTTGAGAGTCTTAAATAGCATGGTAATTTGCTTAAATAATCTTAATATTCTAGGCATTCAAAAATAGTAAAAACTTTCTTATGAGTGTGTTGAATACTAAGAGAAGTTTGATGCTTGATAATTGTTTTGAGATATGGAGGTGATAATATTAGAGTCATGCTATATGAATAGTTGTGAATTTGAGAAATACTTGTGTTAAAGTTTGTGATTCCCATAGCATGCACGTATGGTGAACCGTTATGTGATGAAGTCGGAGCATGATTTATTTATTGATTGTCTTCCTTATGAGTGGCGGTCGTGGACGAGCGATGGTCTTTTCCTACCAATCTATCCCCCTAGGAGCATGTGCGTAATACTTTGCTTTGATAACTTGTAGATTTTTGCAATAAGTATATGAGTTCTTTATGACTAATGTTGAGTCCATCGATTATACACACTCTTTTTCCTTCCACCATTGCTAGCCTCTCTAATACCGCACACCTTTCGCCGGTATCATACACCCACCATATACCTTCCTTAAAACAGCCACCATACCTACCTATCATGGCATTTCCATAGCCATTCCGAGATATATTTCCATGCAACTTACCACCGTTCCGTTTATTATGACACGCTCCATCATTGTCATATTGCTTTGCATGATCATGTAGTTGACATTGTATTTGTGGCAAAGCCACCGTTCATAATTCTTTCATACATGTCACTCTTGATTCATTGCATATCCTGGTACACCGCCGGAGGCATTCATATAGAGTCATATTTTGTTCTAAGTATCGAGTTGTAATTCTTGAGTTGTAATAGAAATAAAAGTGTGATGATCATCATTATTAGAGCATTGTCCCAGTGAGGAAAGGATGATGGATACTATGATTCCCCCACAAGTCGGGATGAGACTCCGGGCGAAAAATAAAAAACGAAAAGAAAAGAAAAGAAAAGAGGCCAAAAAGAGAGAGAAAAAAGGCCCAAATAAAAAAACAAAAAATGAGAGAAAAAGAGAGAAGGGGAAATGCTACTATCCTTTTACCACACTTGTGCTTCAAAGTAGCACCATGATCTTCATGATAGAGAGTCTCCTATGTTGTCACTTTCATATACTAGTGGGAATTTTACATTATAGAACTTGGCTTGTATATTCCAATGATGGGCCTCCTCAAAATGCCCTAGGTCTTCGTGAGCAAGCGAGTTGGATGCACACCCACTTAGTTTCTTTTGTTGAGCTTTCATATACTTATAGCTCTAGTGCATCCGTTGCATGGCAATCCCTACTCACTCACATTGATATCTATTGATGGGCATCTTCATAGCCCGTTGATACGCCTAGTTGATGTGAGACTATCTTCTCCCTTTTTGTCTTCTCAACAACCACCCTTCTATTCCACATATAGTGCTATATCCATGGCTCACGCTCATGTATTGCGTGAAGATTGAAAAAGTTTGAGAATGTCAAAAGTATGAAACAATTGCTTGGCTTGTCATCGGGGTTGTGCATGATTTAAATACTTTGTGTGGTGAAGATAGAGCATAGCCAGACTATATGATTTTGTAGGGATAACTTTCTTTGGCCATGTTATTTTGAGAAGACATAATTGCTTTGCTAGTATGCTTGAAGTATTATTATTTTTATGTCAATATGAACTTTTGTCTTGAATCTTTTGGATCTGAATATTCATATCACAAGTAAGAAGAACTACATTAAAATTATGCCAAGTAGCACTCCACATCAAAAATTATCTTTTTTATCATTTACCTACTCGAGGACGAGCAAGAATTAAGCTTGGGGATGCTTGATACGTCTCCAACGTATCTATAATTTTTGATTGCTCCATGCTATATTATCTACTGTTTTGGGCAATATTGGGCTTTATTTTCCACTTTTATATTATTTTTGGGATTAACCTATTAACCGGAGGCCCAGCCCAGATTTGCTGTTTTTTGCCTATTTCAGTATTTCGAAGAAAAGGAATATCAAACGGAGTCAAAACGGAACGAAATCAACTGGAGAAGTTATTTTTGGAAGGAAAGCTACCGGATGGACTTGGACCCCACGTCAGGAGAGAAGGGAGGTGCCCACGAGGGTGGGGGGCGCGCCCACCCCCCTAGGGCGCGCCCCCTGCCTCGTGGGGCCCCCGAAGCTCCACCGATGTACTTCCTGCACCCATATATACTCACATACCCTAAAACTTCCAGAACAGATATTAGATCGGGAGTTCCGCCGCCGCAAAACCTCCAGAGCCACCAAAAACCAATCGGGACCCTGTTCCGGCACCCTGCCGGAGGGGGTGAACCCTCACATGTGGCCATATTCATCATCCCGACGCTCTCCATGACGAGGAGGGAGTAGTTCACCCTCGGGGCTGAGGGTATGTACTAGTAGCTATGTGCTTGATCTCTCTCTCTCGTGTTCTTGATTTCGCACGATCTTGATGTATCGCGAGCTTTGCTATTATAGTTGGATCTTATGTTTCTTCTCCCCCTCTACTCTCTTGTAATTTATTGAGTTTTCCCCTTGAAGTAATCTTATTGGATTGAGTCTTTAAAGATTTGAGAACACTTGATGTATGTCTTGTCGTGCGTATTTGTGGTGACAATAGGATATCACGTGATTCACTTGATGTATGTTTTGGTGATCAACTTGCGGGTTCCGCCCATGAACCTATGCATAGGGGTTGGCACACGTTTTCGTCATGATTCTCCGGTAGAAACTTTGGGGCACTCTTTGAGGTTCTATGTGTTGGTTGAATAGATGAATCTGAGATTGTATGATGCATATCACATAATCATGCCCACGGATACTTGAGGTGACATTGGAGTATCTAGGTGACATTAGGGTTTTGGTTGATTTGTGTCTTAAGGTGTTATTCTAGTACGAACTCTAGGGCTGTTTGTGACACTTATAGGAATAGCCCAACGGATTGATTGGAAAGAATAACTTTGAGGTGGTTTCATACCCTACCATAATCTCTTCGTTTGTTCTCTGTTATTAGTGACTTTGGAGTGACTCTTTGTTGCATGTTGAGGGACAGTTATATGATCCAATTATGTTATTATTGTTGAGAGAACTTGCACTAGTGAAAGTATGAACCCTAGGCCTTGTTTCCTATCATTGCAATACCGTTTACGCTCACTTTTATCATTAGTTACCTTGCTGTTTTTATATTTTCAGATTACAAAAACCTATATCTACCATCCATATTGCACTTGTATCACCATCTCTTCGCCGAACTAGTGCACCTATACAATTTACCATTGTATTGGGTGTGTTGGGGACACAAGAGACTCTTTGTTATTTGGTTGCAGGGTTGTTTGAGAGAGACCATCTTCATCCTATGCCTCCCACGGATTGATAAACCTTAGGTCATCCACTTGAGGGAAATTTTCTACTGTCCTACAAACCTGTGCACTTGCAGGCCCAACAACGTCTACAAGAATAAGGTTGTGTAGTAGACATCACGCGCGTGGATCACACCTTAGGGTTAGTTGTATGTTTATAGGACTTTGTATTGGAGGGCAAGGGTGACAGAAGCTTCAGCCTAGCATAGAAATTGATGCATACGGGATTGAAGGGGGACCAATATATCTTAATGATATGGTTGGGTTTTACCTTAATGAACACTAGTAGTTGTGGATGCTTGCTAATAGTTCCAATCATAAGTGCATAGAATTCCAAGTCAGGGATGACATGCTAGCAGTGGCCTCTCCCACATAATACTTGCTATCGGTCTAGTAAAGTAGTCAATTGCTTAGGGACAATTTCATAACTCCTACCACCACTTTTCCACACTCGCTATATTTACTTTATTGCTTCTTTACTTACAACAGCCCCTAGCTTTCATTTACGCTCTCTTTATTTCTTGGAAGCCTATCCAAAAACACCTACAAAGTACTTCTAGTTTCATACTTGTTCTAGGTAAAGCGAACGTCAAGCGTGCGTAGAGTTGTATCGGTGGTCGATAGAACTTGAGGGAATATTTTTTCTACCTTTAGCTCCTTGTTGGGTTCGACACTCTTACTTATCGAAAACTGTTGCGATTCCCTATACTTGTGGGTTATCAAGACCTTTTTCTGGCGCCGTTACCGGGCAGTTATAGCGTGGGGTGAATATTCTCGTGTGTGTTTGTTTGCTTTATCACTAAGTAATTTTTATTTGATGTTCTTAGTTGTTTCCTATCTTTAGTTATGGGTAGGAAACACAAAGTACCAAAAAAATTAGTTGTACCTACTGAACCAATGGTTGAAGAACCACTCAAAATCTATCACACTCCTGAAGCTTTTTACTTGTATCATCTTCGATCCCTTTGTGCTCGTGTTGAAACCCCAACTAGCTTAGTCGAGGGCAAATCTTTAGATGAGCATGCTTGTTATGCGCGACACCGAATATCTGAAAAGGGGAAAATTCTATTGGGTCACATTCATCATTTGCAATGCTATGCTTGGAATTTATGTGAAATATATGATGTTACTTGTTGTTCTGAAAACCTTAAGAAACACCTTCCCTACCAATGTGAGTTTATTGATAATGGAATCCTATCTTCGTATGCTAAGGGTGTTTATAATTACTATGATATTCAACAAATTGAAGAATTTGTTGCTTTTAAGGGTGCTTACGAAATTGCTTCTTTGATTGAAACATATGATGCTACTTTTCACAAATCTGAAAATGTTGCCATACTTAAATATTGCTATGATAATTATGCTTCTAATCCCTATGTTGAACCATATATTGAGGACTACTCCGCTGTCCAAGAAGAGACTAATATTTTGCAGGGTCTATGGAAGAAGAAATTGATGAAACTGTGAGCTCATTGGATGAAAAAGATGAGGAGGAGAGTGAAGAACAAAAGGAGGACGAGCGGATTGATCACCTGTGCCCACCTTCTAATGAGAGTAACTCTTCAACTCATACATTGTTTAATTCCCCTTCGTGCTTACTGAAGGATGATTGCTATGATGATTGTTATGATCCCGTTGATTCTCTTGAAATGTCCCTTTTTGATGATGCTTGCTATGCTTGTGGCCAAGATGCCAATATGAATTATGCTTATGGAGATGAACTAGCTATAGCTACTTATGTTAAACATGAAATTGTTGCTATAGTTACTTACCGAAGAATAACTTTTTGAATTCTCCATTTCTTGAGCACTATTTGCCTAGCTTAATGGCTTCAAAGAAAGCGCTGACAGGGAGACAACCCGGAAGTTTTAGAGAGTCATTTATTTCTGTTGAGTGCTTTTATATATTTTAAAAATAACAAAAATAAAGAGGGGAACCCAAAACTTTTTCAAAAAGAAAAGCGAAAGTGAGAACGACAAGCATTATTGAAGTGGGAGAGCTCCTTGAACTTTGTTCATGCTCACGGAAACTTTGTGAATCTTGATTACAGAAACTTTTTCAACAAAAATAATTATTCCCTTGTACAATTCCATTGTATTATAAAAATAATGTTCCAAGGTTTGCCTTTAGGATGTTTACAATGCTTGTTGGTTTGTGCGGTGCAGGACAGAAACTTTGGCTGTAGTGCGTGAATTTTAAAGTTTTACTGGAACGTAAAATGGTTCTGATTATTTTTGCACTGTATTGCTGTACAAATTTTTTATTTTTCCTAATTTTGGAATAATTTTTCAATTATCAGAAGTATGGTGAATGTTCAGATTGTTACAGACTGTTCTGTTTTAGACAGATTCTGTTTTTGATGCATAGTTTGCTTGTTTTGATGAAACTATCAATTTATATCAGTGGATTAAGCCATGAAAAATTTATATTACAGTAGACACAATGAAAAAACAAAATATGAATTGGTTTGCAACAGTACTTAGAGTAGTGATTTACTTTATTATACTAACGGATCTTGCCGAGTTTTCTGTTGAAGTTTTGTGTGGATGAAGTGTTCGATGATCGAGAAGGTTTCGATGTGAGAAGAAGGAAGAGAGGCAAGAGCTCAAGCTTGGGGATGCCCAAGGCACCCCAAGTAAATATTCAAGGATACTCAAGCGTCTAAGCTTGGGGATGCCCCGGAAGGCATCCCCTCTTTCTTCAACAAGTATCGGTATGTTTTCGGATCGTTTCATTCATGTGATATGTGCAAATCTTGTAGCGTCTTTTGCTTTTAGTTTTCACTTTTCTTTTATGCACCATGCTGGTATGAGATAGTACTTGGTTTATTTATAGAATTATCTTTGCACTTCACTTAAATCTTTTGAGTATGGCTTTATAGAATGCTTCATGTGCTTCACTTATATCACTTGAAGCTTGGATTGCCTGTTTCTCTTTACATAGACAACCGCCATTTGTAGAATGCTCTTTTGCTTCACTTATATTTGTTAGAGCGTGGGCATATCTTTTGTAGAAAGAATTAAACTCTCGTGCTTCACTTATATCTATTTAGAGAGATGACATGAACTGGTCATTCACATGGTTAGTCATAAAACCCTACATAGAACTTGTAGATCACTAAATATGATATTTTTGATTCCTTGCAATAGTTTTGCGATATAAAGGTGGTGATATTAGAGTCGTGCTAGTTGAGTAATTGTGAAATTGAGAAATACTTGTGTTGAAGTTTGCAAGTCCCGTAGCATGCACGTATGGTGAACCGTTATGTGACGAAGTTGGAGCATGAGGTGTTTATTGATTGTCTTCCTTATGAGTGGCGGTCGGGGACGAGCGATGGTCTTTTCCTACCAATCTATCCCCCTAGGAGCATGCGTGTAGTACTTTGTTTCGATGACTAATAGATTTTTGCACTAAGTATGTGAGTTTTTTATGACTAATGTTGAGTCCATGGATTATACGCACTCTCACCCTTCCACCATTGCTAGCCTCTTCGGTACCGTACATTGCCATTTCTCACCTCGAGAGTTGGTGCAAAATTCGCCAGTGCATCCAAACCCCGCAATACGATACGCTCTATCACACATAAGCCTCATTCTATCTTCCTCAAAACAGCCACCATACCTACCTATCATGGCATTTCCATAGCCATTTCGAGATATATTGCCATGCAACTTCCATCATCATCATATATATGACTTGAGCATTTATTGTCATATTGCTTTGCATGATCGTAAGATAGCTAGCATGATGTTTTCATGGCTTGTCCGTTTTTTGATGTCATTGCTATGCTAGATCATTGCACATCCCGGTACACCGCCGGAGGCATTCATATAGAGTCATATCTTTGTTCAAGTATCGAGTTGTAATATTGAGTTGTAAGTAAATAAAAGTGTGATGATCATCATTATTAAAGCATTGCCCCAGTGAGGAAAGGATGATGGGGACTATGATTCCCCCACAAGTCGAGATGAGACTCCGGACGAAAAAAAGAAGAGAAAGGCCAAAAAAAGAGAAGGCCCAAAAAAAGAGAAAAAAAGAAAAAAAAATGAGAGAAAAAGAGAGAAGGCGCAATGTTCCTATCCTTTTACCACACTTGTGCTTCAAAGTAGCACCATGTTCTTCATATAGAGAGTCTCTTGAGTTATCACTTTCATATACTAGTGGGAATTTTCATTATAGAACTTGGCTTGTATATTCCAACGATGGGCTTCCTCAAATGCCCTAGGTCTTCATGAGCAAGCAAGTTGGATGTGTTGGGGAACGTAGCAGAAATTCAAAATTTTCCTACGTGTCACCAAGATCTATCTATGGAGAAACCAGCAACGAGGGGAAGGAGAGTGCATCTACATACCCTTGTAGATCGCTAAGGGAAGCGCTCAAGAGAACGGGTTGAAGGAGTCGACTGTCGTGATCCAAATCACCGGAGATCCGAGTGCCGAACGGACGGCACCTCCGCTCAACACACGTACAGCCCGGTGACGCCTCCCATGCCTTGATCCAGCAAGGAGAGAGGGAGAGGTTGAGGAAGACTCCATCCAACAGCAACACAACGGCGTGGTGGTGGTGGAGGAGCGTGGCATCCTGCAGGCTTCGCCAAGCACCCACAGGAGAGGAGGAGGTGTCACGGGAGGGAGGGAGGCGCCAGGGCTCAGGTGTGGATGCCCTCCTCCCTCCACTATATATAGGGGCAAGGAGAGGGGAGGCGCAGCCTTGCCCCTTCCTCCAAGGAAGGGTGCGGCCAAGAGGGGGAGGAGTCCATCTCCCAAGGCACCTCTGAGGTGCCTTCCCCTTGAGGACTCTTCCTCCCTGTTTCCTTGGCGCATGGGCCTCTTGGGGCTGGTGCCCTTGGCCCATATAGGCCAAGGCGCACCCCTACAGCCCATGTGGCCCCCGGGCAGGTGGACCCCGGTGGACCCCGGACCCCTTTCGGCACTCCTGCACAATACCGATAAAGTGCTAAACTTTTCCGCGACCAAAATAGGACTTCCCATATATAAATCTTTACCTCCGACCATTCCGAACTCCTCGTGACGTCCGGATCTCATCCGGACTCAACAACATTCGCAACCACATACAAACTTCCTTTATAACCCTAGCGCCATCGAACCTTATGTGTAGACCCTACGGGTTCGGGAATCATGCGACATGACCGAGACGTTCTCCGGTCAATAACCAACAGCGGATCTGGATACCCATGTTGGCTCTACATGTTCCACGATGATCTCATCGGATGAACCACGATGTCAAGGACTCAATCGATCCCGTATACAATTCCCTTTGTCTAGCGGTATTGTACTTGCCCGAGATTCGATCGTCGGTATCCCGATACCTAGTTCAATCTCGCTTCCGCAAGTCTCTTTACTCGCTCCGTAACACATCATCCCGTGATCAACCCCTTGGTCACATTGTGCACATTATGATGATGTCCTACCGAGTGGGCCCAGAGATACCTCTCCGTCACCGGAGTGACAAATCCCAGCCTCGATTCGTGCCAACCCAACAGACACTTTCGGAGATACCCGTAATGCACCTTTATAGTCACCCGATTCGTTGTGACGCTTGGTACACCCAAAGCATTCCTACGGTATCCGGAGTTGCACAATCTCATGGTCTAAGGAAAAGATACTTGACATTAGAAAAGCTTTAGCATACGAACTACGATCTTTGTGCTAGGCTTAGGATTGTCTTGTCCATCACATCATTCTCCCAATGATGTGATCCGTTATCAATGACATCCAATGTCCATGGTCAGGAAACCGTAACCATCTATTGATCAACGAGCTAGTCAACTAGAGGCTCACTAGGGACATGGTGTTGTCTATGTATCCACACATGTATTGCTGTTTCCGTCAATACAATTATAGCATGAATAATAAACGATTATCATGAACAAGGAAATATAATAATAACTAATTTATTATTGCCTCTAGGGCATATTTCCAACAGTCTCCCACTTGCACTAGAGTCAATAATCTAGTTCACATCGTCATGTGATTAACACGATAGGTCACATCGCCATGTGACCAACATCCAAAGAGTCTACTAGTGTCTTAAACTAGTTCACATCACCATGTGATTAAGACTCAATGAGTTCGAGGTTTGATCATGTTTTGCTTGTGAGAGAGGTTTTAGTCAACGGGTTTTAGTCAACGGTCTGAACCTTTCAGATCCGTGTGTGCTTTGCAAATTTCTAGGTCATATTATAAATGCTGCTTCCACGCTCCACTTGAAGCTATTCCAAATGGTTGCTCCACTATACGATCCGGTTTGCTACTCGAGTCACTCGGACAGGTGTTAAAGCTTGCATCGACGTAACCCTTTACGCCGAACTCTTTATCACCTCCATAATCGAGAAACATGTCCTTATTTACTCCAAGGACAATTTTGATCGCTGTCCAATGATCCATTCTGGATCATTCTTGTACCCTTGATCGACTCATGGCAAGGCACACTTCAGTGCGGTACACAAGATAGCATACCGTAGAGCCTACGCCTAAAGCATAGGGACGACCTTCGTCCTTTCTCTCTCTTCTGCCGTGGTCGAGCTTTAACTCTTAACTTCATACCTTACATCTCGGCAAGAACTCCTTCTTTGATCGATCCATCTTGAACACTTTCAAGATCATGTCAAGGTATATGCTCATTTGAAAGCACCATTAAGCATTTTTGATCTATCCTCATAGATCTTGATGCTCAATGTTCAAGTAGCTTAATCTAGGTTTTCACTTGGAAACACTTTTCAAATAACCCTATATGCTTTACAGAAAATTCTACATCATTTCTGATCTTCTATATGTCAACGACACATACTCATCAGAAATTCTATAGTGCTCCCACTCACTTCTTTGGAAATACAAGTTTCTCATAAACTTTGTATAAACCCAAAATCTTTGATCATCTCATCAAAGTGCACATTCCAACTCCGAGATGCTTACTCCAGTCCTTAGAAAGGATCGCTGGAGCCAGCATACCTTTTAGCATCCTTAGGATCGACAAAACTTTTCGGATTGTATCACATACAACCTTTCCTTATAAAACTGGTAAGGAAACTCGTTTTGACATCCATCTGCCAGATTTCATAAATGCAGCTAATGCTAACATGATTCCGACGGACTTAAGCATCGCTACGAATGAGAGAATCTCATCGTAGTCAACTCCTTGAACTTGTGAAAACTCTTCGCCACAAGTCGAGCTTCATAGACGGTGATATTACCGCCCACGTCCGTCTTCTTCTTAAAGATCCATTCATCTCAATGGCTTGCCGATCATCGGCAAGTCCACCAAAGTCCATGCTTTGTTATGATACATGGATCCTTTCTCAGATTTCATGGTTTCTAACCATTTGTCGGAATTTGGGCCCACCATCGCTTCTCCATAGCTCAGAGGTTCATTGTTGCCTAGCAACATGACCTTCAAGACAGATTGCTGTACCACTCGTAAGTAGTACGCATCCTTGTCACCCCACGAGGTACGGTAGTGACTTGATCCGAAACTTCATGATCACTATCATAAGCTTCTACTTCAATTTGTGTAGGTGCCACGGGAACAACTTCCTGTGCCCTGCTACACACTAGTTGAAGTGACGGTTCAATAACCTCATCAAGTCTCCACCATCCTCCCACTCAACTTTTCGAGACGAACTTTTCCTCGAGAAAGGACCCGATTCAAGAAACAATCCCTATTGCTTTCGGATCTGAATTAGGAGGTATACCCAACCGTTTTGGGTGTCCTATGAAGATGTATTTTATCCGCTTTGGGTTCGAGCTTATCAACCTGAAACTTTTCACATAAGCGTCGCAGCCCCAAACCTTTAAGAAATGACAGCTTAGGTTTCTCTAAACCATAGTTCATACGGTGTCATCTCAACGGAATTACGTGGTGCCCTATTTAAGTGAGTGTGGTTGTCTCTAATGCCTAACCCATGAACGATAGTGGTAATTCGATAAGAGACATCATGGTATGCACCATATCCAATAGGGTGCAACTATGATGTTCGGACACACCATCACACTATGGTGTTCCAGGCGGTATTAATTGTGAAACAATTTGCACAATGTCTTAATTGTGTGCCAAAAACTCGTAACTCAGATATTCATCTCTATGATCATATCATAGATATTCTATCCTCTTGTCACGAAGATCTTTAAACTTCACTCTGAAATTACTTGAACCATTCAATAATTCAGACTTGTGTTTCATCAAGTAAATATACTCAACATCTACTCGAATCATCTGTGAAGTAAGAACATAACGATATTCATCAGATGCCTCAAAGACTCATTGGACTGCACACATCAAAATGTGTTACTTCCAACAAGTTGCTACCTTGTTCCATCTTACTGAAACCGAGGCTTTTCAGTCATCTTGCTCATGTGGTATGATTTGCATATCTCAAGTGATTCAAAATCAAGTGAGTCCAAACGATCCATCTGCATGGAGTTTCTTCATGCGTATGTACCAATAGACATGGTTCGCATGTCTCAAACTTTTCAAAAACGAGTGAGTCCAAAGATCCATCAACATGGAGCTTCTTCATGCGTTTTACACCAATATGACTTACATGGCAGTGCCACAAGTAAGTGGTACTATCATTACTATCTTATACTTTTGGCATGAAAATGTGTATCACTACGATCGAGATTCAATAAACCATTTATTTAGGTGTAAGACCATCGAAGGTATTATTCAAATAAATAGAGTAACCATTATTCTCCTTAAATGAATAACCGTATTGCGATAGACATAATCCAATCATGTCTATGCTCAACGCAAACACCAAATGATAATTATTCTGGTTTAATACTAATCTTGATGGTAGAGGGAGCGTGCGATGTTTGATCATATCAACCTTGGAAACAATTCCAACACATATCGTCACTCACCTTTAGCTAGTCTCCTTTATTCCGTAGCTTTTATTTCGAGTTACTAACATTTAGCAACCGAACCGGTATCTAATACCCTGGTGCTACTAGGAGTACTAGTAAAGTACACATTAACATAATGTATATCAAATATACTTCTATCGACCTTGCCTGCCTTCTTATCTACCAAGTATCTAGGGTAATTCTACTCCAGTGGCTGTTCCCTTATCTCAGAAACACTTAGTCTTGGGCTTGGGTTCAACCTCGGGTTTCTTCAGTGGAGCAGCAACTGATTTGCCGTTTCATGAAGTGCCCCTTCTTGCCCTTGCCCTTCTTGAAACTAGTGGTTTCATCAACCATCAACAATTGATGCTCCTACTTGACTTCTACTTTCGCGATGTCAAACAACGCGAATATCTCAAGGATCATCATCTCTATCTTTGATATGTTATAGTTCATCACGAAGCTCTTAGCAGCTTGGTGGCAATGACTTTGGAGAAACATCACTATCTCATCTGGAAGATTAACTCCCACTCGATTCAAGTGATTGTTGTACCCAGACAATCTGAGTACAAGCTCAACGATTGAGCTTTTCTCCCTTAGTTTGTAGGCTAAGAAAATCGTCGGAGGTCTCATACCTCTTGACGTGGGCACGAGCCTGAAATCCCAATTTCAGCCCTCGAAACATCTCATATGTTCCGCGACGTTTGAAAACGCCTTTGGTGCCTCAACTCTAAGCCGCTTAACTGAACTATCACGTAGTTATCAAAGCGTATGTCCGATGTTCGCAACATCCACAAACGACGTTTGGAGTTCAGCACACCGCGCGTGCATTAAGGACATAAGCTTTCTCGTCCGCATAATCGCTACTTTCAACTTTCAACTATATTTTCTCTAGGAACATATCTAAACAAGGAACTAAAGCGCGAGCCATTTACATAATTTGCAAAGGTCTTTTGACTATGTTCAGGATAATTAAGTTCATCTTATGAACTCCCACTCAGATAGACATCCTCTAGTCATCTAAGTGATTACATGATCCGAGTCAACTAGGCCGTGTCCGTCATCACGTGAGACGGACTAGTCATCATCGGTGAACATCTTCATGTTGATCGTATCTACTATCGACTCATGCTCGACCTTTCGGTCTCCGTGTTCCGAGGCCATGTCGCACATGCTAGGCTCGTCAAGTTAACCCCAAGTGTTTTTGCTGTGTAAATCTGTCTTACACCGTTGTATGTGAACGTAAGAATCCATCACACCCGATCATCACGTGGTGCTTAGAAGTTTACTTAACTGTAGCAACGGTGCACGGTCGAGGGGAGAACACTTCTTGAAATTTGTGTAAGGGATCATCTTATTTACTACCGTCGTTCTAAGTAAACAAGATGCATAAACATAATAAACATCACATGCAATTATATAGTAGTGACATGATATGGCCAATACCATATTGCTCCTTTTGATCTCCATCTTCGGGGCTCCATGATCATCATTGTCACCGGCATGACACCATGATCTCCATCATCATGATCTCCATCATCGTGTCTTCATGAAGTTGTCTCGCCAACTATTACTTCTACTACTATGGCTACCGGTTAGCAATAAAGTAAAGTAATTACATGGCGTTGATCAATGACACGCAGGTCATACAATAAATAAAGACAACTCCTATGGCTCCTGCCGGTTGTCATACTCATCGACATGCAAGTCGTGAATCCTATTACAAGAACATGATCAATCTCATACATCACATATATTCATCACATTCTTTTTGGCCATATCACATCACATAGCATACCCTGCAAAAACAAGTTAGACGTCCTCTAATTGTTGTTTGCATGTTTTACGTGGCTGCTATGGGTTTCTAGCAAGAACGTTTCTTACCTACGCAAAACCACAACGTGATATGCCAATTGCTATTTACCCTTCATAAGGACCCTTTTCATCGAATCCGTTCCGACTAAAGTGGAGAGACAGCACCGCTAGCCACCTTATGCACCAAGTGCATGTCACCGGTGGAACCTGTCTCACGAAGAGTACGTAAGGTCGGTCCGGCCGCTTCATCCCACAATACCGTCAAACAAGATTGGACTAGTAACGGTAAGCATATTGAACAACATCAACGCCCACAACTACTTTGTGTTCTACTCGTGCAAAGAATCTACTAATAGACCTAGCTCATGATGCCCTTTGTTGGGGAACGAGCAGAAATTCAAAATTTTCCCACGTGTCACCAAGATCTATCTATGGAGAAACCAGCAACGAGGGAAGGAGAGTGCATCTACATACCCTTGTAGATCGCTAAGCGGAAGCGCTCAAGAGAACGGGTTGAAGGAGTCGTGACTTGCCGTGATCCAAATCACCGGAGATCCGAGTGCCGAACGGACGGCACCTCCGCGCTCAACACACGTACAGCCGGTGACGCCTCCCATGCCTTGATCCAGCAAGGAGAGAGGGAGAGGTTGAGGAAGACTCCATCCAACAGCAACACAACGGCGTGGTGGTGGTGGAGGAGCGTGGCAATCCTGCAGGGCTTCGCCAAGCACCTACGGGAGAGGAGGAGGTGTCACGGGAGGGAGGGAGGCGCCAGGGCTCAGGTGTGGATGCCTCCTCCCTCCACTATATATAGGGGCAAGGGAGAGGGGAGGCGCAGCCTTGCCCCTTCCTCCAAGGAAGGGGTGCGGCCAAGAGGGGAGGAGTCCATCCTCCCAAGGCACCCTGAGGTGCCTTCCCCTTGAGGACTCTTCCTCCCCAAGTTTCCTTGGCGCATGGGCCTCTTGGGGCTGGTGCCCTTGGCCCATATAGGCCAAGGCGCACCCCTACAGCCCATGTGGCCCCCGGGCAGGTGGACCCCCGGTGGACCCCGACCCCTTTCGCACTCCTGTACAATACCGATAAAGTGCAAAACTTTTCCGCGACCAAAATAGGACTTCCCATATATAAATCTTTACCTCCGGACCATTCCGAACTCCTCGTGACGTCCGGGATCTCATCCGGACTCAACAACATTCGTAACCACATACAAACTTCCTTTATAACCCTAGCGCCATCGAACCTTATGTGTAGACCCTACGGGTTCGGGAATCATGCGACATGACCGAGACGTTCTCCGGTCAATAACCAACAGCGGATCTGGATACCCATGTTGGCTCCTACATGTTCCACGATGATCTCATCGGATGAACCACGATGTCAAGGACTCAATCGATCCCGTATACAATTCCCTTTGTCTAGCGGTATTGTACTTGCCCGAGATTCGATCGTCGGTATCCCGATACCTAGTTCAATCTCGTTTCCGCAAGTCTCTTTACTCGTTCCGTAACACATCATCCCGTGATCAACCCCTTGGTCACATTGTGCACATTATGATGATGTCCTACCGAGTGGGCCCAGAGATACCTCTCCGTCACGGAGTGACAAATCCCAGTCTCGATTCGTGCCAACCCAATGACACTTTCGGAGATACCGTAATGCACCTTTATAGTCACCCGATTACGTTGTGACGTTTGGTACACCCAAAGCATTCCTACGGTATCCGGGAGTTGCACAATCTCATGGTCTAAGGAAAAGATACTTGACATTAGAAAAGCTTTAGCATACGAACTACGATCTTTGTGCTAGGCTTAGGATTGGGTCTTGTCCATCACATCATTCTCCCAATGATGTGATCCCGTTATCAATGACATCCAATGTCCATGGTCAGGAAACCGTAACCATCTATTGATCAACGAGCTAGTCAACTAGAGGCTCACTAGGGACATGGTGTTGTCTATGTATCCACACATGTATTGCTGTTTCCGGTCAATACAATTATAGCATGAATAATAAACGATTATCATGAACAAGGAAATATAATAATAACTAATTTATTATTGCCTCTAGGGCATATTTCCAACAGGATGCACACCCACTTAGTTTCAGTTTGAGCTTTCATATACTTATAGCTCTAGTGCATCCGTTGCATGGCAATCCCTACTCCTCACATTGACATCAATTGATGGGCATCTCCATAGCCCGTTGATTAGCCGCGTCGATGTGAGACTTTCTCCGTTTTTGTCTTCTCCACATAACCCCCATCATCATATTCTATTCCACGTATAGTGCTATGTCCATGGCTCACGCTCATGTATTGCGTGAAAGTTGAAAAGTTTGAGAAACGTCAAAAGTATGAAACAATTGCTTGGCTTGTCATCGGGCTTGTGCATGATGTGAATATTTTGTGTGGTGAAGATGGAGCATAGCCAGACTATATGATTTTCTAGGGATGAGCTTTCTTTGGCTATGTTATTTCAATAAGACATAATTTCTTGGTTGGTGTGCTTGAAGTATTATTGTTTTTATGTCAAAGGATAGACTATTGCTTTGAATCACTCGTGTCTTAGTATTCATGCCATGATTAGACATATGTTCAAGATTATGCTAGGTAGCATTCCACATCAAAAATTATCTTTTTTTATCATTTACCTACTCGAGGACGAGCAAGAATTAAGCTTGGGGATGCTGATATGTCTCCGTCGTATCTATAATTTTTTATTGTTCCATGCCAATATTATTCAACTTTCATATACTTTTGGCTACTTTTTATACTATTTTTGGGACTAACATATTGATCCAGTGCCCAGTGCCAGTTCCTGTCTGTTGCATGTTTTTGGTTTCACAAAATATCCATATCAAACAGAGTCCAAACGGGATAAAAACCGACGGAGCTTATTTTTGGAATATTTGGAAAATCTGGGAGAAAGATCAACGCAAAACGGTGTCCGAGGTGGGTACGAGGTAGGGGGGCGCGCCCTACCCCCCCAGGGCACGCCCCTGACCCTCATGGGCCACCCGTAAGGTGGTTGATGCCCTTCTTCGGCCGCAAGAAAGCTAATTTTTGGTAAAAAAATAACGGTGAAGGTTTCAGTCCAATCGGAGTTACGGATCTCCATATATATACGAAACGGTGAAAGGGCAACAGGAGAGAACGCAGAAACAGAGAGAGACAGAGAGACAGATCCAATCTCGGAGGGGCTCTCGCACCTCCCATGCCATGGAGGCCAAAGACCAGAGGGGACACCCTTCTCCCATCTAGGGAGGAGGTCAAGGAAGAAGAGGAAGAAGGGGCCCCTCTCCCCCTCTCCTCCGGTGGCGCCAGAACGCTGCCGTGGCCATCATCATCATCACCGTGATCTACAGCAAAACCTCCGCCATCTTCACCAACATCTCCATCACCTTCCCCCCTCTATCTACAGCGGTCCACTCTCCCGCAACCCGTTGTACCCTCTACTTGAACATGGTGCTTTATGCTTCATATTATTATCCAATGATGTGTTGCCATCCTATGATGTCTGAGTAGATTTTCATTGTCCTATCGGTGGTTGATGAATTGCTATGATTGATTTAATTTGCTTGTGGTTATGTTGCTGTCCTTTGGTGCCCATCATATGAGCACGCGCGTGGATCACACCTTAGGGTTAGTTGTATGTTGATAGGACTATGTATTGGAGGGCAAGGGTGACAGAAGCTTCAGCCTAGCATAGAAATTGATGCATACGGGATTGAAGGGGGACCAATATATCTTAATGCTATGGTTGGGTTTTACCTTAATGAATGTTAGGAGTTGCGGGTGCTTGCTAATAGTTCCAATCATAAGTGCATAGAATTCCAAGTCAGGGATGACATGCTAGCAGTGGCCTCTCCCACATAATACTTGCTATCGGTCTAGAAAAGTAGTCAATTGCTTAGGGACAATTTCGCAACTCCTACCACCACTTTTCCACACTCGCTATATTTACTTTATTGCTTCTTTACTTACAACAGCCCCTAGCTTTTATTTACGCTCTCTTTATTTTCTTGCAAGCCTATCCAAAAACACCTACAAAGTACTTCTAGTTTCATACTTGTTCTAGGTAAAGCGAACGTCAAGCGTGCGTAGAGTTGTATCGATGGTCGATAGAACTTGAGGGAATATTTGTTCTACCTTTAGCTCCTCGTTGGGTTCGACACTCTTACTTATCGAAAACTGTTGCGATCCCCTATACTTGTGGGTTATCACAACCATAGTTGTTGCAACACCTTCCACGGTACCACCAGCTGCACGATTTACTCGTTGGTCAACTCAGCTAGCAGCACGTTCCCAAGCTCCCTTGCCACCTGACACTACTTCTGAAGCACTCTTGACACAAGATGAGTTGGTAAGATCAAATGAACTTTGTGAGCTTCAACAGTAAGAAGGTAGTTGCTGGAGTCAAGTTACAGTTGCATGCTTCTTTATATGTAGTCTCACAGTTTGATGTACACTAACACTTCCTATGTTTGTTGTTGGACTAGCACCTAGGCGCAAGAGGAAACGGACATCAGGGATAATGCTAAATAGGTTAACTAAATCTAGAGGAGGAAGAATGGAGATCCCTTTTGAGGCAGGTTTAAAAAGGCTACGTGATGCTACAGAGTTAGCCAAGTTAGTATCAGAGGCAGCGGTTGCTGTTAGGTGTCATGTATGTATCCTCCCAACATGGATTCAGTACAGGAATGAGAAAGACGAAACCCAGTTCAACACCTTCCTCGACCATTTATCTGTAAGTATGGTTATGTATGGAAACTAGTAATATCGTCTTGCTCTATCCAATACTTTCTAGGTTGCTGATAATGAGACTCCCATAATTTTCAACAGATGAGGTTCAAGTTGGATAGCCAAGATGATGCAACCAGACAAGCTTGCACCCATGTTTTCAAGTCTGCTCTGCGACAGTATCGGTATAACTTGAGGAAAACTCACTTTGAAGGCAAGGCTAACAGTGAACTTGCCCAAACTTCTCCAGTGGAAAATATATTTGATGAAGATTGGAGAGGCCTCGTTAAACACTGGTCCGATCCGAAGTATGAGGTACATTATATATATGTGATCAGATGACATGTTGAAGTCCTATTTACGCATGTGCCACACAAATCTATCTTCTTGTAGGTGAACTGTTCAAAGAACAAGGCCAACAGTACGAAAGGGAAATTCCAACAGACGACAGGATCTCGTAGCTATATTGCACACTGTGAGGCTCTTGTAATTAGCTGCTGTTTCACTCTTTTCATTGTACCATGTTATCCGATCTATATTGATTTGTTCCAAATGCAGAGGAAAGCCCGCAAGGACCAAAAAGTACCTGAACCAAATGTTGTGGAAATCTTCAAGGACTGTCACACCAGCAAGAAGAAGGGCATGACTACACTAGTCAAAGCCGTTGTTGTAAGTCCTTAATCCTCATGCCTTTTAACTACTACTTACTCTGACTTGTGCCTTGAACTGCATGGTTTGCAGCCAATGCCTATTACTCTTTTCAATTATATACACAATTGTCTTAGCGCATCATTGCACCTTACAAGGTTTAAAAGAGAGGAGTGATGTTCCTTTGATCTTGACCTGTAATCTAGTTCCGTGTTGTACTTGCCCACACAACGTTACAATTGCCTGTTTGTCTGTTCTCAGTTGTTTTGTGATATGAATGATGCCATACTATGCTTACCGTATTATAAACTTCATCTCTTTATCCTTAGCCCTCAATACAATGTGAAGAAATAGACAATACATTAGCGATGGTACATGGTCATATGTTTGGAACCTGGTTTTATTATGTACTTTGCAATAAAATACAACTAATATTTTACATGGGTCCACCAGAATAAGTTCTGTATATAGACCAAAGCTATTTTGTTTGGTTTTGCTGCCTCCTTAATATCTTGTGTTCTGGTACTACTAATGTAAAACCTCAACTTTTCAGCGAGGTATGGAAAAAATGTGAAACCGCCAAAGGTAGCGAGGCAACTATAACCGCAATGTCGCTCTCTTGCTGCAAGTGGGTCAAGACATCCACTAACAAAGGCTAAAAGCATGTTCCTGCGTAATACTGGGTTGGTTGTTAAGGCAATCTCGTCCAAACTGCCTCATGATCAAGATATGCAAGCTCAAAACAATGTTGTATCTGCGCTCTAGACACAAGTCCATTCCCTAACAAAGTCCCTTTGTGAAAAAAGGAGAGACATTGTTCGATGTTGTCAAGATATGCATGGTTTTGAAACCAGACTATCAGACTTTTGCTATGTTGTTCAGGAGTCTAGGAGAACTGAAGGCGAAGGTTATGGTGCTCCATCGGACAATACAACCTGAAAACGTAACAGTCAGGTCAAATGAACTGAGCTTCTGAACTTCTGGTGGTGCATTTATCTGCTAGACTGTTAACTTTTATGCCAACCTTCCTTTTGTTTTATAGTTGTAATTTGTTTTGGTGCGATACAAAATTTGTTCTTAACATGCAGCCATCGGTCAAGAAAACAACAAGCCGCTTTTTGTATAGTGTAGGGTGTTCCCTATATTTGCACCGGTGGCGAACTTTGATGCCTAGTGGATGTAATATGTGTAATAGACGTGATAGCCTAGCGTAAGTTGCTTGCTTATTTATTTCCTTATTGTCTTGTTTATTTGTTTTCTTGTAGTCAAGGCGGTTCTTTTCCGCGGTTTGCTAGTGGCCTAATAACTTATTTTTAAAACTAGGCCACATTAACCATGGGCTACATATTTATCAGTAGTTAACATGGGCCTCCTACGGGTCAGAAACAATGGGCCTTCTACGGGGCGTAGAAGCAATGGGCCTTATACTGGTCGTAGACACAATGGGCCTTCTAGGGTCGTATCATCAATGGGCCTTCTACGGGTCGTATGATCAGTTGGCCAAACATGGGCCAATAACAGACCACATTATGGTCGTAAATGGGCTAGAGTTGAAATCATCCGTTCATGGGCCGACCATAACGGGCCATCGTTAATCGGCCGTATTTCATGACGCTATGAAAACGGCCCAACGTATTAACGGGCTACAAACGGGCCGACTGTAACCACAGGCTGAATTTGGCCCACAAGCAGAAAATGACAGTAACAGGCCGTAAGTAAACGAATGCTGGAAATGAGCCCAAGAATAAATGGGCCCTGAGAAGGCCGAAAGATAACATGGGCTGGAAAGGGCCCAACGGAATATTGGGCCCAATGGAATTACGGGCCAGTTTTACCACGGGCCGTTAAGGGGCCGAGGGTTACTAAGGACCTCATATGAGCCGAAAGACGTCATGGGCCATACATGGTCCAGAAGTTAAAATGGGCTGGAATTATATTCGACGACCCAAATGACGCTTCTGGGCCTAATTCGGATAGGTCGTAAACGAGCCTGGGGTTAGCGGGCTATAAATGGGCTATATGCGAACAGGCCGTTAACAGGCTTGCTGTGGGCCGGCCCGCCACCTTTTGACCAAGTCAAACGGGCTGGCCTTTTCACAGGAATGGGCCTCTGTTGGGCCATGCCACGTGTCGATGTATCATAGGCGCTTTGGGTCCGATGAGTGGATGACATCTGTCCCAATGGTGAGCCGACACGTGTTTCCTCCAGCCAATGATGATTTTACACGTGGAAAATCCCCATTGGTCGGGGCTGTTAACGGGTTATCAGATCCAAAACTGGACCTGATAGCTTAACGGTGTTCCGTTACGGTGGATGCCACGTGTTGGTCACCCTTGACGAAAGCACTTCCATGACGCGTGATTTATCGTCATGGAAGTGGACACTTCCATGATGATAATTTTGGTAATGTCATGGAACACTTCTACGACAGCATAGGTATGACTATCTTGATTCTGTCATAAATTTGTCATGGATGTACATGCATGACAGAAAACATGACCTACTGTGACAAACACGTATCATCACGGAAGTGTATTTTTTTGTAGTGCATGTACTCCGCGTCACACATAGATCTCGCCACGACGCTCTGTTTGGAACTGCACCAACTGACAGCTCCACCATTCAGTATAAATACGTATCTGGTTTGTGACTTAGAGTCATCTGGATCAGTGTCAAAGCTTGCATCGACGTAACCATTTACAACGAGCTCTTTGTCACCTCCATAAACGAGAAACATATCCTTAGTCCTTTCCAGGTATTTCAGGATGTTCTTGACCGATGTCCAGTGATCCACTCCTGGATTACTTTGGTACCTCCCTACTATACTTATAGCAAGGCATACATCAGGTCTGGTACACAGCATTGCATACATGATAGAACCTATGGCTGAGGCATAGGGAATAACTTTCACTTTCTCTCTATCTTCTGAAGTGGTCGAGCATTGAGTCTCACTCAATTTCACACCTTGTAACACAGGCAAGAACCCTTTCTTTGACTGATCCATTTTGAACTTCTTCAAATCTTATCAAGGTATGTGCTTTGTGAAGTCCAATTAAGCGTCTTGATCTATCTCTATAGATCTTGATGCCCAATATGTAAGCAGCTTCACCGAGATCTTTCATAGAAAAACTCGTGTTCAAGTATCCTTTTACGCTATCCAGAAATTCTATATCATTTCCAATCAACAATATGTCATCCACATATAATATTAGAAATGCTACAGAGCTCCCACTCACTTTATTGTAAATACAGGCTTCTCCAAAAGTCTGTATAAAACCATATGCTTCGATCACACTATTAAAATGTTTATTCCAACTCCGAGAGGCTTGCACCAGTCCATAAATGGATTGCTGGAGGTTGCACACTTTGTTAGCATCCTTTGGATCGACAAAACCTTCTGGTTGCATCATATACAACTCTTCTTCTAGAAATCCATTCAGGAATGCAGTTTTGACATCCGTTTGCCAAATTTCATAATCATAAAATGCGGCAATTGCTAACATGATTCGGACAGACTTAAGCATCGCTACGGGTGAGAAGGTCTCATCGTAGTAAACTAGTTAAACTTGTCAAAAACCTTTCGCAACAAGTCAAGCTTTGTAGACAGTAACATTACCGTCAACGTCAGTCTTCTTCTTGAAAATCCATTTATTCTATATGGCTTGCCGATCATTGGGCAAGTCAACAAAAGTCCACACTTTGTTCTCATACATGGATCCCGTCTCAGATTTCATGGCCTCAAGCCATTTCGCGGAATCTGGGCTCATCATCGCTTCTTCATAGTTCGTAGGTTCGTCATGGTCAAGTAACATGACATCCACAACCGGATTACCGTACCACTCTGGTGCGGATCTTACTCTGGTTGACCTACGAGGTTCGGTAGTAACTTGATCAGAAACTTCATGATCATCATCATTAGCTTCCTCACTAATTGGTGTAGGAATCACTGGAACTGATTTCTGTGATGAACTACTTTCCAATGAGGGAGTAGGTACAATTACCTCATCAAGTTCTACTTTCCTCCCACTCACTTCTTTCGAGAGAAACTCCTTCTCTAGAAAGAATCCATTCTTAGCAACGAATATTTTGCCTTCGGATCTATGATAGAAGGTGTACCCAACAGTCTCCTTTGGGTATCCTATGAAGACACATTTCTCAGATTTGGGTTCGAGCTTATCAGGTTGAAGCTTTTTCACATAAGCATCGTATCCCCAAACTTTAAGAAACGACAAAGTGGGTTTCTTGCCAAACCACAGTTCATATGGTGTCATCTCGACAGATTTATATGGTGCCCTATTTAACGTGAATGCAACCGTTTGTAAAGCATAACCCCAAAACAATAGCGGTAAATCAGTAAGAGACATCATAGATCGCACCATATCTAATAAAGTGTGGTTACGATGTTCGGACACACCATTACGCTGTGGTATTCCGGGTGGCGTGAGTTGCGAAACTATTCCGCACTGTTTCAAATGAAGACCAAACTCGTAACTCAAATATTCTCCTCCACGATCAGATCGTAGAAACTTTATTTTCTTGTTACGATGATTTTCTACTTCACTCTGAAATTCTTTGAACTTTTCAAATGTTTCAGACTTATGTTTCATTAAGTAGATATACCCATATCTGCTTAAATCATCTGTGAAGGTCATAAAAAATGAAACCCGCCGCGAGCCTCAACACTCATCGGACTGCATACATCAGTATGTATTATTTCCAACAAGTCTGTTGCTCGCTCCGTTGTTCCGGAGAACGGAGTCTTAGTCATCTTGCCCATGAGGCATGGTTCGCAAGCATCAAGTGATTCATAATCAAGTGATTCCAAAAGCCCATCAGCATGGAGTTTCTTCATGCGCTTTACACCAATATGACCTAAACGGCAGTGCCACAAATAAGTTGCACTATCATTATTAAACTTATATCTTTTGGCTTCAACACTATGAATATGTGTATCACTACTATTGAGATTCAATAAAAATAGAGCACTCATCAAGGGTGCATGACCATAAAAGATATTACTCATATAAATAGAACAACCATTATTCTCTGATTTAAATGAATAACTGTCTCACATCAAACAAGATCCAGATATAATGTTCGTGCTTAACGCTAGCAACAAATAACAATTATTCAGGTCTAAAACTAATCCCGAAGGTAGATGTAGAGGTAGCGTGCCGACGGCGATCACATCAACTTTGGAACCATTTCCCATGCGCATCGTCACCTCATCCTTAGCCAATCTTCGCTAATCAGAGCCCCTGCTTTGAGTTGCAAATATGCAGCAGAACCAGTATCAAATACCCAGGCGCTACTACGAGCATTATTAAGATACACATCAATAACATGTATATCAAATATACCTTTCACTTTGCCATCCTTCTTATCCGCCAAATACTTGGGGCAGTTCCGCTTCCAGTGACCACTCCCTTTGCAGTAGAAGCACTCAGTCTCAGGCTTAGGTCCAGACTTGGGCTTTTTCACTTGAGCAGCAACTCGCTTGTCGTTCTTCTTGAAGTTCCCCTTCTTCCCTTTGCCCTTCTTCTTGAAACTAGTGGTCTTGTTTTTTTTTTTTTGAGGTTGAAATAGTAGGAAAGGCTCCTACTGCATATATATTACCAACTCACAACCAGAGCAGAATACAAGTGTTATGTTACATATGCACAGGGTGTGTGTGGAGGGGGGAGTGGAGATGGTACAAGTTTGTAGCAAAGCTAAAGTTACTACTAAGGCAGAGAGTTTAGCACTTGAACAATCAATTGCTTTTTATGAGGGGGCACTCTGTAACAGATGTCAGCAAAGTCCCTTTTGAACCTAGCCAGACAGGAGGAGATGGACGGGTTCACTTGTCTGAAGTGGTTGTTGTTTCTCTCTTTCCACATGCTCCATGTTGCTACGAAGAAGACGTCCATGATCATCTTTCTTCTATGCAAAGTCTTGAGGTGTGCAACAAGCTCTAGTCTGTTACCTTGTGAGGGCCAGGAAATATTGAATTTTTGCCAGCAGGTCATGCTGAATGTACAATGGAAAATAGGTGCTCGACGGTCTCTTCCACATGGATCCCGCATAAAAGACAGTCAAAGTTGTTGCCAATGTTGTAGTGTCTTCGTTTGAGCATGTTTCTTGTATTAAGGCGATCTGAGAGCAGGAACCAGCCAAAAACTTTGATTTTAGGGATGCTTCTAGCTTTCCAAAGCCATCTATATGCATCGTGAGCAATGATCTCTCTGAAGAAGAAGGTGTAGTATGCCGTGGTTTTGAATTCAGTGGATCCCCAGGTGCATGTCCAAGCATCAGCAGAAGCGGTCATCATCGTAGCACTTACATCCTGTTGGAGGGCTCTCAGTTCATTGTACGCTTGAGCAGAGAGGGGCAAGTGGAAGGCTTGAGCAAGATGGGTAATTGAGAGAAATTGGCGTATGGATGTGTCTTCGTTTGTCGTAAAGGAAAAAGCTCGCGGGTATGCATCCGATAGTATGGAGTTGTTCCAGTCATCCTTCCAAAAGAGAGCCGTGTCTCCCGACCTCATGTTTACCGTAGTGATCCCTATGTAGACAGGCATTAATTTCACAAGTTGATGCCACCAGAAGGAGCAGCAAGGCGCTGCAGCATGGGGGACAGTAACTTCGTAATGCGTGTCCCAAATCAGGTGTATCTTTTTTGTTGTAAAATTTGTGTAAAAGCTTGAGGAGCAAATCCTCATTTTGAACTTTAAGATTTAGAACCCCGAGCCCTCCATCTTTCTTTGGGCGACACACCATGTCCCAGGCCGCCAAAGAGTTGCTCTTCTCACCATCATCAGTTTTCTTCACCCAAAGCCCATGTCTTCGTATCTTATCGAATTGTTCCATGATTTTTGGCGGGAGTTTGAGGAACCCCATAGGGTATATCGCCAACGAGGTGACCAATGAGTTCATAAGTGCCAACTTGCCCGCATATGACATCAGTGACATGGCCGCAGTGATTCTGCCCTCAGGTTTACAAACCCACGGAGTTAGATCAAGGACCGTGGGTGTTGTTGTGCCTAGTGGGAGCCCAAGATATGTGAAAGGTAGCTGGGCACATTCACAACCAAAGATGGCGGCAATCTCCTTGTACATGTCTTCCAGTGTGTTCAATGGAATAAGCATGGATTTGTGGAAGTTAATGTGTAGCCCAATAGAATCAGCATAGTCAGTGAGAATTTGTTTCATGTGTGCTGCTTGGGTCTGACAAGCTGGCATGACAACGATTGTATCATCCGCGTATTGGATTACCGGGAATTTATTTTCACGATTAGGGGGTATAGGGAGTTGCAAAATGTTGTTGTTCATGGCATCATTAATGGCTGTCTGAAGTAAGTCAGCGACGAGCACAAATAGTAACGGGGACAGTGGATCACCTTGATGAACCCCGCATTTACACCAGAAGTGTTTGCCCGGGACACCATTAAGAAGTACCGACGATCTGCCTAAAGAAGAAATGCATTTAATCCAGTCAATCCACTTGTCATTAAAACCCATACTTCTCATGATTTGAATAATGGCCGAGTGTTGCACAGTGTCAAAAGCTTTGGTGAAGTCTAGTTTAAGCAGAACAATCTCTCGCTTGGATGCTTGGCATTGGTGGATGTACTCGAATGCCCAAGGTAAGCAATTGTTGATGGTACGTCCCTTAAGAAAACCATATTGGTTGCGGTGCACAATCTGTAAGATGATCTTCTGTAGACGATTGGCTAAGAGTTTCGTGATCAACTTAAGACAGCAGTTTAGCAACGTGATGGGTCTGTAGTCGTTAACTGTCTCAGGGGCTCTGGTCTTTGGAATGAGAGTGATGTGGCCGTGATTAAGGCTTTCAAGATTGAAGTTGCCCTTATGAAATTCATCACACAATCGATAAAAGTCTCCTTTAATCACTGGCCAACAAGCCTTAAGAAACGCACCGTTGAAACCATCCGGGCCAGGTGCTCTATCAGGGGGCATTTCCTGAATAACAGCATCAATCTTCTGTGATGTGAAGGGGGTGGTGAGGCTGTCAAAATCCACATGATCTCGAAGCATCTTAGAGAGATTGAATTTCATCTGAGGTGGTTTTGTCGTCCCCATACGAGTTTTGAAAGCCTCAAATAAAATTGATTCTTTTCCCGCGTGGTCATCCACCAAAGTATCCTCATTAATTTTCAGGGTGGAAATGAAGTTTTTCTGATATCGTTCCGTGGCCACAGCTTGAAAGAATTTGGAGTTCTCGTCACCAAATTTAATCCACCTAATAGTGCATCTCTTTTTCCAATAATCTTTTTGGTGTTGCAGAAGTCGCAGTAGGTGTTTCTTGAGGATAGACTGAAAATGTTGTTCCTGTCTTGTCAGAGTATGGCGATCCACAATGTGGTCAACCTCAAGGAGTGCCTTGTTAGTGTTAGCGATAGCTGTTTTGATTCTTGAGATTTTCTTACTCCATTGGCTGAGATCATGACGCGGGTTTTTAAGAGGTTTATTCCATTGACTGGTGTTTTTTGACAGAGACTAGTCGCAGCGTTATCAGATTTACCATGTTTGAGAGGTTTATTCCACGCATGAGATACCACATCCATAAATCCAGGGTGAGCAATCCAGAAAGTTTCAAACCTAAAGATCTTGCTCTTTGGAATGTTAGTTCGAATCACAATAGAGCAAGGTGTATGGTCAGATACCGGGCGCCCCAGGGGGTTAACCATGGTGTTAGAGAAAGTTGAGGTCAGTTCAGAGTGGTGAAGAACCAATCGAGTTGCTCAAGTAAGGGGTTTTGCTGCATGTTTGACCAGGTGTAATTTATCCCCTTGATTGGAAGCTCAGTCAGGTGTTGTTCTCTTATAAAATCATTGGAACTAAACATGTCCTGTACGCTGCCCCCTGGTTTGTTCCTGTTATCAGGTGAGCGGATGTATTTAAAGTCTCCAAGAAGAAGCCAATCTTCTATGGGTGGTATATCTATATCAAACAACCAGTGTGTAAAGCTATCTCGCAAACCACCTTGACAAGGACCGTATATGTTTATAAGCTTCCAGGAATGAGATGATATCGTGGAGGTAAATGCAACACCCAACGCAAACTGTTCTTGAATGAAAACTTGACCCGTAAAGAGAGAACTACACCAAATCGTGATGATCCCTCCGGAAGCACCAATCGAGGGAATAAATGCAAATGAATCAAAACGCTGCGGACAGATTGTCTTAAGAATACTTGCATTAAAGTCGTGCATCTTTGATTCTTACAAACAAATTATCGAGCAACCGGAGGAGCTGATCGCATTAGAGAGCGCAAGTAGCTTTTTAGGAGAATTTAAACCACGGACGTTCCAACATAGTACATTCCAATTATGCAAAAGAGACATCAAGGAAATAAGTATTTGTCACATCTCTAGCTCTGGTTTGCTCTAGGCTAGCTAGTCATGTGTGCATCATGTTTAAATTTCAATGAATTTGAAACGGGGACATGTGAAAGCCTCAGAAATCATTTCTGAAAATGACCAAGATAAAAATTGCTTCAAATAGGTCCAAGAAAATGTTCACGTTTCTCTATGAAAATATTGGACATAAGTAAAATTAAAACCAATATTTTTAGGAGCTCATAAATATTTATTTTGGGCATTGGAAGTTAATACAATAACTATTTGCATTGGATTTATATTTGCTATATATCGAATATGTGTCCAATAATTCTGAGAAATTGTGAGGGGCTTTGGAATAATCCTTTTAGTCCTTGCAAAATTATTAGAAGAAAGCAAAATGGTTTAGTGCTTAAAACTAAATCAAAACAAATAACAGAAAAGGAAACAGAAAACAGAAATGGAAAGGAGTCTTACAGGCCACTCACTGGCGGCCCAATTGTTACAACCCGATGGGCCGGCCAAGCCATCTGGTCGTGCCAGTCGTCCCCTTCCTTGGGACAGAAGGATGCCGGGCGTGTGCCCCTTGCGCGCGGCCACGCGCCCCGGCCACCTCCTGCTTGCCGCTTCGCCCTGGACGTCCCTCGCAATGCCACGGCGCCCCTAGAACCCCCTCGCGCTCTCCCTCGCTTCTCCCCCTCCTCTGCTCTCTCCCCGCACGCGCCCGAGCGGAGCTCGTTATCGCCGACGCTGTTTGCCACGGCCACCGTGCTCACCTCGCCTCGCCGACGCGCCAAGAAGCCCCGCCGCGTCCCCCTCTTCCTCCTCACCAAGACGGAAGGCGCCAGAAGCCCTGGACGCCGCAGCTCCGCCGTTCCCCTCCTCGGCCATCGAGGATCGCCGCTGTCGATTTGCCGCCGTCTCTGCCTCCCAGAGCTCGCTGAGACCGTCTCCGACCCCGCTGAGAGCTCCGCCATCTTCTCCCCTGCTCCCCGCGCTCGTACGCACTCTCTAGCCGCCTCCTCTACTGGAGCCGAGCCGCTCCGCCGCACGAGCTCGACACCGGCGTCACTCCGGTGATCTTTTGGTCACCACTGGTGCCTAACGCACTCCGCAGCACCTAGCTAGTGCCTCCATTCGCCCGCTAGCACGCCGCAGCAGCAAAACGACCGACGGCCGAGCTCCGGCCGCCGCCCATCTCGTCGCTGCTGTCGTTGCATGCCATCCCAGCACACACCACGGCCACCATTAGATGCGCCGCATCGCGAGCTTCGAAGCGCGCCGACCTCGCGCCGGCCGACGCCAGAGTTGGCCGTCAGACGGCATCGCCGCCCGGCTCGGTTATTGCGGAGTTAATCGATGGCGTGGTAGATTAGTTAGTGCTAATGGCGCGTTAGTTAACCCTCTAGCTCGCGACACGGGCCCCACGCCTAATTAACCCAAATTTTATTTCTGCTTAGGATTAACTAAACCAGAGCGGCCCCACGCGTTAGCTTTGACCAAGCTGACATGGCCGTCGACTAGCCCCACACGTCAGTGACTCTAGCTAGCACCGTGACAGCGACGGTGGGACCCAGGTCGTCGTTTGACCCGGCAGCCCCTGTTGACCTGCTGAGGTCAGCATGACCTAATGCTGACGTAGTAAACATTTTCTGGAATTAAAATAAATCAGAAATGATTTATAAATTTCAGAAAATGTTCTAAACTTCAAAAATCCATAGAAAATAATTTATAACTCCAATGGAAATAATTTATATATGAAAAATGATCCGAAAAATCCAAAGAATCTGTTTATGGCATTTTCATGCATGTTAGAGCAACTTATGTCCTCTGTTTAGGACAATTAAATTAAATGGCATTTAAGAAAGCACATATGGAGTTTGAATTTGAACCTAGTGTTCAAACCAACTCCATTTAACTTGTTGCTAGTTGCATTAGGCCAATCAACAGCATATTGCCATGTCACATTCATGCATCATATTGTTGCATGGCATTGATTGTGTTCTTTCTTGTTTGCCGGTAATTGTCCCCTCTTAGTAGACGACGTTCTGACGATGAGTTCGATGACACCGATGAAGAACTATACTATCTTCAGAAGTGCCAGGCAAGCAAAACCCCCTTGTTCATTCTGATACAATCCCACCCTCTCGCTCCTTCTCTCTTTTACTGCATTAGGACAACATCGATTCAACTGTTACATGCTGCGGTAGCTGAACCCCTTTTCCTCTACATGACCTGTCATTGCCACAGTAAATAGATGAAACCCACTAGCATGAGTAGGAGTTGTTTGAGCCTGATGTGCCTACTCATTCATGCTTGTTTGTCATGCCCGCTCTTGCTTAGAGTTGAGTCAGGTCCGATTCATCGGGATGAATTGGAATGGTGATGAACATGTCCCTTTGGGTGTGAGCTAAGTGTGTGAACACGATTTGGTAAAGGTATCGACGAGAGGCCATGTAGGAGTACATGGTGGGTTGTTTCATTGGAACAAATCCTTAAGCTTGAGATCTGTATGTGTGATTAAAGATTCAGCTACTACCATGCATTGGGCCCGAAACCAATGGACCCTCTAAACTTCTTATCCACCCTTGTCCTCTGTCCGGGGAGTTGCAAGTAGTTTACGGTGTTTGTAGTATCTTTGGAGGCCGTCTTGTGATCTTGACCCAAAGGCGGGCTGTGATGCGGTAGGCACGTGGCCGGGCATGTCGGCGCCGTTTGGTATCTCGGAACCTTGTACACATTGTTCGGGGCCGTATGTGGAAACCTCGGCGGACTCCCTACGGATGGAACCTGAATAGGCGATAAACACGGACTAGAGACTTGAGTGTTTAGGTAGGCCGTGGCCGACACCTCGCTGGGCTTCCGCTTGAAGGTTGCGAGTACATCTCGTAAACGGCGATAAGTGGTGAGAGCGTGTGTGAAGAAGTACACCCATGCAGGGTTAACATCATCTATTCGAATAGCCGCGTCCGCGGTAAAGGACTACTTGGTTGCCTGTACAGTTCATAGATAACTTGAAGTGGATACTCTAAAACTCGCAAGATAAGTGTGAGTGCTATGGATGGCGTTCTCGTAGGGAGGTGGGAGCGGATCCATAGTGGTGTATTGATATGGTGAATATGTGGACTCATGTGCGCCACCTCAAAAGAGTTACTTGCAGTCGTAGTTTAGGATAGCCACCGAGTCAAAGCTAGCTTGCTGCAGTTAAACTCCACCACCCCCTTTGTTGATACCGATGCATATGTAGCTAGTTCTGATGTAAGTCTTGTTGGGTACATTTGTACTCACGTTTGCCTATTTTATGTTTTGCAGAGAGACGTCAGTCTCGCTAGTAGTTCCGTGTGGACTTCGACGTTTAGCTTGATACCTCAGCTACGATCTTGTGCCCTCGGCAAAGTCTGGTAGATAGTCAGGCTTCTCAGCCTTTTTCATTTGTAAATGTCTGTACTTAGACATGTTAAGCTTCTGCATGTGCTTTGACTTGTATGCTCTGAATGTTGGGTCATGATACCCATGTTTGTAATATCTCGCTCCTCGGAGCCTAATGAATAAATACTTGAGTCGTAGAGTTATGTTGTGATGCCATGTTGTATTTACACATATCGAGCATACTGTGTGTATGATTGAAATGCTTGGTATGTGTGGGATCCGACAACCTAGTTGTTTATCCTTGGTAGCCTCTCTTATGGAGAAATGTAGTCTTGTGCTTCCATGAGCCATAATAGTCCGCTTCTGCCAGTTCACGAGTCCTGCTAGCCAACACTCTGCTCCGGAACACTTGACTAGCCGGCATGTGATTCACTTTGTTCTGTATACATCCTTGAAATGTCACTTGGCGACATCCGAGTCTGCCTAGCTGCTACAGCTCGGGTTCCCGAGTCTGTTAGCCAGATGCTACTGACTGGATTCAAGACGCGTCTTTGACCGACATGCTCGATGTTGATTCATGTATGCATGTCCCGTAAGTTAGTGCCACTTTGGGTTCACGACTAGTCATGTCGGCCGGGTTCTCTGTCATATGGATGCTAGCGACACTATCATATCGTGAGCCAAAAGGTGCAAACGGTCCCGGGCCATGGTAAGGCGAGACCCGTGGGAATACCGTGCGTGAGGCCACAAAGTGATATGAGGTGTTACTGGCAAGATCGATGTGACTTGGAATCGGGGTCCCGACAGTATTTAAGCGTAAACTTAGAAGGTGGGCGAGAAGCTGGGCTATCAGCAGCCGCGTTGAACGCCTCCTCAGTCAGTTCCTCAGCCGGAATCGCGCAGAGCTGGGTACCAATTTGCTGCATGGTGGAGATAGCTGTGGGCGGAGGAATCTTGGAGTACGTAGCATCACCCTGAAGATGTGTAGATGAATGCATAACAGGCAGAGCAGAAGGAATAATCCTGGGCTTCACCTTGGACTTGGTAGGGCAAGCATCCGGGTTGAGATTAACACGAAAACCGTCGTACTTGTTTTGTCTGTTGCTACGACGAAGAGGAGCAGTGTTAAGGGGGGCAACAGACTTGCCCGTGCGGTTCTTCATCTGGGCTGCTGCAGTAGAGGATGATGGAGCAATGTTCAGCAGATCTGGAGCAATGAAGGGCAGCGAATCCACCTGATCAGAGTCATGGGGTATAACAGCAGAAAGATCAGAATTGCTTGGGATCACAGGTGCACCATCATCAGTTTCAGTTGGTTGGAGCAAATCAGACCGTTCAGAAGTTTCAAACTGCACTTGAACTGAAGCAACAACAGAGATCTCGATGTGTGGTGTGACAACATCATTTGTCGCCAAAGAAAAAGGTTCCTCTGTGATGAGTAGGGGACTAAATGGATTGTCAGCACCAACAGCAGTGGTGGTAATTCTTGGATGGTAATGCTCGAAGAAACAGTAGGGTCTATGACTTGCTGAAACTGCAGTACATCATTGACTGCAGTAACCTGAATCTCCACATGGACTGCTTCAGAGCGAGCACCATAAGCATGACGCCACGGTCCCATAGTGGCCAGATATGGGCGGAGGGCATTGTAAATGGACACACTGAGCTGGTGCCGTGGGATAGGATCATCAAGCAGAAGTGCAAGCAGCTGGTTACCTTGACTGGAGAGACCAAAGCGGACTCCATGATTGTGCATGTCCACAGTAACAGACAGAGATTGTTGCAAATGCAGAGTGTTGGGAGCCACGGACAAATCTTCAGGTTGTTCCACTATAATCAGAGCATCACCAGAATTGTCAGAGCTGGAGCCATCAGACACAGTAAGGGAATCATTCCATGCATCATCAGCATTATCAGATATGTTGTTTTCAGGTGCGATGCCATCTTGAACTACAAGGCCTTGAGCAGCCAGCCAGGCTTGGAAGTTCATTAGGTGTGGAGGCATGATAGGAGGTTGAGCAGGTGGAGATGGAGGCCACGCACCCCAGCCTGCCACATTGTTCTGATGAGGAACATGTCCCTGATCTGCAGGGGCTTCATTGGGAGCAACATTTTGAACTAGCCAGTTGTGCACTTGTTGCTGGTAGAGTTGTTCTGTAGTGAGATTCGGCCCAAACTGAGGATGTGGGTTGCCATCAGGGGGGCGGCTCTTCCCCCGCGGGTGGAATTTCTGGCAGCATCACATTCCAATCATTGCTACATAAGATCGTTACCTGCACAGTCCAGCAGTCTCGGGCTCCTCCAAGTTGTCAAACAACAAAACTTTTGGGCACAAGCCTAAGATGTATGACTTGAGCTTTGATTAGCATAAATCGACTATCTTTCCTGGGGTTGTACCAAGAAATCAGAGACCCATATCCCCCCAGAGCTTTGGTGATGTAATAATCAGTTTTGTAGTCATATGGGAAACCAAAAAACATGATCCAAACTGCAGGACCAAAAGTAGTAGTGCGCCTATTGAGAGCTCCATTATGCGGGACAAAAGTTATGAGTAAATCCTCATCTTCAAGCTCTAGGGGTGTTGAAACAGCAGAATCACAAAGGAAAGAGTCGGCAAATCCAAAGATCCCTATACCAAATGGGTGATCACTTTCTTCAGTAGTAAAAAGATGAGCCTCATGAAGCAAACCTAGCACAGCAGTTCGGATGGCAGCACGGCGGTGGAGAGGAACATAGGCACTGGCTTCTGCAATCGCCAGGAAGTCATGGTTCAGCGGCGGGATGGGACCAACCACCATCCCACTGCGTACCAGGCAATCAGCAGGTCCCGGCTCAACGGCGAAGCCCGGCGAAAGGAAGGGCACTGGATTGAGGGGGTAGTTGGCCATGGCGGCAAGGTGGAGCGGGGGTGGAGTCCTCGAGGGCAACGGATGTGAAGTGTGGAGTGAAGGTGGTGGCAGGAGGGCGATGATGGCATTGGGTGGTGGCGTTTGGAAACTCGAGGCAGAATGGTGAATGTCCGGGATAGAATTGGAAGGAATAATTCTCTTGGGGATCCATTTCCATTTCTCTTGCCAGCGCTTAGAGTGGCAAGTACGAGCCACGCGGCTGTAGGCCCTGCAGAAGGTGCACCTTGTGTCATTACGAGGGATTGACCGAAGTGGAAATTGCTGGCAATTAGAGGCCAAGTTATCCGTTTGATTGATCGAGTTGCCCTATTGCTTGGTATGATTGCCATTTTTTGGGCCTGAATTTGGGCGCATAGAGGGTAATAATGGGCAATTTATGACCTTATGATCCGGGTTGAGCAATGGATACAAATCACCCTGGCCACGCAAGACGATCGAGAGTGGCCCCATTGTAAACAGCGGGAACACAAATTGGCCCAGTGATCTGCTACCATAGAAATCTCCTTTTCCGAATAATCAGCTTGGGCCAGATCCGCTTTATGATGGGCTGATAAAATAAGGGGCCATCTTTTATATGGCGGATCATATTTGAACGCGGATGATAAAAAACTTTGCGGTACAGGTAGATAATTAAGCCAGAGCGGGCATTTAAAGGAGCCGAGTGATAGGAATGAATGTGATTGATTATCCTCAAATTCTGCCGGAGCGAGATAAATGTCCATTAAGCGTAGTCTATCCTCCGTGTGCACTGTTACCGTTGCCTCATTAATGATCGGTGAGAATGATCCAAATTTTATTTTCTGAGACTCCACGAGATCATGTTCTTGCGTATGAGCAATCGAGTTTGAATGAGGCAAATGTAGAGAGGAATAGGAAGCCTCGGCGAAATGCTTATTAGAAAACTCCATCCTCTTAATTGGTAACAAAGGAAAATTGCTTAATTCACAGAAGCAGGACACAAAGCATCGACAGAAGCATGAGTAGATAGACATGGAGAAATGGCCACATGTCTACGGGCAGAAATGCATGTAATTTCCTCATCTGCATGCCAACCAAGGTTCCCAAGATGGCTTCGGTTGAAGCGTCCATTGAACAAGTGGAAATGGCAAATAAAATTCGAACAAATACAATCCTTTAATCCATAGATGAAATGACCAACCTTTTTACTGGCCATAGAGAACCGAAAATCCCTAGGACTGATTTGAGCAACCTCGAAACCAGCAGCAATACCTCCAATGCAACATTGAAGGGCAATACCCATAGATTCAACCGAAAGTGGAAAGGAGGCCGAGGAGAAAGAGACGACCAAGAAGAACTCCTTGGTGCCACAAGAAGGAGAGAAGTGAACCGTGGAGCCAAATTTTCTTCTCACCTGATCAGCCAATGCCAACCCAGGGGCAACATCCCAGTGTAGCAAGCCTTCCATCCTTTAGATTCTTACCAGAGAGCACCATTGGAGAGGGTGAAGCAGGTGGTGTGGGAGGAGGTGGGAGGAGAGGTGGGGGGAGAGGTGGGAGGAGCCATTCTCCCTGCTTTCTGGTCAACTAGTGGTCTTGTTGACCATCAACACTTGATGCTCCTTCTTGATTTCTACCTCCGCTGCCTTTAGCATCGCGAAGAGCTAGGGAATTGTATTATCCATCCCTTGCATATTATAGTTCATCACAAAGGTTTTGTAGCTTGGTGGCAGTGATTGAAGAACTCTGTCAATGACACTATCAACTGAAAGGTTAACTCCCAGTTGAGTCAAGTGATTATGATACCCAGATATTTTGAGTATATGTTCACTGACAGAACTATTCTCCTCCATTTTGCAGCTGTAGAACTTATTGGAGACTTCATATCTCTCAATCCGGGCATTTGCTTGAAATATTAACTTCAACTCCTGGAACATCTCATATGCTCCATGACGTTCAAAACATCGTTGAAGTCCCCGTTCTAAGCCGTAAAACATGGCATACTGAACTATCGAGTAGTCATCGACTTTGCTCGCCGGCGTTCATAACGTCTGGCGTTGCTCTACAGCGGGTCTTGCACCTAGCGGTGCTTCGGGGCGTAATTCTTACATGCAGCAATGAGGATAATCCTCAAATTACGGACCCAGTCCGTGTAGTTGCTACCATCATCTTTCAACTTAGCTTTCTATAGGAGCGCATTAAAATTCAGCGAACGATGTAATGGCCATTTATCTACAACAACATAGACATGCAAAATACTATCAGGTACTAAGTTCATGATAAATTAAAGTTCAATTAACCATATTACTTGATCATCCCGGTAGACATCCCTCTAATCATCTAAGTGATCACGTCATCCATATCAACTAAACCATGTCGGATTATCACGTGAGATGGAGTAGTTTTCAATGGTGAACATCACTATGTTGATCATATCTACTATATGATTCACGCTCGACCTTTCGGTCTCAGTGTTCCGAGGCCATATCTGCATATGCTAGGCTCGTCAAGTTTAACCCGAGTATTCCGCGTGTGCAAAACTGGCTTGCACCCATTGTATGTGAACGTAGAGCTTATCACCCCCGATCATCACGTGGTGTCTCGGCATGACGAACTGTCGCAACGGTGCATACTTAGGGAGAACACTTGTACCTTGAAATTTAGTGAGAGATCATCCTATAATGCCATCGTTGTACTAAGCAAAATAAGATGCATAAAAAGATAAACATCACATGCAATCAAATAAGTGATATGATATGGCCATCATCATCTTGTGCCTTTGATCTCCATCGCCAAAGCACCGTCATGATCACCATCGTGACCGGATTGACACCTTGATCTCCATCAAAGCATCGTTGTCGTCTCGCTAACTATTGCTTCTACGACTATCGCTACCGCTTAGTGATAAAGTAAAGCAATTACATGGCGATTGCATTTCATACAATAAAGCGACAACCATATGGCTCCTGCCAGTTGTCGATAACTTTTACAAAACATGATCATATCATATAACAATTTATATATCATCACGTCTTGACCATATCACATCACAGCAAGCCCTGCAAAAACAAGTTAGACGTCCTCTACTTTGTTGTTGCAAGTTTTGCGTGGCTGCTACGGGCTTAGCAAGAACCGTTCTTACCTATGCATCAAAACCACAATGATTTTTCGTCAAGTGTGTTGTTTTAACCTTCAACAAGGATCAGGCATAGTCACACTCGATTTAACTAAAGTTGGAGAAACAGACACCCACTAGCCACCTGTGTGCAAAGCACGGCGGTAGAACCGGTCTCATGAACGCGGTCATGTAATGTCGGTCTGGGGTGCTTCATCCAACAATACCGCTGAATCAAAGTATGACATGTTGGTAAGCAGTATGACTATTATCGCCCACAACACTTTGTGTTCTACTCGTACATATAACATCTACGCATAGACCTGGCTCGGATGCCCTTTGTTGGGGAGCGTGGTATTTCAAAAAAATTCCTACGATCACGCCAAGATCAATCTAGGAGAAGCATAGCAGCGGCGGGGAGAGTGTGTCCACGTACCCTCGTGAGACCGAAAGCGGGCGTTAAATAGCGTGGTTGATGTAGTCGAGCGTCTTCGTGATCCAACCAATCAAGTACCAAACGCACGGCACCTCCGCGATCTGCACACGTTCAGCTCGATGGCGTCCTTGAACTCTAGATCCGGTGAGGTGAGGAGAGTTCGTCGACATAACGGCATGGTGGCGGTGATGATGAAGTTACCGGCGCAGGGCTTCACCTAAGCACTACGATGATATGACCGAGGTGTAAAACTGTGGAGGGGGCCACTTCAGACGGCTAAAGATCAACTTTTGTTTCTATGGGGTGCCCCCTTACCCCGTATATAAAGGAGGGGAGGAGGAGGAGGGCCGGCCACAAGGGGCGCGCCCAAGGGGGGATTCCTACTCCTAGTAGGAGTAGGTTTCCCCCTTTCCTAGTCCAAGTAGGAGAAGAAGGAAGGAGCGGAAGAAGAGAAGGAAAGGGGGGCCGGGTGAGGGAGTCTCGGATTAGGGGGTGTCCGGATAGCTGAACTATCACCGTTGGCCGGACTCCTAGACTATGAAGATACAAGATTGAAGACTTCATCCCGTGTCCGGATGGGACTTTCCTTGGCGTGGAAGGCAAGCTTGGCGATACGGATATGTAGATCTCCTACCATTGTAACCGACTCTGTGTAACCCTAACCTATCCGGTGTCTATATAAACCGGAGGGTTTTAGTCCGTGGGGCGAACAACAATCATACCATAGGCTAGCTTCTAGGGTTTAGCCTCTACGATCTCGTGGTAGATCTACTCTTGTACTACCCATATCATCAATATTAATCAAGCGGGAGTAGGGTATTACCTCCATCGAGAGGGCTCGAACCAGGTAAAACATCGTGTCCCTTGTCTCCTGTTACCATCCGCCTAGGCGCGCGATTCGGGACCCCTACCGAGATCCGCGGTTTGACACCGACATTGGTGCTTTCATTGAGAGTTCCGCTGTCTTTGTCGCCATCGGGAGGATGCCTCATCCCGTCTTTAAAGACGGATCTGTTGCTAAAGGAGCTTTGGCTATCGGCCAAACTCTCCGGCTAGGTGGTTTTCTTATGACCACCAGTTCGGCCGCCGCGCCGACAATGACTTCTCGAGTCATCGAAACCAATCTTCCGTTAATTTGAACTTGCGAGCAGTTAGATCGATCGAGCTCTCCTCCGTAAGCGAGCTCTTGGATCGCATCGCCATACAGGAGTCGCCACGGACTACGACCAGATCGGGCCTAAAACCGATCTGAGAGAGATCAACTCTCCCAAGCTACCCATCATGTTGCTGTGATAGAGGAAGCGATCGGCGATTCTTCTTCTATCTTAAGGACTAGCTACGTCCGGTTCGATCCCTCCATGCGGATTCGCGCGAGAGGGCGGATGTCGATCAAGCCACGAACTTAAAGTCGGTGGCGGGTTGGACTCATTGAATAGTATTCAAAATCCAAACTTCCAAGTTCGGAAACTTCTCGGCCCTGAGTATTAAATTGAATGGGGTTCGGATCTAGTTCCACCCCCACCCAAACATTAGCGATCTATCCCGAATTGGCAAGAGCCAAGCTGAAACGATTACATCATTCTTGGGCTAGATTCCTCCTGGTTATGGACAGGATAAAGGACTGCCGAGAGAAGGGCGCTAATCTCACTTTTTGCAATAATTGCCGCGGACAAAGGAATCCTAAGCGCCATAAGTCGTCGCGAAATTACACACTTTGATGACTTGGTGACCATAGTACAAAAATCTTGTGCGATGGAAGTGCTTGGAAAACCGAAAGTCAATTTTGGGATAATCCGGCCCGAATACATCCCTAGTCCGGAATAAAAGGCGCATCATCACCAAGCACCTGGATTAAACATCAAAAACAAAAACCCCTAAAAGTGCGGAACCGTCTTTGGAGGGTTGGCTAAGCGGACCTGCAAAATTCATAGCCGAGGCGCCACTCCAACTCATAGCCTTGAGCATGTTGGATACTCGGCAGTGGCCAAAAGTGGCGAAGAGCTTCTAGCTTCAAAATCCCAGCCCGCAATACCGATGCACGGTGTTAGCAGTCTTGGGACTTTCGCATCAAATAACATGCGAAGCGAACTCTCCATAACCTTGCGAAGTCTACCAAGTAGCAACAATACATCCATGGGTGACATGGCTATTACCTTTAATGCGATGTGAACCCAAATTCGAACAGCGAGCACCGGCCGCATTGGTTCTCGGTCCAATAGTGGGCGGCTTCGCCTTACAAAGGTACTCATCGATGGCGGCAGCGGATGAACCTCATCTACGAGAAACCCTCCGAAAAATGGAAATAGCTGGAACCGCATTGGCGAAGCAGCACAACCTTTAGAGGAATAATCCCTAGCCGGGAAGCATGCTGCAGGAAAAATCACACTAGGCGTAGTGTTATTTCATGGGACAATTCTGAGTTCGAGGTCACATTTCAAGTGGCCCGTTCAGCAGCGGATATCATGCTTTATTGGGGCGAGAGGCATTCACAATTTTCAAGCTATACCCCATTATGGGTACATGAAGCTTAAAATGCCGGACCTAATGGAATCATCACTCTCGCTAGTGATCCAAACATAGCACTCAGCGCGAAAACAAGACAGCCGCACTAGCCCTCGAGGCACTATCCAAAGCCCTAGCGGCGAGGAACTCACTGCAATGCGCTCCACGGTGAAGCAGGGCGATGTGATACTTGATAAAAGATCCAAGTCCACCTCTTTTAAACCAGCGGATGAAATAGTCAAATCCAAGTCCACCAGCGGACCACGCAAAGACGGCCTCCATTGGGGCACAATAAAACCCTGATGTAGGCGCGCACTACGAGAATTTCTCTGAGAAAAGCTGGGACATTTTGCTGGCACCCTTCGGACATGCCGGGAATCCAACGTCGGTGGCGAGCACAGCCTAAATATCCTAAAAGGTTCAAGCCGATCAAGCAGGCTCTTGGCGCTTTTCGAACCCAAGAGACAGGCCATGGGAGAGGAGCTAGCCAAACTTCGGAAGTCGGTTCATCGAGAGATATAAAACATCCGGACTGGTTAGCAAATCTGGTGATGGTACCAAGAAGGACAAATCTGGCACCTATGTGTTGATTTCAAAGACCTTAATAAGGCTTGCCCAAAGGATCCCTTCCCCTCCCTCGAATTGATCAAATTATCGATGCTACAGCAGGACCACGACTCATTGTGCTTCCTCGACGCGTACTCCGGCTACCACCAAATCAAGATGGCGGAGCAGACCAAGCCGCAACAGCATTCATCACTCCATCGGCCCATTCTCGCTTCAACACAATGCCCTTCGGGCTCAAAAGCGCCGGCGCAACATATCAGCGCATGATTCGGACATGTCGGCAAACCAGATCGGCAAAAGCGGTGGAAGCATATGTAGATGGCGTGGTCGTCAAATCAAGCATGTCGAGACTATAGTAGGCGATTTGAGGCTCACATTCGACACTTGAAAATATGACATCAAGCTCAATCAGGAAAAATCGCCTTGGCGTTCGGTAGGAAAGCTCTGGGCTTCATTGTATGCGGTAGAGGAATTAAAGCAAACCCAGCCAAGATCCGAGCTGTGTCACAATTGGATATTCAAAAGACCTCAAACAAATACAAAATTATTTGGATGTGTGGCGGCTCTAAGCGCTTTATTTCCGTTTGGGAGAAAAGGCGTTACCCTTTATCGCCTCCTCGCGCACCGAACACTTTGAGTGGGCGGATGCATACTGACGGACTAGAAGAGATAAAAGCCATATTGGCAACAAATCCGGTCTGGGCGTAGCGTAGGCGAACCAATGCTATTATATATCACGCAACACATCAAGTTGTCGGTAGCGGTGCTCGTTGTCGAGCGAAGCGGACGGACACGGTTCCCTCTTCAAAGACCGGTTTATTATGTGTCCTTGTCCTCACTCCATGCAAGTCCGGTACCCACGTTATCAAAAGATAGCATACGCGGTGTTCATGGCATCCGGAAGCTGCGACACTACTTTCAAGAGTGTTCAATAACGGTAGCCTCGAAGTACCTCTTAGCGACATTATAAACAACCGCGATGCGACGGGCGGATTGCTAAATGGGCCATAGAGCTCCTTCCATTCGACATAACCTATAAGCCACGACGAGCTATCAAGTCGCAGGTTTTGGCCGACCGTGGCGAATGGACGAAGCGAACTCCCTAAAATGCGGCGCATACTCAATGGATCATGCACTTTGGCGACTCCAAAATGTTGGTCGGCGGGGCTGGCGTCGTCTGGCGTCCCCAACCGAGGACACAGTCAATATGACCTTGAGATAATGTATACGGACTCCAACAACGCAGCGAATCGAGGCCCATACGCACGGCCTCCGGATGGCGATCTCCATGGGCATTATCGCCTAGAGGTGCGAGGATTGAACCTCACGATATCTCAAATAAGCGGAGACTTTGATGCCAAAGATCCGAAAATGGCAGCATACCGCAATGCGGTCCTAAAAATGTCGGCCGCAGTTGAAGGCTCGAATTTCATCATATAGCCGGGATAACAACCGGTGGCGGACATATTAGCACGCATCGGTGCAAAGCAGCGATGCCGTCCGCCCAACATCTTCTGGAGCGGCTGTTCAAGCCATCCGTACTATGGGAAGAAGTCAGGAAATAACAATCCAGACCCAACCGCACTGCCTGACGCCGAACACTCTGACACAATCGGAGGCTCTGCCACCGAGATAACACCCTCTGCCCATGAAATAATGGCGGTTATCGCCCCATGGATGGAACCATTCCTAGCCTACCTAACTAGGCAGGAACTCCCCGAAGACCAAAATGAGGCTCGGATGCATAGTACGGCGATCTAAAGCCTATAAAGTCCACGAGGGAGAGCTTTATAAGAAAAGCACAACAGGAGTCCTTCAAAGGTGTATCTCCGAAGAGGAAGGGCGAAACCTCCTGGCTGAAATTCATGTCGGACTGGGTGGGCACCACGCCGCAACCCGGGCCCTTGTAGGCAAGGCCTTCCGTACAGGATTTTATTGGCCGGCGGCCCGGGCGAATCTTGAGGATTTAGTCCAACGATCGTCGGTTGCCAGCTTTTGCTAACAAAGCCACATGCCACCCACCGCCCTCAAAACTATACCCATCACTGGCCGTTCGCGATGCAGGGGCTTGACATGGTTGGAACCCTTAAGGGAGGAACCCACAAGCAAAAATACCTATCGGTCATGGTGGATAAATTCACCAAATGGATAGAGGCCAAGCACTGTTAAAGCGGCGAATCCGGACCGGTGATAGACTTCATATCGGGGTAGTGCACCGTTATGGCATCCCCACAGTATCATCGCGATAGCGGCACTAACTTCACGGCCGATGAGGTCAAATTATGGTGCAAAACATGGGCATCAAGCTCGATTACGCCTCGATCTATCACCCGCAAACCAGCGGTCAAGTCGAGCGAGCAAGCGGTCTAATCATGGCGGCATTAAACCCGGACTAGTGCGGTCCCTCAAGGAATCTAACACGCCTTTGGGTTGAGGAGCTCAACTCCGTACTACTGGGGCTGCGGACCACGCCGAATCGTACTACGGATTCACACCATTTTTATGGTGTGCGGCGCAGAGCAGTCTTGCCTGCGACATAATTCATGACTCACCTCGCGTGCGCATGTATGAAGAAAAGAAGCCGAGCTCGATCGGCAGGACATTTGGGCGCATTGGAGGAGGGCGCGGCGTGGCAAAAGCTCGTTCGCATTTTATCAACAGCGAGCTCGAAGATATCAAAGCGAGGAAATGCGGGCCAAAGCTTACAGCGTTGGCGAACTAGTTCTCGCTGCGGACAAGAAAAGGACAAACTCAAGCCCAAATGGGAAGGTCCCTTCATCATCGACCAGGTCTGACCGGCGAGCATACCGTCTGCGAAAGCGCATTGGATAACCGACTCGAGCGAACCCATGGAGCGCAGCCCGTCTCTGAAGATTCTCGCCTAAGCGCGGACTCCAAGTTCGTCTCCTTCCTCCGTCCACATTTTCTATTTTGCTGTCTTTTATTTCTCTCCTTCCTCCTTTCTTTTTAAAGCCTTTAGAGGCTCGTTCGCGCTTTGTTACGCACATACTTGGCGCTGTCGCGCTCATTATACTGGGGCTTCTTTAATAGAAGCTTATTTATCTGAGCTTCATGCCCAACACATGTCAAACTTCGCATGTACCTTTTATTCACCATTATATGCATCGATATGACTTAAGTTTTGGCCAAGCTGGGTTGCTGGCTCACATGCTTACCCCTCGTTCACGATTGTCGGCTAGGTGGTAAAGGAGCACCTCTGGGATTATTCTTGCCGGGTCAGCGGATGTGTACCTCGGTGGGTGAAGCAGAAAGCTAAGCGTTCTTAAGGGAATATTCGGTCGGTGAACTGAAAGATGATTTTTAATTATATATCCATCTGCCCCCAGATGATTTTCTGCTTTATTAGCAGTTTTTGACATGCACTTTAGGGCATGCATCCCAGCGAAAGGAACCCTTAACGGAACTATTCTCCCTGGAAGATGTTTCTTACTATCCATGTAATATAACATAACTAGTTGGGCACTTATGCGATACAGCAATAATGACCCCTCGCCTTGTCTCCATGCATACCCGGTTCTTATATAACCACGAAGGTATTGGACACACTCGGACTATTGGGTCCGAGGTTGAGCGAAAAGGTCAGCTATGACAAGCGATCTACAATCCGTCTAGAAGACATTTTTCATGTCATATTTAATTACATAGTCAACTCGACTCATTGTGTTCCTCCTCAATGCCATCTAATAGGCTATCTAATTTACAATCTTCTTTGGGAATACTTGGCGGCCAACTCTACTTGGCGTACACTAAACTTCTGAGGATCTCCTTCCCATCAGGCCCCACAGGTCCGACCTCGGCCATGTGGTTTGGGTCAGCAACCGTGTACAGCGTCTTCACCATGGCCCGAGCCTCCTGGCGCCTGACGGCAGGCCGACATCTTCCATAGTCGGAAGCCCGCCGTGCTCCTTGAAGCCGCTCTGCCAGCTCTCAATGCCTTGGGTAGGGAGATAGATGGCCACAAGGCCTGGCCGGCGCCTTTCATCACCTGCCGAACTCATTCGTGCAGGTGGCGCGAGTTCGGGAAGAAGATCACCCAAAGAGCTGGGCATCTCCTCTTGGGGCGACACTGTGAGCAAACCTACATACATGTTTATGTTAGTCGCCTTCCTCGCGAACTCTTTCAAAGTTCGCTCAAGCACTTCTTGAAAATGCCGCGACGAAGCCGTCGATTCTCCTTCTGGTCGGACAACTGAGCACGAACATCCTTTAGTTCCTCACCCGGTTGGGTGTTGGCATCTTGGAGGTTATTTTCTCCTGCCGCACCCTCGTAAGCACGCTCTCGCCCGCCTTTAGCTGGCGCAGGAGCTGTTGCTTGTCCGGATCTAGTTCGGTGCCATCTGCAATATTATTGTCAGATTTACACACACGCCACAATTCATAACCTATTTATCTTTTGAAGCATATATTGCCAGAGGGGGTCTCTGTGGCTCCCCCTATAGCGGCTAGTGCGGCCTCAAGTTGGGCCTTGCATTCTTCAAGCTCCTGGGACAGTCGGGTATTCTTGTTTGTAAGATCCTGCATAACAAATGATCCTTAAATCAGTTATTCTAACTACTTTAAGTCTCGGGACTCTTGGCATATATAAGCATCAAATTTCCTTACCCGTATGTCCTTTACATCTGCTCCGTGGCTCTGGCTTGACCATCTTGGCGGCACAGAGTGCGCATCTCGAATTGAAGGCATTCAAGGCCTCTTGGGAGAAACATCGTCCACGAAGAACTGTCGTGGCGCTTTGTGATTCATGGCGCTCTCCACCTCGGAGTTGGTGGCGGACAATCTGTCGGCATCCTCTGTCGAAGGAGCATCCGACGCGCCTCGTGCTGCGCCTCGCTTCCGGACCCGGCTTTGGAGCTGGCGGCGGAGGTTCGATTAGCAACCTCTCCGGACTCGGTCCGCGGCGCTTTTTCTGAAAGGAGCACCGGCGTTAGTACACCTCTCCGGAATCAATCTTGGGAATAGGGTGACCGCCATACCGTTCTGGCGGAGTTTTGATCCGGACCGCACTTCTTTTTTTTTCTTGGGGCCGTCTTGCCCTTGTTGGCCAGCCGCCGCGGGCTCGGCTTCTGCCTCGAAGGTACCCCTGCTAAACACCATTGGTATCGGTGATCAAGAAATAAGCACGGATAGGTCATTATCGAGTATTGGGACCTCGGTCTCGATTACTGTCTTGGTGGAAGTATTCGGGGTAATCAGCCGTAATGGCAACCAAAGCATTATCGATGCTAAGTTGGTGGAACACCCATCGATCAACTCCACCTTTATATCCGGATCCTCTTGGAGGTCGGATCGAGGACCGTTCGGATCCTTGGGTTGTGGGGCGGGCTGTGTATCTTCTCCACGGCCGGCGCAGTTCTGCGTAGAAACCATGAAATGAGATATTTAACCACGGGAACATGGATCGGACTGGCCACTAAGGTATTTGCTTACCCAACCGAGGATTATTGAAGAAAACTTCGTTCGATGGGTTGGCGGAGAAAATCCTCCTCCTCCCCTTATACATGGCGACAAGGTCTTCACCGGTTCGGTGACCGATCCGGCCCTTTGCGGCCATGGCGGGTGGCATCGTCCTCCCGTTGAAATCCCACATGGGGTGGCCCCTATATTGGAGCGGCTGCACTCCCCTCATAATGCAGATTACCATGACTCCAGGCATGGTCAATCCGGCATGAGCCAGTAATCTTATTCGGCTCATCAAGTAAAGGACGTCCCGGTCATTTTCCCTCTAGGGGCTCCGCGGGCCACAACTTAGGCGCTTCTTCAGAGGAGCATTGCTAAACTCCGGAAGGCCGATCCGAATAGGGTCCGGCAGCGGGACGTCCTCCATGTAAAACCATTCCAAAGGCCAGTCTTCGGACGCCTTCTTCGGGGTTCCGGATAGATATCCGGTCCCAGCGATGCGCCATAGTTCGGCTCCGCCCACTTGATATATTGACCCCTCATGAGAACGGGGTACTAGGCAGAATAATCTCTTCCACAGCGCAAAATGAGCCTCAATGCCCAAGAACAGTTCACAAAGGGCCACGAAGCCCGCGATGTGTAAAATGGAGGTAGGCGTAAGGTGGTGCAACTGGAGGCCATAGAACTCCAAGAGCCCCCGGAGAAACGGATGAATTGGAAATCCGAGTCCTCTTACTAGATAAGAGACGAAGCATACCCGCTCTCCTTTAGAGGGATTGGGGACACTGTCCGCTTGCTTTCCGCCCTTGTAGGTAGCAAGTCCGGCTTGAACCGGAACCATAAAGGCCGGGGGAAGAAATCCCTTGGTTTGGAGTATAACTAGCTCGCTATGCGGGATGAGCATCTCTCCCAATTTCAGTGAGGGCTGGGGCGCGAGAGGAGGAGCGCGTCATTGTCCATGATGGAATGGGTTTTTGTCGAGGCGCTCGATGAAAGCTTGCGGAGGGAGGATGGTGTGACTCAGATCTAGATCCTCGCCCCTTTATAGGCGGCTCATTTGTGCAGCTAGGGGGTAAGTGTAAAAATACCACGGCTTTTAGCATTCATTCAAATCGTGGAAGATGGCCATTATTAGGCGTAGAAGCCAAGGGCGCAGCATTTATCGAAGCGGACACTATTAGACAAGTATATGGAATTGGAGAAGAACCCGCCTCGCAATGCGAAGACAATCTCGCGCCGGACTCATCGTCATTGAAGACTGGTTGGGGCTCTTGAGGAGTCCGGATTAGGGGGTGTCCGGATAGCCGAACTATCACCGTTGGCCGGACTCCTAGACTATGAAGATACAAGATTGAAGACTTCGTCCCGTGTCCGGATGGGACTTTCCTTGGCGTGGAAGGCAAGCTTGGCGATACGGATATGTAGATCTCCTACCATTGTAACCGACTCTATGTAACCCTAACCTGTCCGGTGTCTATATAAACCGGAGGGTTTTAGTCCGTAGGACAAACAACAATTATACCATAGGCTAGCTTCTAGGGTTTAGCCTCTCTGATCTCGTGGTAGATCTACTCTTGTACTACCCATATCATCAATATTAATCAAGCAGGAGTAGGGTATTACCTCCATCGAGAGGGCCCGAACCTAGGTAAAAACATCGTGGCCCTTGTCTCCTGTTACCATCCGCCTAGACGCACAGTTCGGGACCCCCTACCCGAGATCCGCCGGTTTTGACACCGACACCGGGCCCCCTAGCCCTAGTCCAATTTGGTTTGGGCTAAGGGGGGCACGCACCACACCTTGGCCTACCTCCTCTCTTCCACCACTAGGCCCATGAGGCCCAATAACTTCCCGGGGGGGTCCGGTAACCCCCGGTACTCCGAAACTTATCCGAAACGACCCGAACCTTTTCGGTGTCCGGATGTAGCCTTCCAGTATATGAATCTTTATGTCTCGACCATTTCGAGACTCCTCGTCATGTCCGTGATCTCATAGGGGACTCCGAACAACCTTCGGTACATCAAATCACATAAACTCATAATACGAATCGTCATCGAACGTTAAGCGTGCGGACCCTACGGGTTCGAGAACTATGTAGACATGACCGAGACACATCTCCGGTCAATAACCAACAACAGAACCTGGATGCTCACATTGGCTCATAGATATTCTACAAATCTCTTTATCGGTCAAACCGCACAACAACATACGTTGTTCCCTTTGTCATCGGTATGTTACTTGCCCGAGATTCGATCATCGGTATCACCATACCTAGTTCAGTCTCATTACCGGCAAGTCTCTTTACTCGTTTTGTAATGCATCATCCTGCAACAAACTCATTAGTCACAATGCTTGTAAGGCTTATAGTGATGTGCATTGCCGAGAGGGCCCAGAGATACCACTCCGACAATCGGAGTGACAAATCCTAATCTTGATCTATGCCAACTCAACAAACACCATTAGAGACACATGTAGAGCATCTTTATAATCACCCAGTTACATTGTGACATTTGATAGCACACTAAGTGTTCCTCCGATATTCGGGAGTTGCATAATCTCATAATCAGAGGAACATGTATAAGTCATGATGAAAGCAATAGCAACAATCTAAACGATCATATTGCTAAGCTAACAGATGGGTCTTGTCCATCACATCATTCTCTAATGATGTGATCCCGTTCATCAAATTACAACACATGTCTATGGCTAGGAAACATAACCATCTTTGACAAACAAGCTAGTCAAGTAGAGGCATACTAGGGACACTCTATTTGTCTATGTATTCACACATGTACTAAGTTTCCGGTTAATACAATTCTAGCATGAATAATAAACATTTATCGTGATATAAGGAAATGTAAATAACAACTTTATTATTGCCTCTAGGGCACATTTCCTTCAATATATTCATAAACCCCTAGAAATAACCCTAAATCAGAAGTTCCGCCGCCGCAAGCCTCTGTAGCCAAGAAAAACCAATCTAGACCCTCTTCCAGCACCCTGCTGGAGGGGAAAATCATCACCGGTGGACATCTTCATCATCTCGGTGGCCACCATGATGAGGAGGGAGTAGTCCACCTTAGGGGTTGAGGGTTTGTGCCAGTAGCTATGTGTTTAATCTCTCTCTCTCTCTCTCTCTCTCTCTCTCTCTCTCTCTCTCTCTCTCTCTCTCTCTCTCGTGTTTTTGAGTTGGCACGATCTTGATGTATCACGAGCTTTGTTAATATAGTTGGATCATATGGTGTTTTCCCCTCTCTATCTTATTGTGATGAATTAAGTTTTCCCTTTGAGATTTTGTTTCATCAGATTGAATACTTTTATGGATTTGAGTTCACTTGATGTGTGTTTTGCAATGAATACCCGTGGTGACAATGGGTTATCATATTGATTCACTTGATATATGTTTTGGCACCCAACTCGCGGATTCCCGAGGTGACATTGGGGTAATCTATGCATAGGGGTTGATGCACGTTTCCGTCCTTGTTTCTCCGGTAGAAATCTTGGGGCACTCTTTGAGGTTCTTTGTGTTGGATTGAGTATTATGAATCTGAAATTGTTTGATGCATATCGTATAATCAACTCACGGATACTCGCGGTGATATTGGAGTATCTAGGTGACATTAGAGTTGGTTGATGTGTATCATATGGTGTTATTTTAGTACGAACTCTTGGATAGATCGATCGGAAAGGATAACTTGAATTATTTTAGTATGAACTCTTAGATCGATCAGAAAGGATAACTTTGAGGTAGTTTCGTACCCTACAAACAGTTTCTTCTTATATTCTCCGCTAGATAGGAACTTTGGAGTTATTGTTCACCGCATGTTGAAGGATGGTTATATGATCTAATTATATTAGCATTGTTGAGAGATTGCACTAGTGAAAGTACGGATCCTATGCCTCATTTTCAAGCATTGCAATCCCGTTTGTGCTCACTTTTGTTACTTGATACCTTGTTGTTTTTTATTGTTACTGTTACAAAAATCAATATCTATTATCATTACTACACGTGTATCACTATCTATTCGCCGAACTAGTGCACCTATACAATTTACCATTGTGTTTGATGTGTTGGGGACACAAGAGACTTTTTATTATTTGGTTGCAGGGTTGTTTGAGAGAGACAATCTTCATCCTATGCATCCCACGTATTGATAAACCTTAAGTCATCCACTTGAGGGAAATTTACTACTGTCCTACAAAACTCTGCGCTTGAAGCCCCACACGAGTCTATAAGAATAAGTTGTGTAATTGACATCAATGTTGCACAAAGAGTTTACCCAACTTCGGGCATTCGGGAAGGAGTAATACCCTACGTCATGTTTTTTGTTTGTATTCATAGTGGCATGCCTCATGCGAGGGGGTACAATGTTCGAGAGTCTAGTTCCACGGGTGTAGATGGGAATGAGAGATCCTAGCCCTCACCTTATATTGATGGTGGTGCTAGGGTTTTTCAAAGGGAGTAGATCCAATCTGTGCACCGTCATATTGACTTGGGGATCAAGATGGTCTCTGGATACACATCCGATCCTCCAGGCTCCTTCCTGTTGCCAGCTCCCTGGTGGGCCTCTTGAGCCCGTGGCAGGCCTGCTGTTGGGCTCCCATTCGAGAAGCCACCCTTGGTGTATTACACCATCAGACATCCTCATCTATGGTGGAAGAACTAGTTAGTTACCATACTCACTATTGCCACCAAATCTCCAAGACAACTATGGCCCGTCGATGACCACTGCCTAGTCAGCGTCAACCAGCTAGCACCACCCGCGCGCCTAAACAGAGGACCTCCTAGTTGGAATGTACAAGGTCGTTGCTGCCACCCATATGAAAGATGGTGTGTCCCCAAATTTCTTTCTTTAGATATGGCATTTTTATGCAAGTTTTTTTGGACGACGAATGTTGGACAAACTTGGCTCGTCGGGGAGAGTGTGAGAATCCCCCCCCCCCGACTCCGTATGGCCAAAACGGGGCCGTTCTACAAGCCCTCTTCGATGTTTTGTCCTCTAGGATGAAAATTTGCTATGGCAGTTACCGTCGACTCTGTTAGAGTTGTGTCGAATATTGTGTACAAGGTAGGTTGCAGTTGGACTTGTAGTTGTATTGTGTTTAGATAAGATATGTAGCCGTGTCCTAGTAGGACACTTGTATCCTAGGCCTCTCATATATAGGGGGGCTAGACACACGATGTAACCTATGCCAACATAATAGCACCGGAACGCAGGGGAAGCCGGCGGCATGTGCCGGCGTCCAGGGCGACCGGGTGCGGTATTGTAGCGGTGTCATGGGGAGGAGCGCCCATAGTCAGGCCCTCAGGATGTAGCCACATCGGCGAACCTCGTTAACAAATCTCGGTGTCGTGCTCGTGTGATTGCTTGGTCCTCAAATGATCGACGAAGTACCTCGAATTTATTCTAACAAGTGGTATCAGAGCACTTGTTTGTACTCTAGTTTGTGCTCCCAACTTCCAGAGTATCAGCCCAACACCATCACACACTGATCACTGGCCTGCGTGAAACTGAACAACTCACATATTGGGTGTCACACATAAGAGTTACCTGAACTCAACATCGCCGCTCCTTTCTTGACCGCCTGTCTGAAACTTGAGGGAATTTCACCATTGCTTGTAGTCATCCCGAGTCAAATTCGCAGTTGTCTCACCACATGTATGACCACCAGAGCCCTGGCTCGTCTCCATGTCCCATGCATACCGCACGCCTCGCCACTATTACTGCGTCAAGCCTCCGCTGTCCCGGTCGATTCTCAAGGGCCGTGAACCCACACCACTCAACCCCCACCGCAGAGTACCATCGATCATCACCGACCGATGATGAGTCTCATGCTTCCATCAGACCACTGGGCTCTAGTCCGAACTACGTGTCCCTCGCTTTTTCCTACTGAATAGGCTTCGATTCTCTGGATCCCAATACCGTAGCCCCTCAATCCAGCTCCACCTTCAACATGACTCCATGGTAGATGATCAGTCCACCCTCACGCCCCATCGACTTCAAGATCTCATGTGCACCATCTTGAATCAACCCCGCGCCATAGTCTTGTCAAAGCCACACAAGCCCTCGGGCCTGCGCCACGTGTTTCCACACCCAAAAGTCGGTCACCATCAGCATCACGCTCTTCTGTCGTCGCCGCCAATCCCACCATCGTCTTCTGTATCAACCGACATCCAAGTCGATCCGTCAGACTATCTAGTCCGACCCAGCCGAACTTGTCTGGCTGCATGACACGCTCAAGGCTCCGTAAGCCTTGTAAGCACATTGCCAATCTGCCATTGTCATGGTAAAACCTCACGTGCAATTAGCAACACTTCCAAAAGAAAATTTCACTTTCCTGGTAGTCTCCATGGGTGCACAAACTAGAGTAACAAGGAACTTAATTTTGCTCGAGTGTTGACCGTGGTCAAGAAAAAAAGGAACTACAAGTTGCAGGTGGGGTCATATGGAGTCTTTGGAGTAGTAGCGGTTCTCATGGGATAAGCTCAAGTCCAATGTACATGGAAGTTTGACGCATTGGCGAATTCAAGGTGGTGGAGAATATTCGCCAAGGTGGAGTTTGTTAGAGTTGTGTCGAATATTGTGTACAAGGTAAGTTGCAGTTGGACTTGTAGTTGTATTGTGTTTAGATAAGATATGGAGTCGTGTCCTAGTAGGACACTTGTATCCTAGGCCTCTCATATATAGTGGGGCTAGACACACGATGTAACCTATGCCAACATAATAGCACCGGAACGCAAGGGAAGCCGGCGGCATGTGCCGGCGTCGAGGGCGACCGAGTGCGGTATTGTAGCGGTGTCATGAGGAGGAGCGCCCATAGTCAGGCTCCGGGGATTTAGCCACATCGGTGAACCTCGTTAACAAATCTCGGTGGCATGCTCTTGTAATTGCTTGGTCCTCGGATGATCGATGAAGTACCTCGAATTTATTCTAACAGTCTCTACATTGACAACTTTCCGTCTGCTACTTTTTTTTTTGCGAGGGTAAAAGAGATTTTATTCCAAGATCACAGGGTTACAATCCAGAGGCAATAGTTCCTCCACACATGGTGGACCTCTACCTAGCCATACAGCAGTAGTACCCTCCGTATGACTATACGAAGCCAATCGATCTGCTACCCTGTTTTGCTCACGCTTAATTTTCGACGGAATAAACTCTCTTCCACCCATATGATGCTGAATCTCAGCCACCAAATGCCCATAAGCAGAAAAACAAAGATTGTCCCCCTTCATTGCCATGAATGCTTCTGAAGAGTCCGTCTGCTACTTCTACAGGCTCTTGGGTTTAAATAAGTCCACTGGAGTGAGTCAGAGGCCCAAAAGGCTGCAAAAAAAATTGCTCACAACTGGGTGGATACAGTACAAGAGGAAAAAATAAAATATTTCAACACCTCAAGGATTTGGATGGATATTTTAATTTCCTGTAAGGGTGTTTTGTAAGGGGTTATGCTACTTAATATATGGCCTTTGGCTTTGAGAAAAAACAAGATCGATGGAAGAATAAAGGAGCATAGCTCTTTTTTGGCGAATTAAAAAAATAAAGATACTTGTGATTTCTCAAGTGTTTAAGTTGCGTTGTTGCTTACAGTACTTAGGTGACGTGCACAGTAGAAGCAATTTTTCTCTCTCGAAATGTAGACAGCAGGAACAATGCAGTTTTCCGAACGTTGCTACATGGACGACACTTCACGCACGATGCTTGATATCCCACCGTCCATGCGTCAGACCAAAGTGCACAAAGCTGTTGGATTAGGCACGGTGCAAAGTATCGTCCCAGCATATGTCGTCTCTGAAGTTGTTTCGTTTCCGGAGGCCATCAACATTCTGTCGCGACTGGCGACTAATCGCAGAAGGGGAAAACGCCACGACTCGGGGCTACAGAAGCAACTGTCAGGCAAGCTGTCTCTCGATCGAGCCGCAGCTTTCTTTCTTCGGTCCGACGGACGCGCAACGGAAAAAGATGAAAAGTTCGGCAGAGTTCAGTCCTATGAGCCTGTCCCTGAACTTTCCTTCCCTGAATGGTTTGGAGTAGTTCTCAGAGGTCAGAGCAGAGTCAGTTTAACCACCTAACAGTAAGTACTATCACAATCACAGATGTGACTGCCTTGTTCTAACACCACAGTCCACTGGTACGGTGTCGCTAAGAATATCTACGGCTGGACTTGACAAATTCAGCTTTCTATACGTTGGGTTGCGCCTGGTCACGCCCGACGCATCCAGATGGCTTATATCTCGTGCCCTGCATTCATACATCTAAAATTAAAATCTCAAAACCATACACATCGATCATACACGTCAATTTCTCACGTAAATAACAAAGGTTGGTACCAAAAGTATATAGCTCTTACATTAAATTTATTTAAAGTGCACAACATTAGCTCATAAACTTCACAATATCATTGAATGCATCAGATGATTCTGAAGATTCTGATGCATCTGTAGAAAGTTCATAAACTGAGCTATATCTTAATCTTCCAGGATTTAAACTTGTTCTCCAGAGGCTTCAAAATCATTGGTTTGAGCAACATCATCACCTTCATCCTCGACGATCATATTGTGCAAAATAACACAACATGTCATGAGTTGTTACAAAGTTTCTAACTCACACATCATTGTAGCTCCACGAACAGTTCCCCTACGAGTTTGAAGCACTCCGAATGCCCTCTCCACATCCTTCCTAGTTGCTTCCTACATTGTGGCAAAGTGACTTTGTTTGTTGCCCTTTGGTTCGGATATGGTCTTCATAAATGCCGCCCACTGAGAACAAATGCTATCGACAAGATAGTATCACATGCTGTAGTCAAGGCCGTTGACAGTTTAGTTGCACGACATCGATTCCTCATTACAAAGCCTCCTGAACACTCTAGATCGTTGAAGCATATTGATGATGTTGTGAGAATCCAGTCTTCCAAAAGAAAGCTAAATCCATAAGTCATGTGATGCCACCGCTTCTAGTATGACAATGGCCTCTTTGATGTGACCTTGATACATTCCCGCAAATCTTTGGGGCGGTTCTTCCATTGCCAATGAAAGCAATTAATTGATCCGAGCATGCTGGAAACCCTTTGGCCTTTTCAATAGCCAACAACTTCCAACAACTTGTCTATGTCCTACACATTTAGTTCTCTCAGATACTCTGCTCCAAATACCTGCACCACGTCGGGGGCAAACTTAACGGTAGTCTTCATGCATGTGCTCTCCCCCATCCCGACCATCTCGCCAACGACATCCACTACAGTACCAAGTACAAGCATCCTTAGAGCAGCCGTGCACTTCTGCTTCGTAGAGAAAGAAAGTTGGCCACAACAATCACTTGTGAGATTGAAGTAGTCACCGTGTGCCTCCATTCCCTCTACAATGCGCAAAACAATGGTTTTCGCATGCGAAAACGGCGACGAAACCATGGATCATCCGAAAAAGTGGGTTCGGGGCAAAGTAGTCCTTCCGAACTAGTCGTGCTCCGGACACCCCATTCCCAGTGATCACTCTTCTCCCTTTAATTGAGCCCTTGAAGTTGAGAATATGCTCCACTTGCCAGACCATTTCCTCTTGCATGCTCATGGACATGATCATGTCCACTTCTTCGTACGAATCCGAGGAATCGAAGAACTCATCTTGAATCATTTGATCAAGCACCGTCGGTCCATACTCCTCGCCCGACGAAGTATCGGAATTCATCGTTTTCCTTAAAATAATCACAAAAAACTAGGTCAGACAATGTGTCAAACACATAGAGTTCAAGAGGGAGCTCGGGAGTTGCCGAACGTACCACGATGGCATCCGGGCTGGCGAGGACGGGCGAGAGGAGTGTTGTGCCGGTGTTGGCGGCGCAGAGGCTCGGAACGGCTGCAGAGCTGCGAGACGAGCGTCTCGAAGGAGGAAGAAGAGAGGAGAGAACAAACGGATCTGATAGGTTGAGGGCGGTTGGGTTTGGTGGAATTTGAGGCGGGGTAGGGCTGTCGGGTCCGATATGACAAACATGCCCGGACGCCCTATATCCGCCCTAAATTTGGGCCGGACGTCCCGGTCAACCTGAACATCTAAGCCCCGTTTAAGTCGTCCATCTGAATCGCATTTTCGTGACCAGACTGTCCGTCCGAACGTCTGAGGCGTCCCGCTGTCAAAGAATTGCGCCATGTGCAGATGTGCCGCTGTACTGCTGTATATGGAGGCAGAGCAGGCAGGGCTCTGTTTCCCCGGCTGCGTCGTCGGTGCGCCGTGCACACGATACGACGGCCAACACGTGCAACCGTCGATCTGGCAGAATTCCAGCAGCATGCCAGTACGGGCGGCGATACTGGTGACGCTAACACTAGTAGGTAGGCGCTGGTGACGGACGGCCGGAGTTCTCCATGATTTGTTCCCGTGAATACCTCCCCGGCCCACAACCATGCGTTGCACCGTGCACGTCGTGATCTCTGCATTCAATTGGCGCCAGTGTCGACCGGCTGCTCGTTTGCTTGCGGAAGTTTCTCCTCCTCCTCCTCCGGCCGTGTGCACTGTGGCAGCGATGGAGGCATGGCGAACTCGTCCAAGCAATAGGACCGGCCCACCCCACTCATCCGTCGCGTTCGTAATTAAGCTCGGCTGCGGGGGTTCTGAGACTTTGATCTGTCGGTTTGATTACGGGCAGCCATGTGGATGGCATCGGACCTGGCTACGACCTCGCGTTTGATTAGTCGATGGCGCGTTAGTTAATCACCCCGTCAACGAGCCACCCGTGGTGCGTAACATGCACAGAATGATAGTCCGATAAATAATGGGCCAACAAATGGTAGTACAGTGAGAGTGGAGAAGGCACGAACTGGCACGGCCTATCAGCGTCCGAGGAAAGTCAGGCTTGCTGCTGGTAGAGCTACCCCGATCGAGCTCTTGCTCCTTCCTTTCCCCTGCATGCCTCGGCATTGATCCATCTGCTGCCCCGGCATGGCGGTGAGCTCCAAGAACACCCAGCACTCGCCGGCGGTCGTCTTCCTCCTCGGGGCCATCTCGGCCACCGCGGTGCTCGTCTTCTTCTTCACCGCCACCGCGGGCCCCGCGTGGCCCGCGGCGACCACGGAGCTCACTCCTCGGGGGAGCCAGCAGGCGGTGGCCCGGTCGGCTTCTGCACCGGCGCCGAGGGCATCACCCACCAATGCGGTACGTACGACTCATTCGCCCTTCGCCCATTGCTAGCTACTACCATGTTATCTCCTCTGCTTCGCCAAACTCAACAAGTCAACACCTCGACTCCATCGCATGCAGACGGGCGGCGACGACGCGTTCGCGCGGATGCTGCGGCGGGCGGCCATGGAGGACCGGACGGTGATCATGACGTCGGTGAACGAGGCGTGGGCGGCGGAGGGGTCGCTGCTGGACTCCTTCCTCGAGAGCTTCCGCGTGGGGCTCAACATCTCGCACCTGGTGAAGCACATCGTGGTGGTGGCCATGGACGAGGGCGCGCTCCGCCGCTGCCGCGCCGTGCACCCGCACTGCCACCTGCTGCTCCCGGACGTCCACGGCCTCGACCTCTCCGGCGCCAAGAGCTACATGACCAAGGACTACCTCGACCTCGTCTGGAGCAAGCTCCGGCTCCAGCACCGCGTCCTCCTCCTCGGCTACAACCTCCTCTTCACGGCACGTCGTCGCCATTGCCATTATTTGTTTTTTCAATACTTTCTTTCCTTCTTTCGGAACGTCGATCGATGTGCTCTCTCGATCCCCGTTAGAAATAATGGTGCCGACATCTCTCTACCGAGGCGTTGACGACGTGCGTGGTTGCAGGACGTGGACGTGGCGTGGTTCCGGGACCCGCGGGTGCACATCACGGCGGCGGCGGACATCACGACGTCGAGCGACTTCTACTTCGGTGACCCGGACGACCTGGGCAACTACCCCAACACGGGCTTCATCTACTTCAAGGCCACGGCCCGCAACGCGCGCGCCATGGCCTACTGGCACGCCGCCAGGGCGCGCTTCCCGGACAACCACGACCAGTTCGTCTTCAACGAGATCAAGCGCGAGCTGGCGGCGCCGCCCATCGGCGTCCGGATCAGGTTCGTCGACAGCAAGCACGTCAGCGGCTTCTGCCAGCTCGGGCGCGACCTCAACCGGATCGCCACCGTGCACATGACGTGCTGCATCGGCCTGGAGAACAAGCTGCACGACCTCCGGCGCGTCGTCGACGACTGGAGGCGCTACGTGTCGCGCCCGGAGTGGGAGCGCCGGGCCGGCAAGATCGGCTGGAGGTTCGAGGGAGGCAAGTGCATACATTGATTGATCGATCCATTGATTGATGGGATCGACGGGGACCGATCGATGCGGGATTGTTCATTGAGAGAGAGACCGATGGTGCATGGAAGATTGCGAGCTTCCGGCCTGTCGTTGCTGTGTTTCGCCATTATGTTCATATTTCAGAAATTAGTACTACACACACATGACGTATGCCTTGAGAAAATGTACACACACTATGCTTTTTTCAGAGAGAATACACATGCTATTCTCCGGTGGATTGTATGGTGCTAAACTGTAATTTGTTGTTGTCGAGCAGTTAGAGCATCTCAAGCCCAACCCTTGAAAGGGCTTAGAGCATCTCCAACAGGCGCGCTAAACAAGCGCCGCGCCACAAATTTAGTCAGTTTAAGCGTCTGCAATAACCCCGCGGATGGCTCCAGCAGGTAGCGTAATAACCGCGTCTTGTGTATAAGGAGTTAGGTAGCGGTCGGATTCGCTATCTCGTGCGGTGTATTTAGGCGCTGCTTCCTTGCAGCACACTCGAAAGGCTTCGCGCTGCCTCTCTCTTCTCCGTCTCCTCGCCCAAGGCCGGGCGCCAGCGATTGCACCCATGGGCGCGACGCGCGGCACCCGCTCACCCCATCCTATAGTCGCGATCCCTCCACCGCCGTCGCCGCCGCCGCAAACCCTAGCTCGGGTGACTTGATTTGCATTTTATACTTGGCTGGATGAACTTGTGGGCATGATTTTGAACTTGTGGGCATGAACTTTTCTTCATCAACTTCTTTGTGTGAAATTTTATATGTTATGTTCATTGCATTTTGAATGTTTCAACTTCATTTTGTGTTCAAAATGCCATATATGCAATGCCCCGGCGAGTCGCACACGCTGCATTTTTGCGCGCTGCTGGAGCGGCCTTGGCTGCTTTTTTAGCAGCGGCTGGAGCCAGCGCTAAACCGAGCGATGGTAGCGGCAAAGCAGTTTTTGCGTCTTGGTGGCGTTCGGCGCCTGTTGGAGATGCTCTTAAATCCTCAAAAGGTTCTTCTTTAAGACTTTTATAAATCAGATCTAGTCGATCCCTCAACCGGTTTAGCTGCTCAAAAAAAAAAAATTAGAAATCGCATAGGCCGCCTCTCAAATTTGAGCGGCCAAAGGGAGTTCATAGCAAAAATATTCTCCTCCATGCATGGCCGCCTCTCTCCCCCGTTTGTCACATGCACAATAGGAACATTTTATGGAGGAAGTAAAAAAACAAACATATGGAATTAAGTTCAATATGTTTGAATTTGAAACCCCTTTCAAATGAGCTGTGATTGGGATGAAATTTCGAGGGTGGCTGGACACATAACAAAAGAATTATGGCCAAGGTTTGGGCAAGAATTGAGGAAGTGAAAATGCAACTCAAATAAAGGAAGAATAGGGAAAGAAGGAAGTGGCATTTCTGATTTGAAACTTGGGGCAACCAAGTTGGAAGTAAGCATGAGGTTTTAGAAGGATCAAACATGGAGGAAGAAGAAGAATAGGTAGCAACCACATGATCAAATAAAGAACACAAGCACAACCAATTATGAAGATGGTGCGAAAATAAAAGAAAACACACATTATATAACATGCAAGCATGATCAAACACAACAATAGTGGAGGTCTTGGTCTTGGGCCGTTACGGCTAGTTAGGTGGGCCGCCCATGTCACGTTCACTTGGTAGTTCCATGTGCATTTTGCCAACATTTTTACCACAATGAGCGGCAAATAGGTAATCGCCACAACTAGGGCCTGGTATTTCTAAAGTGAACGTTGATGGGGTTGTAGCTAAGTCTACATGCATTGGGGCAGTTGATGCAGTTTTGCAGTGATGTGCACCAACTATCAGCTCATAGGAGCCTAAGTGGTTGTTTTGTATGGCGTCACTGGTTCAGAGACACTTGGAGCTTATGCATGCAGAGAAGCTTTGGACTTAGGTGAAGACCCGGACTTCGACAATCTTCAACGATGTCGCATCAGCCTATCTGGGAGACATTAAGGAACACGAAGCGGATAAAAACTTCGGTAGTCACTGCATGATCTTGCGAGAGATCACTTCTCTCAAAATCTTCTTCCTTGGCATGCCAATTTTTTCACAGTGCAATAATAATGATGAGCTTATAGAATAGCAACGATGAAAGACAACCTCACTTGTTGTGGGAAGTCAAATTTGGTTTAAACACTCCATGCATTTACCTAATTCTATCACTCGAATAACTATCTTTGCTATTAAAGAGGAATCCATGGTCGGTTTGTTTGTTTTGTTAGCCCCCCTCTATCCATGCACATCTCCTCCTTCTCACCTCCCCATCGATTATTTATTTTTGGGGGGCAGAAAATGAAAAAAAAAAGAGTCAAGACCTGTGTACATCCTCCCTCGGCTCCCGTGATCCCTAGCTAGCCATTGTTCATCCCCTTCTACACCTGTAGCCATCGCCGCACCCCACTCCCCACTCCGCATCACTTTGTCGACCCAACATCTTTCGGAGCACGTGCATGCAATGAGCGCTCGCACTAGCTCAAGACCTTAATCTCCAACATTTGGTTATAGCCTTGGACTGTCTTGAGGTCATCACAAATATCAAGAAGGGTGCGACTACTATCTATGCGTCGGTGCTGAATGAGATTAACCACAGGAGCAAGGATTTTACAAATGTATGTTTTTGTTTTGAGCCTAGGAAGTGTAATTTTGAAGCTCACGCCTTAGCTAAGGCTGCTTCGCATCTATCATTATGACGCCATTTCTGGCTAGAGCTTTTACCTGACATTGCTCGTATCCTTTTTTTTTAGATGGGCATTACTTGTGTTTATGATATTTCTGAGATTTGAATAAAGTCAATTGTTACTTTTTATCAAGACATATTATATTGTATTTATGCAGTGCGGAGATGGGAAGTGGAAGGAACCCAAATCCCGCTCCTCTCCCCCTGCCGTCTAGCAGAGTGTCGAACCAAACTAGAAAATGGGGAGATCGCCGAGGACTAGTCCTGGCCATGGGCAGCCCGACCCGAACAGCCCGACCCGACCCGGCGCTGCATTGAGGCTGGGCCTAGATTTTGAGCCCGAAGGCCGGGGGCCTGGGCCCGCCGTTTTCGCGATTTACTGGAGGGGCCCGGCCCGTGGCCCAGCGGGCTTTATCACTTTTGGGCCAGGCTTGGGCCCAAAAACAGGTCCGACGGCCGGGCCGGGCTCGGGCCTAGGTTTTCTGCCTCGGGCTTTGGTAGGCCCGGCAGATGGCCAGGTATACCGGGGACTGTCCGATGACCGGCGGCAGCAGAGGCACCGCCGGGCGTCAATCCGCCTCCTCCAGGAGCCGCGGGGACCCGTTCTTCTCTGCCTCGGATCCGTCCGTGCGCCGGACCATCGCCGCCGCAGCAGCGCGGCGACCATGGCACCTCTGCGCCTCATGACCGTGAGCGCCAGAACCCTCCTCCTTCTCCTACTATAGGGATTGATTCGGCCACCCTTCCGTCCGTCGCCTTCCTCACTTATACTGGCGGGTGGTTGCAGACGGAGTCGGAATCGGAGGCCGCGGCGGCGCTGCGCAGGATGGCGCGCTCAGGTGAGGATCGTTAGTTCGTGGCGTCATTTTTTGTCCACCCCTTCGTTGCTTTGCTAGAAACACGACGTCTCAATTTGTCAGATACTATTATCTGTGCTCCAGTTAGTTACTCCGGAGTACTACTATTCATTCTGTACTACAGCATTGCACAGTGACTGTGAATCTTAGGGGTTGTTTGGATATGGGGAAGGACACTACTGCTCTATGTTTGAACAGCAGGGTGGAGATAGCTGGTTAGCTGATTAAGATTCAACTGGGGGCTATGTGTGTGTGGTGTGAACTTATCCGTAATATCTGCGTGGCTCTCGTGGTTTGCTTTATATATATAAAGCGGGGCGAAAGCCTTTTTCGATAAGATTGAACTGGGGACTGAACATTGGGTCACTTTAGTACAATGAACTACGTATTGTGCCCGCATTATGAGTGCTCCAGCGAAGTATTTTTAAGCGCATCGCACTAGTAAAGTCTCCCATTGATTTGCCAAAGGTCATTAAACTCGTCAAGAGGCATGAGGTAGAATAGAGTATCTAACCGAGATGATGCCGCTTTTGATTCTAATGTGTATGCATTCTAGTTCTATAATAGGCGAGTGTTTGATTTACTCCATTCTAGATGATTTTTATGTGATGTAGGGCTCCCATTTCTTGCATCCTATCGACTTTTCCTAGTAAAAGGATTAGATTTCTGATGGTTAATGCTGACTGGCTGCAGTTCCAAGGCGATCACAAATAAAGCCTGTATTGTGGTACTTGCAGGCCAATTGTATATCTCAGAATCCATGCTAGGTACTTGACTCTGGTCATCCTTTTCTCTTTCCTCTTATGACATGCTAGTTGGAATTATTCTGATCTTTTTCTCATGGTTATTGGTCGGGTTTCATCTCTAGCCTATCCCAACTTGCTTGGGACAAAAGGACTGAAGACATTCGTATTGCTAGCATCATTAGTTTTTATGCAAAGTGGGAACCTTAATCTGCCAGACATGGCTGAAGATTCTGTAAACGTAATGATGTATCAGGTGCTTTAAAGGTGAAGAAAAGTTATTCCATCAATACATTATATACCTACCTTACACCCTTGTTTATCTGGCAAACCAATAATGAGTCAATAGTACCCAGAACTTAGTAGTTTTTTCTTTTGTGTTTGTGATTTATGTTTTCCCTCTGTTTCCACAGGTTTAGATAAAACTTGCTGCCAAAATACACATAGTGTTCTTGTCAGGGGCTTGGCTAAAAAACTCCAATGATTGCAGAACGTGCTAACAGGCTAACAGATGATCTTGCTGCACAGTGCAATACTGCTTATAGATAGGATACATTCATTATTGGATCCATTCCCATCATCCATAGTATGCAGTGCACACTCTGAACATTTTGAAGGAAGTCACACAAGCTCTTGACTCTGTCTTGCTTCCTCGTATCAGATATGACAACAGTTTTACCTGCACCTTGTCTTCCGTTGAACCTGAACTTCGGGAGTTTTGAAGGCACGATATGTTCATTTTGTTTGTCAATCGTTATATCGATAATGATGTCAGATTTTTCAGGTCCCATGCTGAGCACCCGCATTGAATCAAAACAGAAGGATTTTCAAGAGAGATACGATCAACTTTTCAACGTAAATAATAAGGTGCGCTCCTTGGATGAGCTTTGTAGTTTTGATGAGCTTTTTTTGCTGTCTCTGGAGTTATTTTTCTCACTGTAGTGCTGCTTCCTAAGAATTTTGAATTTAATTTCCCACTGTGGGCACCCTGCTCTTCGGTAGATATGATTACAGGTCGATGTCAGAGCGGCGGGGTCGCCTGAATGTGCTCCACTTACAACCACACTCGCGCGTTGATCGAGACGACTCCCTACCCAGGATTAGATCTGTAGCGACGGCAGCACTCTGGAGTCACACGAAGCCCACATGATTTACGATAAAGGAAATTTCATTATCACCATATGGAGGGCGTAACATGTGACACATAGCCAACTGCAGCCAACACAGTCTAGGCTTGTTTTCTTTTCTGGGCCGCGCCGAGGCGTCAACTGCACACGGCTTGCCTTAGCGCGCGAGATTTGTTCTGACTCATGGATGCACCATTGTGTTGAGTTTGAGCAGCAAACGACAGTTGAGATCGTGCATGTATGTGAGTCCTTCGAGCACACATTGCACGTCTGCCGCTCCCCCCAAATACCGGTAACTCTGATCTGTTGCGTCGTGGTGTTGGTGGTGGTGGGATGCATATGGCCAAATTTTTTGGGACAAGGTAGGTACTCATAAAACAAACAAGGGAGAGAGTCCATGAACCAAATTGGACAAAACATATCTGCTTCAATATTAGAAAGCTCACAGCGTATATTCAAGTGGTACTAAATAATCTTATAGAAGGGCAAAACAGTATACACAGTCTGCAAGAGAGTGGCCACAAGCAGGACGACGGCGGCTACGAGGGAGATAAACACCCAAGGATTCCTTAGGTACCTCTGTATGAAATTGGCTCGCCACTTGTTCCTCCTCATTGTGCACTGGGCCTTCACCCGCCGTTGCACATCGTGGAGCCTGCTAGACGGGCTCATCACTCCCCCTTTGTTGAGCGTGTTGTTGAGTAGCTTGACCACCTCCTCGTCGCTGCCCAGCCCACACTCGATAATGTTTTTGGATCTCAGCAGCGCCACGTCTTTGGCCGAGCTGATGATGTTGTCCATGAAGATCACGTAGGCCGTCACGTCGTTGCCAGCTCCGGGGTGGAGCCGCTCAAACGCCATCAGGTTCAGAAACTTCTTCTCGGTCCTGTCGTCGACCCTGATCGCCGGCATGCTTAGCTTGCCACGTTCGAAGTGGACGTCGAGGAGGCTGTCGGTATCGCTCACCCTGAAATGGATTCCGGCCTCGTAGATCTCCATCGCCGAGGGCATGACATATGCCGTTGATCCGGTGCGTTCTTGGTGGTCGCCGTGGGTGAGGCTTGTGTACAAGATGTCGAGAGGGTGGAGCCCAAGGTGATTGATGCCAACCAAGTGTCTCCGCCACGGACATAGAGAATCAAGCACCAACCTGCTCACTCGTGAAGCGTTCTATAAAAATTAGTTAGACATAAAGTTAGAACTAACAAGGTTGTTCTGATCTCCATCGTGTGTATGACCCGACTATGATATCTTTGTAATAATATTAACATGTTCAATATATAATGTTCTGATTAATCTGCATTATGACAACCTTATGCCACCTCAAGGCCGAGAGTATAGCTATCTTTTTTTATTCAATGAACATATGAGTTTTCAAATTCTTAGAGCAAACATGGTGGCATGCTTGAATTCTAATTCTACATATAAAAGAAATACCCCTGAAAAAATAACTCGTCAAACTGGAATATGAATTTAACAGGAATGGGTTCTACGTCCCAGTGCATAACCATTTTTTCAGAAAGGAGGTTCAAACCCCTGGTCTCTGCATCATTGTTGCACACATCCATCTTTATCAATTAGTAAGCAGAGTACAAAACAAAGCAGCCACGACCGAACCATTACAAGGTATGAAATAAGCACCTATGACTAAGTCGACTTCTTCTGCAGCAATACCTTCAAGAAGGAATAACGTTCTCACGTTATCATCGCCACATCCGGCCAAAGATGATCTAGACAAGGATTTTCATTCCGGTTGACAAGACCAGTACAACAACAAGTAGGCGTGCGCAACCATGTATATGTATGATTTTATATACTAGTTAATGTTTAATCTGCTTCAACTGCAAAGAAAAAACTAATCTAGTTGAAGTATGAAAAATTCATAGAGAAATGTCATTTTAATCACACGACGTCATGTAAAATCACTACTCCCTCCGATCCATGTTTCTTGTCGCTCAAACAAGATGTATCTAGCACTGAAATACATCTAGATACATCCATTTGAACGAAAGTAATATGGATCGGAGGGAGTAGTAAAATTAACTTAACAGGTGGCTATTTTTATTTCGGCCAGTTAAATATTCTAGCTTAGCTGTTCAGTTCTTTGAACATGTATTTTGTGTGCAATGAGGTTAATGTCGCTATTGCTGAGATTTGGGACGGGGTTCAAATCAAGATCTCTTTTGGGAGGGGCTTTGATGCTAAACTTATGCAGCAACAGGAAGACCTTGTACAGATTGTGCGGACCAGATGGCCTGGCAATTACATGGTTCTGGCCTGCATAGTCGCAGTCTCTTTATGTAGTGATTAATTTTAGGGGGGAGTACCCCCATCTTTGCCCCTGCTGTTTGAAAATTACCCATCACCCCAGGGTACAGGTTCTTGTCATCACACAATAAATTGCTCACTAGAGCCAATTTGTGTGAGAGACAAGACATCCCTGATAAAAGATACTCATTGTGCTGTAGATTAGAAACTTGCCACCATCTCTTTGAATGCGATGTTATTGGCACTACCCTGAAAAGAAGTGGGAGTCATAGTTGATGTTCCTGTTGCGCTTGACAGCTATGTGAATGTTGCAAGTCTTTGGCCGTGTATAATAAGAAAAGGCTTTAGCTTACATGATTTCTTCCAGATTAATGTGGATTACTTGGAAACTGAGAAATGACATATTCTTTGGCCGTGCAGTTTGGTCTGGTTTGCGGATGATGCAGCGACGCCTGTTGCGCTTGCTCAAAAGAGTGGTGGAGCGGACACTTTGCCGGAAGAAAAGATATCCTGATGCTGGACAAATGCATCCAAGGCGAGGGAATGTCCCCGGCCCGGCTCGGCTCGGCTCAGCTTGAAGAAGAGAAAAACTGTGCTGGTGCTGGGATTTGGAAGATGGCGCTCTAGCTATTGATCTGATCAGGATTCAGGAGTATAGTCCTGATAGCTAAAGTCTGTAGTGGAGACTGGCGCAGGGTACAAAGTTGTAGTAATACTCTTTTGAAGCTTTTCCCTCAAAATTTTGACGCATACAGAGTTGTACTTCCTCCGTCCCATAATATGTACTAGTGTAATAACATCTTATATTATGGAACGAAGAAAGTAATAATTGTTAGTAAAATGTACTAGTGTGTTAAGAACACAGGGACGATGCACAAGAACAATGCCTGCCAAAGAACTTTGTGAGACTGAAGCCACTGTCCCCGTGAGATTGACTACTACCTCTGTAACATAGAGGCCGTTCGGAATCACTCCGCTCCGTAACTCCGCTGCGGAGCAGAGCGGCATCCAGTGGAGTTTTGGCGAGCGGTCAAATGGGTGCTCTGCCCGCTCCGCTCCCTGGCAAAGGAGCGGAGTATTGCCGAACACAGCGTTAATATAAGATGTTTTTAGTTGCGGACTGACCAAATAAGTGGCCAATGTGAAATATTTTATTCCTTATCAATCGCATAAGTGTTCAAGCCTTTTCATTGAAGTTCATTATAATAATCAAGAAAAAGTCCTAGTTGTACTAGATGCCGCAAGGAAGGCCACAACAAAAAAAACATAGACAAAGGTTCCACTCTCCCGGCATCAAGTTGTTTAGTATTATTTGAATATCAACGTGTATTTCATACAGCCTCTGTTTGTCCGTGCATGATGTAATAATATCTTTCAAGCAGCTCTCTGCCTCTCTTTCAAAGTTTCAAGTAAGATATCACTTTCACACAAACGTTTGGCTGCCTGCCATGCCAATCTAGCATGTCATGTCTCCTCATCTGTTCCTGTCCAGGTCGGCATGCAACGACACTCACTGAGCGATGCCTTCTACGCCACTTAAACTGGATCCAGCAACCAATCCACTCAGTCGAATCAATTCCTTGAATAAATCTATTACTAGTGAAGACATTATTGTCAAATCCAACTACTACTCCAATGCAGATCGCATCAACGGCACTACTCCCTCCGTTCCTAAATAATTGTCTTTCTAGAGATTTCAATAAGTGACTACATACGAAGCAAAATGAGTGAATCTATACTCTAAAACATGTCTACATACATCCGTATGTTGTAGTCCATTTAAGATGGCTAGAAAGACAATTATTTGGGAACGGAGGGAGTAGTACTTTTAGTAAATCTATGAGTGAAGTCATTATTGCCGGTTTGAATCTGGTGGATCGATCGGAATTTCATTGACAAACTACGGAAAGAAACTAAAGGGAATGCGGATGAAGGAGCGAAAAATACGTACCTGGTATTTGTGGTGATCGAGGACAATGAGGAGGCGCTGGAGGAGGAGCAGCGGGAGCTGGTTCTCGACGACGACCATGTCGGACTGGATGTAGTTCCACAGGTAGAGGTAGCCGTACTTGCTGAAGACGGGGTCGTTGGGCGCGTACTCCTCGTGCACCTTGCCCCGGAGCGCGTCCATCCGCATCGCCTCCACCAGGAAGCAGCCGTCGGTGACCATCAGCTGCACGAAGCGGTCCGTGCCGCCGCCGTCGGCGCCGCGCCACTCGGCGCCGAGGTCCTTGTAGGCGTCCTGCAGCTGCTGCGCCACCTCCGCCACGGCGGCCACGAACTCCCGCAGCGGCCGCCCCGAGCGCTTCACCAGGTGCACCACGGCCCGGCGCTTGTGCTCCTCCATGGGGAGCAGCTCCGGGTCGCCGTGGTGGAAGGGCCCCAGCGAGACCAGCTCCGGCTGGTACGCCTTGCTGTTGTGCAGGTTCTTGATCCGCTCCGGCACGCGGTAGATGGAGTGGCGCTTCCACCGCGCCATCTCCGCCGCCGGGTCGATGTGCATCTCGCCGATCGTCTTCTCCATCTCCACCACCCAGCTGCTCACCGGCGCCTCTGCCGCCGCCGTCGCCGTCGCCTCCCCCATTAATGAATGGATTACGCTCGGGGCTGGAGACTGGACTGGGTTCAGCTCACTGGGGCACTGAGCTGAGCTCTGTCTGAAACTGAAAGGTCGCTGCACTGTCGCTATAGAGAGAGAAGGGGCCGGCAGGCAAGTTGCAATTGGTCGGATGGCGCCCACAGTGATGGATGGATTGGAGGAGCACGCTACCGATGCCGATGATCGTCTTCGCTGAGGACAAGGAATTTTCTTGCGTGGGCTCCCTCCACCATAGCCGCCCCTTTCGGCAGTAACCTAACCTTGTCTGTGGATTATTTATGGTATATCGGCGGAAAAGCAAATCTGCCCAAGCCCCAATAATGCAGTGACACGACCACCATCTTCCTCCCATTTTTTCTTACTGATGCCGGTTCCACTGTCAAGAGAAGAGATAACGAAATAAGCAACGAGTAACCGGCATCCAGCGCACAAGTTTGAAAGGTGTACAAATCTGAGTACGCATTCCTGCTGTAAAGGCAGTTTCCAGTTTGGCAGAATGAGACGGGCAATGTTAGACCTACGTAAGGTCTGTTACGTGTTCAACGTAAACAACGTCATGGAGAAAGATAATTGGATCGGTTAGAGGGAAGGGGCCCACCCTCTTAAAATCAGGGAGGACGAGAGGTGTATAGGATGAAAATAACATAGAAATCCTTAAAAATGCATCTAGTAGATGTGAATTAAACAAACTGAATAACATAGGCCTTCGTATTCACTTTGTAGGTGTAGGATTATCAAAATGAGACTCAAGAAATAGGCATCAGTAGGGTTTTTGCAGCCACAGGTGTCAGCGAGCACTTTTTTTTAAATACTTTGATTTTTTTTTAAATGCTAAAGCAAATCCTACCTAGTAGTATATGAATGTATATTACACATGGTTTTTTATTTAAAATAAAGTGCTCACTAAGGATACCCGTGTTTTAAATTGACCTTTTTGTACACCCCACACAAAAGCAAGGTAAAAATAGAGAAAATCCTACCCAGCCCGTCGAACCACACCGGCGGCAAGACCAAAAGATCAACCGGTAGCATATGAACAGGCGGCTATCGCCGCAGCTCAGGATCCCAACACGTCAGTAGATATCTCTGCCAGAACCAGCGAGCTTCGACAAATTTGACAAATTTAACCTATAGACGAAACTAAATCGCGAGAATGAATCGTCGGTAAACTATTTCACACGGTCGGGCCGCTCAGCTCTCGCGCCGCGACACGACTTAAGTAATTCTCGATCACACGTGTGCGATTTGGCCGTGCAGAATTTTTATCGTGAGCGTTGCGTAATGTAGTGTGGCGTCTTCGTGTGGGCGTCACATAAAAATGTCAGCCGCGTGAAATAGTTTCATGGATAGTTTATTTTATGATTTAATTTCGTCTATAGGTCAAATTTGTCAAATTTACTGCGAGCTTCATCTCCATCAACAACGAAATTACAGGCTTCGATCCGCCGAACGAGCACCATCCAGGTCCCGGGGGCCAGCAGGGGCAGTGTCCTGCTCCTGCAGCACACCGTCTTCTGTTTGACGGACGCCGCATCATCGATAGTTCGAGACATGGCTCTGACAGCTGCTACATCGAAAGCAGGAGAGAATATTTTTGACCTCGCGTTGGTTTAATCCTTCCAAGTAAGACCCTTTCGCTTTACGGCAACCCATCACTGTCTCAGCGCACTCTTATGTGTGTCGGTCTTGGACCTCGCCTCACTGTCTCCACACCCTTCTCTTTTCCGTCTCCTGCGGCTCTGTCCGCCAAGCATCCGAGACAGTGGCAGAGCTAGCACAATGAATCTGATATGCTGGAACTGTCGCGGGATAGGCAACCCCCCGGCAGTTCAAGAGCTACGCGAACTCGCGATAAAGTTTGCCCCTTGAGTACTTTACTTAGTGGAAACCCAGATTAATGGGGTTAGAGCTGAAAACTTAAACACTTCTGCTTCGGTACACCCCCCTTAAACACATCAAGGGCTGAGATTCACCCATACCCTTCGCTGCCAGGGCACGATCGTCTTATGTAAAAATATTGCCCTCGCAGCGTCATGGCGATACCCCAGCGCTTTGTGTATGCGCGGCTGCGGGACGAGCCGAGCGGCTTAGCGATCGTGAGGAGCGAGCCGAGCGAAAGCGGTTGGGAGCCCCGATGGCGTGTTTTTTAAGTCGGCGTTGACCGGTGGAGGCGTCACGATGCGGGCGTGGCGTCGTATCGTCATGTGATAAGCGCATTGCGATAATGGCGGCGTGCATCATGCAGCGCCCGGCGCCGCGGAGCCTCCATCGCGGCGGCGGCGGCCGGGCGCGCCGCCGACCTTCCGCCTCGGGCGGCGATGAGACGCGACCGGTCGGTTGCCGCCCGCTCGCGTCGACCGCCGCGCCAGACGCCACCGGCGCGTCGACCGCCGCGCCTTCCCACGCCGCCTCGCTTTGCCGCCGCGCTTCTCACGCCGCCGCCGCTGCCGCGCCGCCCGCCTGGCGCGGCATTGTCGCGTCTTGCCGCCAACCGCCTCTCCCTCGGGGCCAGCGCGCCACCGACGGCTCGCCCGCCCACCTCCCTCCGCCTTCTATAAAAAGCGCGCCATGCCGTGCCATTTCCCTCGCCCGCCCATCTCTCTTCCTCTCTCGCCGCCCATCTCCCTCTCCTCGCCGGCAATGTCTTCCAGCGACCGACGTAGCGCGTGGTCGACCGGCGTCGGCGGCGAGCCTCACCATCGCCGACACGGAGCTAATGGCCCGATGACGGCGTGTTAGAAAGCCGCCGGCGGCAAGGTGCCGGGCCATGGCGGATCGGGCGAACGGCATCCCCACGATGGGACCGCCGCCCGACGAGGGAGCAGCTCGCGAAGTTTCGGCGGCGGTACAACGGAGGGCCGCGAGTTCCGCGCGGAAGAACTTCGACATCGTCCTCGGTAGCGTTCGAGGACGCGGCGGCGGACGATCGTCGGGACATTACCGGCGAGGCGGCACTTCCGCCGTCGCCGCCACGGCCCACCTCGGCCGGCCCCATCGCCCGACAATGACAAAGCGCGCCGCCCGGTCTTTGGTCGACATCCGCCGGCGCGAGCCGCCCTCGCGCAAGACGGAGACCCGACGACACGCGGGGCTACTTGCGATCTTGGCGGTCGGCAGAGGAGGCGGCGGCGGCGGCCACTCGTGAGGAACGAGCGGTGGCGGCCATAGCGGCGGTGCGAGGAAAGCAGCGGGAAGACAAGCTGGTGGGATTTTAGCGGCGACGGACGAGCAGCGAGAATGGCGGCGGCGGCGGCGAAGAAGCGGCGATATGGCGCCGGTCGTCGACCTCACCGGCGGCAATGACGACGAGTAGCCTAGTTTTATTTAAATTTCGGTCTAAGTTATGTAAGAGAAGTGCTCGGTTATGTTTAGGGTTATGTAAAATATTTTGAATTATGAATGAACTCAGAATGGTTTATCTAAAAAATTCGGATGTTTAATTTGATGTTAGTCATGCAACTTGAAAAATAAACAGAAACATGAATTTGAGCAGTGCGAGACGATACTCGACACACAAATTGTAGAAAAATCAGTCATAAAACGCATGCATGGGTCATGCATGCACAGCAAAAACATAAAATTATAAAAAATCTTGAAGCGATAAAAAGACAGAAAACTTTTCATTCATCCTACTGATGATGGTGGAACACTATAACAAAATGTGGGTACATTTGAAGGCTGTCGGAAAAAAACTGCTATCGAGGACGGGCCTTGGTCCTGCCCGAACGATTACGGGAGTAGGAGGCCAATTTTTCGACATATTCGAATGACCTCAACTTTTGCAAGAAAATTATAGAAAATTCATAAAGTAAAAATTATGGAAAATTCATAAAGTAAAAAAACCCAGAAAACTTGTCATGCATCGTACTGATGGTGGTGGAACAGTATGGAAAGAATTTGAGTTAATTTCAAGGATGACGAAAAAAAATTTAGTTGGTATGGTCACCCTGACATTCAATCTAAGAATTGGACGTATTTGAACACCAAAAAATATTCATAAAGCGATAAAAAATATTTAAAACGTGGCATGCATCCTAGTGATGATGGTGGAACACTATAAAGAAAATTATTGAAGGCAAAAAAAAAATAGTGATGCAAAAAAAAAGTCCACCTGTGCTTGCACGCCGCAACTGCGCTTAATCGGTCCGGCCCGATCAAGCCGGGTGGCGAAAGGCAACCTTCGGCCCAGATACAGCCTGCAGCACAGCCAACGGGACGATGGCGGGCGGGCGGGAATCGGGGAGTTCGAATAGGTGGTCGGAGCTCGGTATATAAGCCGGTGGCGGCGGCGTTCGTGGGCGAGGTGGGACTAAACGTTAGTCCTCACCCCGCCGACCCTGCCCCGCACTTGCCAAGACACTTAATGGGCCGCCCAGGGCGCCGTCGCGCCACAGATCGTTAAGCGATCGCGCCAGATCAAGACTATTGTTCTGTTTAAAAAAATATTATTAAGTTTTTAATTATTTATCGTGGCTTATATTATAAAGAAATTCTATAATTAATAAAAATCCATCGTAATATAGAATTGTTAACTATATTAATTATAATAATAATGAGTTGTTTACTTAAATTTATATGAAAAAGTAATGAGTATTTTATAAGTAAAAGGTAAAACAATAATGAGTTTTTGATAATTAATTGATAATGAGTTTTTGTAATGAATATTTTAATCAGTTATTTGTGTCAATTAGTAATTACATTTTTAATATTTATGTATAGTACTGTAAGTGGTAGCGACGGCGCTCCTGGCCGCCCATTAAGTGTCTTGCGGTCTTGAGGCAGGGTCGGCGGGGTGAGGACTAAAGTTTAGTCCCACTCGCCCGCCGAACGACGCCATGACCGCCTATATCTACCTGCCTCCCACGTCCCTTTCGAACTCCTCGATTCCGTCCGTCCATACATGCCCGATTGAGTATGCTGCAGCCGTAGCTGGGCGAAGGCCGCCCTTTCGCTGTCCGGCTTGATCGGGCGGACCGACACGCATGATTGCGGCCTGCAACCACGTTGGGCTGTCTTTTTTTTGCATCACTAATTTTTTTTGCCTTCCATGAGTCACGGCGCGGGGGGAGGTGGGAGGGGCGCTTTAATAGTCCCACCTCGCGCGCATTTCAACGTTACGAGAAACATGTTGCGTCACGTCCGGGGGTGTGGTATGTGCTGTTTTCACCTAATAAATTATTGAAAATTCATAAAGTAAAAAAAAGCCACAAATAATAATGAGATCTTTATTATACTTTATAATGAATATTATGGTCAGATATTATACTTTATAATGAATAATAATAATGAGTTATTCATTATACTTTATAATGAATAATAATAATGAGTTCTTTATAATTAATTAGTAAAACAATATTGAGTTCTTCATATCGGATCGGTGCGGTTGTGTTGGTGGTGCGAGGTGGCATGCATAAACGTAACCCAAGTTTGGGAGGCAGTGGGCATGCCCACCTTAGGGCCCCACGCAAAAGTTGAGCAATTCGGACACCATACGCGACGCGTTCGTCACGCCGGTCAGTGTTTTCGGTGCGATTCACGAAGAAAATCATAGGAAATTCATACGGTGCGGAAAATTATGAAAACTTGCACGCATGATGGACTGGCGATGGGTGCGTGTCCAAAAGTTTGGGGTCCACCGGCTGAGTCGAAAAGAGAACGATGTACTGGTGACATGGGCCATATCGGATCGATGCGGTTGTATTGGTGATACGGTGGCATGCGTAAACGTAACCCAAGTTTGGGAGGCGGTGGGCATGCCCACCTTAGGGCCCCACGCAAAAGTTGAATGAATTCGGACACCATATGCACGTTCGTCACGCCCGGTCGGTGTTTTGGTGCGATTCACGAAGAAAATCATAGGAAATTCATACGGTGCGGAAAATTATGAAAACTTGCACGCATGATGGACTGGCGATGGGTGCGTGTCCAAAAGTTTGGGGTCCACCGGCTGAGTCGAAAAGAGAACGCAATACCGGCCGACATGGGCCATATCGGATCGGTGCGGTTGTGTTGGTGGTGCGAGGTGGCATGCACGTAAACGTAACCCAAGTTTGGGAGGCGATGGGCATGCCCACCTTAGGGCCCCACGCAAAAGTTGAGCAATTCGGACACCATCGCACGTTGCGTCACGTCCGGTCGGTGTTTTCGGTGCGATTCACGAACAAAAACATAGGAAATTCATACGGTGCGGAAAATTATGAAAACTTGCACGCATGATGGACTGGCGATGGGTGCGTGTCCAAAAGTTTGGGTCCCACCGGCTGAGTCGAAAAGAAACGATGTACGGCCGACATGGGCCATATCGGATCGGTGCGGTTGTGTTGGTGATACGGTGGCATGCACAAAACGTAACCCAAGTTTGGGAGGCGATGGGCATGCCCACCTTAGGGCCCCACGCAAAGTTGAGCGAATTCGGACACCATACGCACGTTGCGTCACGCCCGGTCAGTGTTTTCGGTGCGATTCACGAAGAAAATCATAGGAAATTCATACGGTGCCGGAAAATTATGAAAACTTGCACGCATGATGGACCTGGCGATGGGTGCGTGTCCAAAAAGTTTGGGGTCCACCGGCTGAGTCAGAAAAGAGAACGATGTACCTGGCTGACATGGGCCATATCAGATCAGTGCCGGTTGTGTTGGTGATACGAGGTGGCATGCACGAAACGTAACCCAAGTTTGGGAGGCAGTGGGCATGCCCACCTTAGGGCCCCACGCAAAAGTTGAATGAATTCGGACACCATATGCACGTTGCGTCACGCCCGGTCAGTGTTTTTGGTGCGATTCACGAAGAAAATCATAGGAAATTCATACGGTGCCGGAAAATTATGAAAACTTGCACGCATGATGGACCTGGCGATGGGTGCGTGTCCAAAAAGTTTGGGGTCCACCGGCTGAGTCGAAAAGAGAACGCAATACACGGCCGACATGGGCCATATCGGATCGATGCGGTTGTGTTGGTGATACGAGGTGGCATGCGTAAACGTAACCCAAGTTTGGGAGGCGGTGGGCATGCCCACCTTAGGGCCCCACGCAAAAGTTGAACGAATTCGGACACCATACGCACATTGCGTCACGTCCGGTCAGTGTTTTCGGTGCGATTCACGAAGAAAAACATAGGAAATTCATACGGTGCCGGAAAATTATGAAAACTTGCACGCATGATGGACCTGGCGATGGGTGCGTGTCCAAAAAGTTTGGGTCCCACCGGCTGAGTCAGAAAAGAGAACGATGTACCTGGCTGACATGGGCCATATCAGATCAGTGCCGGTTGTGTTGGTGATACGAGGTGGCATGCACAAAACGTAACCCAAGTTTGGGAGGCAGTGGGCATGCCCACCTTAGGGCCCCACGCAAAAGTTGAACGAATTCGGACACCATACGCACGTTGCGTCACGCCCGGTCAGTGTTTTCGGTGCGATTCACGAAGAAAATCATAGGAAATTCATACGGTGCCGGAAAATTATGAAAACTTGCACGCATGATGGACCTGGCGATGGGTGCGTGTCCAAAAGTTTGGGGTCCACCGCTGAGTCGAAAAGAGAACGCGATGACAGGCCGACATGGGCCATATCGGATCAGTGCGGTTGTGTTGGTGGTGCGGTGGCATGCGAAGCGTAACCCAAGTTTGAGAGGCGATGGGCATGCCCACCTTAGGGCCCCACGCAAAAGTTGAGCAATTCGGACACCATCGCGACGCTTGCGTCACGTCCGTCGGTGTTTTCGGTGCGATTCACGAAGAAAAACATAGGAAATTCATACGGTGCGGAAAATTATGAAAACTTGCACGCTTGATGGACTGGCGATGGGTGCGTGTCCAAAAGTTTGGGGTCCACCGGCTGAGTCGAAAAGAGAACGCGAGACTGGCCGACATGGGCCATATCGGATCGGTGCGGTTGTGTTGGTGATGCGGTGGCATGCACGAAACGTAACCCAATTTTGGGAGGCATGGGCATGCCCACCTTAGGGCCCCACGCAAAAGTTGAGCAATTCGGACACCATACGCACGTTGCGTCACGCCCGGTCGGTGTTTTCGGTGCGATTCACGAAGAAAATCATAGGAAATTCATACGGTGCGGAAAATTATGAAAACTTGCACGCATGATGGACTGGCGATGGGTGCGTGTCCAAAAGTTTGGGGTCCACCGGCTGAGTCGTAAAAGAAAACGCGAGCACTGGTGACATGGGCCATATCGGATCGGTGCGGTTGTGTTGGTGGTGCGAGGTGGCATGCGTAAACGTAACCCAAGTTTGGGAGGCGATGGGCATGCCCACCTTAGGGCCCCACGCAAAAGTTGAGCAATTCGGACACCATACGCACGCGTTCGTCACGCCCGGTCGGTGTTTTCGGTGCGATTCACGAAGAAAATCATAGGAAATTCATACGGTCCATGTGAACTTTTGAAATGGTTGCATTAAAAATGCATGAATAATATCTGAGGTTAAAAAAATCAAAGATAATGGCTCTCTTTTGAAGAATATGCATGATCCATGTGAACTTTCACAAGCTCGGCGGTGAAGACTCACATCGATCCTGCATATCCTCCAAATAAGTCCCACGAACTGAGATGTTTGTGCATTGACTGAAAGAAAACTATATAAAGGAGTCAGCGGCGCTACCGGCTTAGCGATGTGGTATTAAACTACAATGCATGTTTTAATAAATGCATCGTGGGCCAGCCGGCGGTAGTTTCACGGACGGGCCAAGTGGCCCACTATGGCGTGACCACGTCGATGACACCGACGTGCGTGCATGGCATGGAAACCAAGCCGCCATTACCTCGCCCCAAGACCGCCTACCCACGCCGCCTCCACGCGCATCCTCACCCGTCCCCGATCCGACGGTCGCACCGCCGTGGCCGTCCAAACTCCCTTCCCTGCCGGCTTGACGGCGGCCATCTACGCGCGCGACTTGGATCTCAGTCCCGGCCGTGCCGTCTCGGCAAATTCGCCGGCACCCTAAACCCTAGGACGGGCCGTCGGCCAGCGCGTTCGTGTGGGCAGAGGCGGCGGCTGCCACGGCTAACCCACACCGGGTGGGGTTTGGCAACGGGCTGCGGTGCTCGTCTAGACGCGGAAGGTATGGTATTAAACCATACGTAATTTTATTTGAATCTCCTAACTAGTTAGATAACTGGCATCTTATTTAGAATGCAAGAATTGGGAGATGTGTACTGCTCGGTTGAGAAGTGGTGTGAATTGGTGGAAAAATTCACACCCAGACAGCGATGATGCTACGTGGCACAAGTTTGGACTGTATGTTGAGAATTCCTTCCGTGAAAATGAGGAAAAATTTATTGGAATTTATGATTACAACATATGATAGTACTAGAAAGCGATTTATTATTCGACCAAATACAGACGGCATCAGTGTGCTTAATGAAGATGTTTACGACATATTCGGGCTACGAACGAGGGTGATGATGTCGGTAGCATGATAGCAACAGTACAACTAGATGCCAAAAAATTGTTCGAATCGGTTTCTAGACAAAAGAACAGGCCTAATCCTCATCGATGAGTTGATAAAAATATTGTTGACACTCGGTCATATGATGATGATTTTGTGAGAAGGGTCGTCTGGTTCTTATGGGTACAGTCTTAGCACCACAATCCACCAAGTTTGTTCCTTATCGTTATTACAAAATGGTGGAGGGCGTGAACGCTATCAAGTCATACAATTGGAGCGATTTTACGTTGAGGGTGTGCATGGATGCTATTAAAAATCGGTCGAAGATCTTGAAAAATTCAAGTGGCCTATCGGGAACTTGTCTCTTCTTCGGTACAAGAAATTTGTAATAGTTGTATGTACATATATTTTTATGTGATCTATGTGTCCGACTTGTTGTGTTTACTATCATGTAGTATATATACTGGGAAAAAGTTGAGCCAATTGGTGTGGATACATTTGATCCTTTGTCTCGTGAATACCCACTAATGGTTAATCGCCGAAACGGAAGGGAAAAGAGAGACGACTATGACAACATGCAGGCGTGGCACCGGCAATGTAAGTCAATAAGTATAGTCCTTATTGGTTGCAAATAGTAATTAACTATAGTTGTTATTTTATTTATTTATTTTTGTTGTACAGCTTGAAAATTGCGTTAGCCAAGAGTGCAGACGTGCTAAGGTAGCACGTGAAGGGACTGTCCCAGATGAAGAAAAGAAGAAACCTAAGCGGAAAGGTGGTGGCAGGAGTAGAAAGCCAAGCACGTCGGGGTTTCATCGAACACGACTAACAGTATGGACCGTGTGATGACATACATAAAGCTGCTTCACAAGGAGGTTCTCAATATACCGAAAGATGTGCACAGGTAATGTAGAAGTTATATTAAACATGTTAGTTGTTCAAATGCTGATCGTGTTTCATTTGTGTTTGTAGATGGTAATGGAAAAGTTGAACACAGAAGGTGTGCTGTACAAACCCAATAAGAGGGACAACAATGATGAATTTGTTAATGTCGTCAAGGAGTTGGGATGGAGAATGGCCAGTACAAGTCATCAAAATATTGGCCAGATATTGATTCACCTACCGACGTGGAGCTAGTAACATCTTTCACGTGTTTCAATGATACGGATGTGCCCGTTGATGACACGGGTGCTCGACGACGACACGGGTAAAGGTGGCGCTACTGATCCTTTCATTATACGATAATGAAAAATCCCCATGTTCGTCATCAACTGTACGTATAAAAGAGTTTCCGTCTATGTCCCGAACCCGCAGAATGCTGATATTTCTGATGAGTCTATGAGTGGTTTGTCACCAACAAAGTCTGAAGACATGTCGAGAGTTTCCGGCAAAGAGCAACATAGGTAATGGTGAAGGCAGTCAGGACAATGAAGGTAAACGCAAAGCGAAATCCGTCGAAATATTGTCAATCCCGTCGACCTTCTCATTACCCGCAAGAAAGCGTGTTAAAAAAGTAAGTCAAGTACTACTTTATAATTCATTCATGCTTTACGTAAATTTTTTATTATTTTTAACAACTGTAGCTGCATTGTTTTAGATCTGTTTGCATCGTCACCATCTTCAATTCTGGCAAGTACTCTTAATATGACTCCGGATCACATAGAGGCAGCCAGAGTTTTTGTTGAGACTCTCGATCGACTAAGAAGCATGCACACCGAACCGTGGTCGATATGCCGCCACCAGATGGGGACATATGCACGCCAGCTATGCTTCACGATGTCCTGAAGTTTAAATGGTTGAATGGCGCTGTAAGTATGACTTTGGTTTTAACAAGACTCTCATTTCAACTTCACAAGTTGATAGAATTTTTTTGTTTATGTATGCAGATAATCAATGCATATTGTAAACACCTACAACACCGTGATTTCTCTGACCGTTTCATATCAACAACGTGGTTCCCAAAATTTATGTTGAGTAGGGCTAGGGGAAAGACCAAGTCAATTAATGATTTAGAATCAGAACAAGTCACAAAGAAAGCAAAAGTCGTCGCAAGAGTAATGGATGAGTATTTCAGACGGGACAAGGTATTTCTTTCATATTTATTTGTTTTTGTTATTCATTGCTATTTAATTGCGCTAACATCATTTGATTACTATATAGGCGTATTTTCCTATGCGTTAATGATAAACATTGGATAACCATAGTGATGCACACCGTCAAGGAGGAGTTTCAAGTTCTTGACTCAAATTCTAAAGGCGCAATTAGCCAAAGAATTCGCAATATGATTGGCACCCTGGTGCGCTAAAATTTTTACACTCGCATTCAGAAAATTATTGAGTCATACGTTAAATTCTGGTTTGTTACTTTCTTTCAGAGATCTGAAATATCTAAGGATGTTATGGAGGCCAACTCTATTATTGAATCAAAAATTTCCAGATGTCTCATCGTGGCCAATTAATGAGTATAAAATGCGGCACAACAAGATGGGTAAGTTAAATGAGTACATGATGCGGCACAGCATGCTATATCCTAAGCTGATCACACATGTTTATTGCAGAGTGTCTTGTGGACTTTTGTGATGTGGTGCATAAAATACTGGGGCGGAGATCGCTGGACACATGAATTTGACCAGCAAGAGATTAATGAGTCAAGGCCACGTATTGTCGCGGAAATCATTTTTTCCGAGGTCAACAGATTAGACAAAGTGAAGATGAAAATTGTTAAAATCATGGAGAAGGAGTAGTTATTAGCATTGGTAGGGTTTTTGTCCCGTAGAAGGTTTCCCTACCGTTCTTGGATACTTTGATCGATTGTAATGCGACATGGCACTGGGATAGATTTCGACAATTTTCCACGTTTTATTTATTGCTTTCATGAGACACTACACATTTAAATGCGTGTGGGCAAATAATATTTTTCTGTCCTAAAATGTATCAGTTTGCCTCTGCCATATTACGGACATGTTTGGTTCATGACTTAGCTAGCCACGCCAAAGGTGTGCTGTGCCTAAGGTGTGGCGCTTGTTTTAGCCGCCACACTTTGCTGTAGAAATTTGCCCCTAAATGTAGTGTTGTTTTGTTCCTACTCATGGCGGTCATTTTTATTAAAAATATGCCTGCCGTCCTGAGTTGGTGCGGTGTGGATAAAACCTGCACAATATCCCACGTCGATTCGGTGGCAGCAGCGGCGCTGGATCAGCGAATATTCAGGCCGTGCGGTGGGCGCCCGCCGAGGCGATTCTTGGGCCCGCGACTCCAGCTAGTGCGGGCTGGCGCCATTGGCAGTCGTCGTCCACAGCTGGTCTGCTGGCGCAGCACCGGCCGACCGACAAAGCGCGCGACGTCTCGCCCCGCCCAGCCAGCGGGCACATGCAACGATCGAGGGGAATATGGCGATCTGTCGGCCCATAAGCGGCGTGCGTTGGCGCGTCGGGCGATCCTATTCATGCGCCACCTCGCCCGCGGAGAGACGCGCCGACCGGTTAACATACCGCGTCTTCGCCTTCTCACAAGCTTCGCAACAGAATATTAATGAATGCCCTGCTGTGCGCCGTGGCCTCCACGCTCGTGGGCAGAAAGGCGTTGTAGTCTACTGTCTGCTTGGCGCAGCGGCCACGGCTGGGTTTTTTTTAAATGGTCACATACATACATTAAAATTTAAAATGTCCATAACTTGACTAAGCCATGACAGCAGTAACACATTCATACAAATATAAGATGTTTCACACATAAAATATAAATCGCATGTCTCATAACATTGAACAAGGTGGCATAAATATTATCTCAAAGTGCCATCTCTATTATTCTTAAACAAATAAACTGAAAGTGGTAATGACTTTCATCGAACAAGGTGGTTTAGAGAATAAACTCAAAGTGCCATATATCTTATTCTTAAACAAATAAATTGAAATTGCCACTGGCTTCAATTGATTATGAATACTTCATATTTATGCCCGGTTCCTACATAACAAATTGTAAAGAACTCATCGACAATTGTGAAGAGAGAACCAGAAAATAATTAAAATTATGGAAAACTTACTTTTCATTCTCGTGGCACGTTTGTCGTCTATGGCCCTCTCTCTTACAAATGCCACAAAGAGGACCGGTTTTTCTCAGAAAATGATATTGGTCTTCCATTTTTGTAACATTTGGATCTTTCTTTGCCCGCCCTGTCTTGCTCTGTTTAGGCGCCCTTCGTGGAAACTTTCAAGGGATCACCTATGACATCAACATGTTGTTCCCACCGACGTGGCTCCTCATGCACATTTCTTGTACTACCAACGGCATCATCATCAGGGACCTTTTCTTCGCTATTATGTTCTGCAGACACTGCATCAACTCATCATAGACAAATGGATCATTTGAAGCAACATGAAAAGCTTCAGCTCTGTTATCTTGAGTTGACTATAGCGAGCACGCTGCTCTGCCCCTGTCCAACCCCAGCCAAACAAGTCACTCTTTCGCTGTGCGGGCAGCCCACCTCTCGCAACTTTCGACATCCTCTTAAGGATGCAACACTTAGGTATTTTAGATATTTTAGATGAACCAACACATACAGAATGTGTTTGCAAGGCAATCCTTTCCGAAGCATTCGCCCACAACTGCATTCTATCATATTCTCGAGTTTTCAGCTCGATAATTCACGCTGAACTGAAATTTCGGTTATTCCTCCATGTCACGATGAAGGTGTGGCAGTCAACTCCCACTAGCGTCTCAAAATCTCAAGCTCTCCCATCTTCTTTAGATCTTGTTGAAGAATATAAAATTGGAATGAGTGAATACTTTGGCGGCATGCTTCTCAATATCCTTATATTCTCAGGATGATGGTGGCAATGACTGATTTGAAACACAGTCATCATCGCCTCGTTCTCACGTAGTCGGACTATGCAATTCTCATAATGCACAACTAGGTCAACAATAGTCATACCGCCGTCCAAGTGCGGTGAAGACAAGAGTTAAGACTTTCACTCCTCGATTCTGCGCATACCCGAAAAAAACCATCCGACAGATATGATGCTGCCCACGAGTCCTCTTCTGTACATCCTACTCAACCACTCTTTTGTTTTATCAGTCTTCCATTTCTGAACGAAAGCGTGCCATCTCGCCTCAAAGTTGGCTGGTGAGGTGGAGTAGTACAACAGTGCCCTGAACTCACTTAGCGATTTGTAATTAAGGTGCTTCTGCATGTTTTTTTCCACGTGCCATGAGCAGAGACGGTGCAACACATCAACCAAAACCAACCGAATAGCTCGTATCATTGCAGCGTCTCCATACGTGATGGTTGACCTTGGCTTTTTTCGACAATTGGCCTTCAGAATGTCCGGAGCAGCCACACATATGTCGCCGGTCTCATCGGACACAATGGCACAACCAAAACTGTGGTGCAACGGTGATTGTTTACACCAACAAAGGGATGAGCGGCATCTGTATCTGTTCATCTTATATGTCTTGTCGAACACCGTGACATCTCCATACAGTTTATAGTCCCGCCCGATTGTGCATCGCACTGAACATGCTCTTCAAACGACCCTCCTTATCGAGCACGTACTCAAAGAAAAACTCTGGATCCTTCTCTTTTCGCTCCTCATAATCCCAATTGCCGTGTTAGCATCACCCTTCGCAATCAACTTCATTTTTCTCGGCAACATAGGTTGTACACGTCTCGTCTCGAAACCCACACTTATCATACGAGCCATACCTGCTAATGAAGTTGTCAACGATGATATGCTTTCGATCCCAGCTCCTTCCATCGCCAAGATCTCAGCTATCCGGTGATCTCCCATCACTCGATGTGACCGCAGAAATACCACCTCATCTGGTCTAGCCAACAAATGGTTGTGATCATCCATAAAAGCTGCCACGAACCAAACTCCACGTCCTTTGTCCAACTTCACGACAAAATGTGCGCCACACTCGCAACGAGTCTCTGGTCTTAGCTGCGGGTGCGGCCCTCCGGGTTTAAAAATTTATCGCGACGCTTTCACGCCTCGAGCAAACGTATCTCCTATACCGAACAGTGGTTGAAAGTCCTTTTCCTCGTTTCACCTTATCTTTTTCGACATGAATCCACGGTCTTTGGCATAGTTATTATAGAACATGTGAGCCTCCCATTGTGATGCAAATGTCATACCCATAACCTTCAACTGTGTCTCCGGTAAGACGTTGCTGGATTTCAGCTTCCTCAATGTCCATATTAGCTCCATCCTCATGCTCATCTCCATCTTCACCACTCCAACCATCAAAGTTAGCCTACAATATTCCATGTAAGCAAGTGTAAGTTGTCATTACCAACTATTTATTATTCAATGACATCTTAAATTGTGGACCGAACCTGGCTTATGTTATCCCGAAAGATTCAACACCATGATTTTCCTCGTTGTGAGCGTCAAAATCCTCCTGCACATTAAAAAATCATATGCGTGTAAGTACCATATGGTTCTTCATCCGACAAAAAGAATGTACAAGACACTTACGTTTTCACTACAAGCACCCTCCTCCTTCTTTTCAAAATCCTCCTCGGGTAAATTATAAATGACGACCAGGATTCATTGTCGCTGCCATCATCATCATCTTTACTATCATTACCATTCGCACGATCAACACTATCGCTACCATCCCACTCACTCGTGTCCAAAAACAGATCCAGTAAATCCAGTTTCTTTATCCATTAAATGATCTCTCAACCTACACTGCAATATTATAATAAAATTTGATCTATCAATTTTAAAACAAATTAAATGTACTACGATCATACAGATGAGAAATTCTTATCTAACAAGAGATTGCACATAATTATTTACAGATTCAATTTTTTTGACGAACTAGAAGGCTTACATGGCATGCACGTGCACTTCGGCCCGCCTGGCGTGGCTGCGGACGGCGAGGACGTTGCCGGAGAGGTTGATCACGGAGTTGCGGGCGGCGACGGCGTCCATGTAGGCCACGTCACCGCGACGACCTGCACGGAGGCGACATCACGTACGGCGACTCGAAGATCTGTCCGCGCCGGCCAGATCCCGGGTGAAGACGGGGAGAAGGCGGCGATCGGCCGAACGGGAGGACGTTGGAATTGGCAGCGTGATCACGTCTAGATCGGCGGGGAACGGCGGCTATCGGCGGGTAAGGGCGGCGATCGGCGGGGCGGGGCGACGTTGGAATGGGCCGCCTGATCAGCGCAGGTCGTGGGTTTTTTTTTCGCGCGACGGCGAGAGGGTAGTTGCGAGCCAGCCGTGTCGGCTCGAGCCGTCGCTTCGGCTCTACTGTATGGATCGCCAGATCTGGCGCGGGATCGTTAAGCCTGTATGCCCAAAATGCCCTTATCGTTAAGCGGGGGGTGTGCGAAGCAAGGCTCAAACTTAAAAAGCACTCTAGGTTTTGATAACTCTTTTTCTGTTGACTCCTTTGATAGGGGCGGAGGTTTAGTGATGTACTGAAATAATGAAATAAAGATGGAGAATTTGGGTTACTCGCAGTATCACATAGATATGAAAATTTCAGAGCTTGGTGGTGACCCGTGGAGGCTGTCATGTTTTTATGGCGAAGCGCAAACACATCTCCGATAGAGAACATGGGACACAATGAAGAATGTGGCAGCGCTCCATAACCTGCCATGGGCCTGTATAGGAGATTTTAACGAGGTGCTGCGCCACGATGAACATGATGGCATAGGCACGAGGAACCAAACACAGATGCAAGGATTCCGGGATGCGGTGGACGTGTGTGGTTTAATTGATCTAGGTTTCCAGGGCCGCAAATGGACCTTTGAAAAGAAAGTTGCAGGTGGATCTTTTACTAGAGTCAGGCTAGACAGAGCCTTTGGCTCGACCGAGTGGTGCGCACAATTTCCTCTGGCCGCCGTGGAGCATCTCACAGCTACAACATCCGATCACTCGCCCATTCTATTGCACCTTAGTCCACCGGCGGGAAGGATAGCTGAGAAGAGGTTTATGTACGAGTGCATGTGGGATACCCACCCTGGGTTGATCCCCACCGTCCAGAATGCATGGGAGGTGAATGGTCCCAATCTGACGGCTGCGGAGGTGAGAGCTAATTTGGCAGCGCTGTCTAACAATCTTGGTGAATGGAGCAAGACGTCCTTTGGTAGTGTCAAAGGCGAAATTAGACTACTTAAGAAAGAGATGGAAAAGCTCAGAATGATCCTCTCAGGGCAGGACCGAGTCATGCAGAAATTAAGATTAATGATAGACTGATTGAACTCTTTTTGCGTGAAGAGCTCATGTGGCGTCAGAGATCTCGTGTTCAATGGCTGTCTGAAGGCGACCGCAACACGCATTTTTTCCACCTTAGAGCTTCCTATGAGGAGGCGGAAAAACTTAATCAAATCTTTGCAGAAACAAGATGGGCAGGTTACGGAGGACCTCACGGAGATGCAGGCTCTAGCATTGGAGTACTATAAAAACTTATATTGCTTCGAGGGGGTACAAGGTATGGATGAGGTACTCCAACACGTCCCAGTTAAAGTGACAATGGCTATGAATGATCAACTTCTCGCCCCTTACACGGAAGTGGAGGTCAGGAACACACTCTTCCAAATGTTTCCCACTAAGGTCCCGGGGCCGGACGGGTTTCCTGCACACTTCTTCCAACATCATTGGGACACTTGTGGCACAACTATCACGAGAGCAGTACTCGGCATTGTGCGGGGGGAGGAGAGCCCGGAATGTGTTAACGACACTTTGCTGGTGTTAATACCAAAGGTATCAAACCCTACCCTGTTATCACAGTTTCGTCCTATCAGTTTATGCAATGTTTTCTACAAGATAGCATCGAAGGTCCTGTCAAACCGTTTGAAGGTTATATTGCCAGAGATTATTTCAGAGGAGCAATCTGCATTTGTTCCAGGAAGGCTTATTACCGACAATATAATTTCTGCTTATGAGTGCTTACATTTCATGAAGAGGAACAAATCAAAGGGCAATAGTCACTGTGCACTCAAACTAGACATGATGAAAGCTTATGACAGGGTCGAGTGGAATTATCTAGAAGCTATTATGAGGAAGTTGGGTTTTGCGGAACCATGGATCACGGTCGTCATGAACATGGTCAAAACAGTTTCCTTTTCTATCCTATTTAACAGCAGCATTTTGGAGGGTTTTAACCCTTCTCGAAGTATTCGACAGGGAGATCCTATCTCTCTGTACCTTTTCTTGTTGGCAGCAGAGGGCCTTTCGTGCCTGTTAAAGTCTCAGAATGAATCATCCCAGCTCAGCGGCATCAAGGTGGCACCATCGGCTCCGCCGTTGAACCACCTTTTATTCGCGGATGATAGCCTGCTGTTTTTCAAGGCGAGTGTTGATGGAGCAGAGGAGGTATCAAACCTTTTAGATACATATTGCAGGGCCTCGGGTCAGAGAATAAATAGAGATTCATTGATTTTCTTCAGCAAGGGGTGCCCGCAAATTGTCAGAGATGCAGTCAAAGGTTGTCTACAAGTGCCAAATGAATCATTGAGTGATAGATACCTTGGAATGCCAACTGACGTCGGTCACTCAAAGATGGGTACTTTCAAACACTTGAGCGATCGGGTCTGGGATAAAGTCAAAGGCTGGATGGGTAAGTGCTTGTCAGCAGGAGGTAAAGAGGTACTAATAAAATCAGTAGCACAAGCAATTCCCGTCTATTCAATGTCATGTTCCAAATTGCCCAGAGTACTATGCAATCACATCAATTCTATCATTCGCAAGTTCTGGTGGGGATGCAAACAGGGAGGAAGGAAACCGGCATGGGTTTCTTGGGAGGTGATGAAAAGACCTAAATACCTAGGTGGAATGGGTTTTAGGGACCTGGAACTATTTAACTTGTCACTTCTAGCACGTCAGGAGTGGAGAGTGCTTAATGATCCTACTTCTTTGAGCGCAAGAATCCTTAAGGCCTCATATTTTCCTGACATTTTGTTTCTCAGTGCCGAGCTGGGTTCACGACCGTCACAAATATGGAGAGCTTTGCTTGAAGGGAGAGCCATCCTTAAACAAGGAATAATTCGGAGGATTGGCAATGGCCAGAGCACGAATATTTGGGATCATAATTGGATCCCCAAAGAATCATCCATGCGCCCTATTGTTTCACGAGTCCAAAACCCACCGGAGTTGGTCTCAGAAGTGCTTGTGCCTGCGACGGCATCGTGGAACTCGGCGTTGATCACATCAGTTTTCCTGCCTACTGACGCCGAGGCAATAATGAAGATTTAGGTATGCACTAGGAACATAGATGCTTTTTGGGCATGGCACCCGGATAAGAAGGGGCGGTTCACAGTGAGCTCTGCATACAAGTTCATGGTAAACACTAAGATCACAAGAGAAAATTGGCTCGAAGGGAGAAGTGGCTCATCTACCTGTGAAAAGGAGGAAAATGACTGGACGAGTCTATGGAACCTGAAAGTTCCATTGAAGTTGCGTGTATTTCTTTGGTGTTTGGCTCGCCACTCGCTGCCCACGACGGATGTGCTTAACAGACGAAATATGTCAACAAGGGATGTGTGCCCATTGTGCGGAGTGGTAGATTCTTGACGTCATGCACTGCTAGCATGTACCCACGCGAATGCACTTGGGCGTTGGCTGATCCCGTCCTGGTGTCAAAGATGGCGGAAAATGAGGAACCCCGAGCCAAGAACTGGCTCTTCTAGCTGAATGAGGATCTTGATCAGAACATGTTTGTATGGATGGTGGTAACTCTTTGGTCGATTTGGTATGCACGGAGACAAGCTATTCACGAAGGAATATTCCAATCACCGAGGCAAACGTCATCTTTCGTGGATCTCTACATAGCTGAACTTGATCAGGTTCCCTCACAAGGGGCGAGGCAAAAACCTGTTGCGGGGGGACGAGAATGCTCGTCGGCGATGGTTACCGTCGATGGATGGAGTAGTTAAAATCAATGTTGATGGTGCATTGGCGCGCAACAGAAGGGGAGGTGTAGTAGTTGCGGTGTGTCATGATCATACTGGGACATACCTTGGATCCTCCGCGGTGGTATATAATGGGATCAGAGATCCAACTATCCTGGAAACTTATGCATACAGTGAAGCTTTGGCTTTGGCAGATGATCTTCCCGGGCGGAGGCTAAAGGTGGCGTCGGACTGCCTGGGAGTGGTGAATGATAACAAGGGCACGGGAGGAGCCCATGTTGCCATCGTTCATGAAATAACAAGTCATTGTAATAATTTTGCTTTCTGTTCTTTTGTTCATGAGTCTAGAAACCACAACTTCGAGGCTCATAACCTCGCCAAGTTTGCTTGTAATCTGAATGTAGTAGACACGTATGGCTGGGTAATCCTCATGACCCTGCACGTGTGCCTATGAACATCCTTGAGTAATAAAGTGGCAAGGTTTTTCTAAAAAAAAGCTAGCCGAATAACTCTGGGGGCGAAACACAATTCATCAGTTTCTGAATGCTAAAAATGTTCTAATATAAGTCTTCTTAAAATAACAATCTTCAAAAATTGGTCAAATGCCCCCCGGGCCCTAACATAGCTCCGCCACTGATCTGATACGACCGAGGCACGACGTTGTTCAACATATCATTAGTTTTTTGTTTGTTTGAGAAGCACGGTAGGCTCAAGGCTCTAGAGCTGGCCAAACAGGCCGGCCTGGCCAGACCCACCGTAATCGTGCATGTTTACTGAACGGGCCATGCCGTGCCGCCCCGTGTGCTGCACCATCCAGGCCAATTACGACACAGATGAAAGGATCGATATGGTTGACTAGAGGGGGGGGGGGTGAATAGGCAACTAACAATTTTTAGCTTTTCTTGACCAAATTAAACTTAGCATCGAAATAGGTTGTCTAGATGTGCAATTAGGTGAGCAATCTATATGATGCAACAACATAATACCACAAGCAAGCAAGGGATACAACACAATATAAACTTGCACAAAGTAAAGATACGAGATAACCAAGAGTGGAGCCGGTGGAGATGAGGATGTGTTACCGAAGTTCCTTCCCTTTGAGAGGAAGTACGCCTCTGTTGGAGCGGTGTGGAGGCACAATGCTCCCCAAGAAGCCACTAGGGCCACCGTATTCTCCTCACGCCCGCACACAATGCGAGATGTCGTGAATCCACTATTAGTGCCCTTGAAGGCGGCGACCGAACCTTTACAAACAAGGTTGGGGTTATCTCCACAACTTAATTGGAGGCTCCCAACGACACCACGAAGCTTCACCATAATGGAATATGGCTCCGCGGTGACCTCAACCGTCTAGGGTGCTCAAACACCCAAGAGTAACAAGATCCGCAAGGGATTAGTGGGGGGAATCAAATCTCTCTTGGTGGAAGTGTAGATCGGGGCCTTCTCAACCAATCCCTAGAAAATCAACAAGTTTGATTGGCTAGGAAGAGAGATCGGGCGAAAATGGAGGTTTGAGCAACAATGGAGCTTGGGGAGGGAAGAGGTGAGTCTTCTTGGATAAGAAGACCACCTTTTATAGTGGGGGAACTCATCCAACTGTTATCCCCTCTTCAGCCCACACAGAGTGGTACTACTGCTCAGTGGAGCGGCACTACCGCTGGTGGCAGCGGTACTACTGCGACCCCCAGCGGTACTGCCGCGGAGACCGAGAGCAGAGGCATCTGAGGGGGAACGAAAGAAAGAGAGGGCTGGGGCGGTACTAGTAGCGGTGGTAGTCACCACTGCTACGACCGCTACTACTACCGCACAACCCGACACAAGGAGTGACGCCCTCAGATCGAGGCGGTACCTGTGCCGAGCCGGGATGGTACTACCGCCGATGCCTACAAGCGGTACTACCACTGTGAGACATCGGTACTGCCGCTTGAAGACCATAGGCCGTACTACTGTTCAGCGGTACTACCGCTAGCACCACACAAGCCCCTCTTCCGATGAAACAGTATACTCCAAGACGAGGAAAGGAGCTGGGGTGCAAAGATGAAGTGTACGTGTTGATTCCACCCTAGCCTTTCCAATGCGGACCCCCTCTTGATAGTACGGTGTCTCCTACGACTCAAGTCCACCAAAACCGAAACGAAAGAGACTACACTGTCTTCACTTTAAGCTTTGAGGGGTATGAATCGTCTCGTGCCCATGAATGAATCTCTGTGTTGGGTAACGTAGCAGAAATTCAAAATTTTCTACGCATCACCAAGATCAATCTACGGAGATACTAGCAACGAGAGAGAGAGAGAGGGGAGTGCATCTTCATACCCTTGAAGATCGCGATGCGGAAGCGTTACAAGAACACGGTCGGTGGAGTCGTTCACGAAGCGATTCAGATCGTGGCCGAATCCGATCTAAGCACCGAAGAACGGTGCCTCCGCGTTCAACACATGTGCAGCCTGGTGACGTCTCCCATGCCTTGATCCAGGAGGTTGGGGAAGACTCCGTCCAGCAGCAGCACGACGGCGTGGTGGTGGTGGAGGAGCGCGGTACTCCAGCAGGGCTTCGCCAAGCACTACGAGAGACGAGGAGGGAGAGAGGTAGGGCTGCGCCAAGAGGGAGATCAAATCATGTGTTGGGCAGCCCCCATACCTCAAGTATATATAGGGGAAGAGGAGGGGCTGCGCCCCCACCTAGGGTTCCCTCCCTAGGGGTGGCGGCAGCCCCAGATCCCATCTGGGTGGCGGCCAAGGGGGAAGAGAGAGGGGGGCGCACCTAGGGTGGGCCTTAGGGCCCATCTGCCCCTAGGGTTTGCCCCCTCTCCTCTTGAGGGCGCCTTGGGCCCTCGTGGGAGGCGCCCCAGCCCACCTAGGGGCTGGTCCCTTCCCACTATTGGCCCAGGTAGGCCTCTGGGGCTGGTGGCCCCTCCCGGTGGACCCCCGGACCCTTCCGGTGGTCCCGGTACATTACCGGTGATGCCCGGAACACTTCCGGTGGCCAAATCCTCACTTCCTATATATCAATCTTTACCTCCGGACCATTCCGGAACTCCTCGTGACGTCCGGGATCTCATTCGGGACTTCGAACAACATTCGCTAACCGCATACATACTTTCCCTATAACCCTAGCGTCATCGAACCTTAAGTGTGTAGACCCTACTGGTTCAGGAACCATGCAGACATGACCGAGACAACTCTCCGGCCAATAACCAACAGCGGGATCTGGATACCCATGTTGGCTCCCACATGTTCCACGATGATCTCATCGGATGAACCACGATGTCAAGGATTCAATCAATCCCGTATACAATTCCCTTTGTCTACCGGTATAGTACTTGCTCGAGATTCGATCGTCGGTATACCGATACCTTGTTCAATCTCGTTATGGCAAGTCTCTTTACTCGTCCCGTAACACATCATCCCGTGATCAACTCCTTGATCAAATTGTGCACATTATGATGATGTCCTACTGAGTGGGCCCAGAGATACCTCTCCGTCACACGGAGTGACAAATCCCAGTCTCGATTCGTGCCAACCCAACAGACACTTTCGAAGATACCCGTAGTGCACCTTTATAGCCACCCAGTTATGTTGTGACGTTTGGCACACCCAAAGCATTCCTACGGTATCCGGGAGTTGCACAATCTCATGGTCTAAGGAAATGATACTTGACATTAGAAAAGCTTTAGCAAACGAACTACACGATCTTGTGCTATGCTTAGGATTGGGTCTTATCCATCACATCATTCTCCTAATGTTGTGATCCCGTTATCAATGACATCCAATGTCCATGGCCAGGAAACCATGACCATCTATTGATCAACGAGCTAGTCAACTAGAGGCTCACTAGGGACATGTTGTGGTCTATGTATTCACACATGTATTACGGTTTCCAGTTAATACAATTATAGCATGAACAATAGACAAAATTATCATGAACAAGGAAATACAATAATAACCATTTTATTATTGCCTCTAGGGCATATTTCCAACAGTCTCCCACTTGCACTAGAGTCAATAATCTAGTTCACATCACTATGTGATTGTAATGAATTCAACACCCATGGGGTTTGATCATATCTCGCTTTTGAGAGAGGTTATTAGTCAACGGGACTGAACCTTTCAGATCCGTGTGTGCTTTACAAATCTCTATGTCATCTTGTAGATGCAGCTACCACGCTCTATTTGGAGCTATTCCAAATAACTGTTCTACTATACAAATCCGGTTTACTACTCAGAATCATCCGGATTAGTGTCAAAGTTTGCATCGACGTAACCCTTTACGACAAACTCTTTTATCACCTCCATAATTGATAAAATTCCTTAGTCCACTAATTACTAAGGATAAGTTTGACCGCTGTCATGTGATCCATTCTTGGATCACTCTTGTACCCCTTGACTGACTCATGGCAAGGCACACTTCAGGTGCGGTACACAGCATAGCATACTGTAGAGCCTATGTCTGAAGCATAGGGGACGACCTTCGTCCATTCTCTCTCTTCTGCCGAGGTCATGTCTTGAGTCTTACTCAATACTCACACCTTATAACACAGCCAAGAACTCCTTCTTTGCCGATCTATTTTGAACTCCTTCAAAACTTGTCACAGTGCGTACTCATTTGAAAGTGCTATCAAGCGATTTTGATCTATCCTTATAGATCTTGATGCTCAATGTTCAAGTAGCTTAATCCAGGTTTTCCATTGAAAAACACTTTTCAAATAACCCTATATGCTTTCCAGAAATTCTACATCATTTCCGATCAACAATATGTCAATAACATATACTCATCAGAAATGCTATAGTGCTCCCACTCACTTCTTTGGAAATACAAGTTTCTCATAAACTTTGTATAAACCCAAAGTCTTTGATCATCACATCAAAGCGTATATTCCAACTCCGAGATGCTTACTCCAGTCCTTAGAAGGATTGCTAGAGCTTTGCATACTTGTTAGCATCTTTTAGGATTGACAAAACCTTCTGGTTGTATCACATACAAACTTTCCTCAAGAAAAACGTCAAGGAAACAATGTTTTGACATCCTATCTGCAAGATTTCATAAATAATGCGATGCGCTAATATAATTCCAACAGACTCTTAACATCGCTACGAGTGAGAAAGTCTCATCGTAGTCAACTCCTTGAACTTGTCGGAAAACATCTTAGCGACAAGTCGAGCTTTCTTAATGGTGACACTTACCATCATTGTCTGTCTTCCTTTTAAAATCCATCTGTACTCAACAACCTTACGATCATCAAGTAGTCCTTCCAAAGTCTATACTTTGTTTTCATACATGGATCCTCTCTCGGATTTTATGGCCTCGAGCCATTCGTCAGAATCCGGGCCCACCGTCGCTTATCCATAGCCCGTAGGTTCATTGTTGTCTAGCAACATGACCTCCAAGACAGGATTAAGTACCACTCTGAAGAAGTACGCATCCTTGTCGACCTACGAGGTTTGGTAGTGACTTGATCTGAAGTTTCATGATCACTATCATTAGCTTCCACTTCAATTGGTGTAGGCGCCATAGGAACAACTTCCTATGCCCTGCTACACACTAGTTGAAGTGATGGTTCAATAACCTCATCAAGTCTCCACCATCCTCCCACTCAATTCTTTCAAGAGAAACTTTTCCTCGAGAAAGGACCCGATTCTAGAAACAATCCATTTTGCTTCGGAATCGAGGCGGAGGTATACCCAACTGTTTTGGGTGTCCTATGAAGATGCATTTATCCGCTTTGGGTTCGAGCTTATCAGGCTAACACCTTTCACATAAGCGTCGCATCCCCAAACTTTTAAGAAACGACAGCTTAGGTTTCTCTAAACCATAGTTCATACGGTGTCATCTCAACGGAATTACGTGGTGCCCTATTTAAAGTGAATGTGGTTGTCTCTAATGCCTAACCCATAAACGATAGTGGTAATTCGATAAGAGACATCATGGTATGCACCATATCCAATAGGGTGCAGTTATGATGTTCGGACACATCATCACACTATGGTGTTCCAGGCGGTATTGGTTGTGAAACAATTTCCACAATGTCTTAATTGTATGCCAAACTCGTAACTCAGATACTCATTTCTATGATCATATCATAGACATTTTTATCCTCCTGTCACGACGATCTCCAACTTCACTCTGAAATTACTTGAACCTTTCAATAATTTAGATTTGTGTTTCATCAAGTAAATATACTCAGTATCTACTCAAATCATCTGTGAAGTAAGAACATAACGATATCCACTGCGTGCCTCAGCACTCATTGGACTGCACACATCAAAATGTATTACTTCCAACAAGTTGCTTTCTTGTTCCATCTTACTGAAACCGAGGCTTTTCAGTCATCTTGCCCATGTGGTATGATTTGCATGTCTCAAGTGATTTAAAATCAAGTGAGTCCAAACGATCCATCTGCATGGGGTTTCTTCATGCGTATACACTAGTAGACATGGTTCGCATGTCTCAATCTTTTCAAACACGAGTGAGTCCAAAGATCCATCAACATGGAGCTTCTTCATGCGTTTTATACCAATATGACTCAAGTGGCAGTGCCACAAGTATGTGGTACTATCATTACTATCTTATATCTTTTGGCATGAACATGTGTATCACTACGATCGAGATTTAATAAACCATTTATTTTAGGTGCAAGACCATTGAAGGTATTATTCAAATAAACAGAGTAACCATTATTCTCCTTGAATAACCGTGTTGCGATAAACATAATCCAATCATGTCTATGCTCAATGCAAATACCAAATAACAATTATTTAGGTTTAACACCAATCTCGATGGTAGAGGGACCATGCGATGCTTGATCACATCAACCTTGGAAACACTCTCAACACATATCGTGAGCTCACCTTTAGCTAGTCTCCGTTTATTCCGTAGCTTTTATTTCGAGTTACTAACACTTAGCAACCGAACCGGTATCTAATACCCTGATGCTACTAGGAGTACTAGTAAAGTACACATTAACATAATGTATATCCAATATACTTCTATCGACCTTGCCAGCCTTCTCATCTACCAAGTATCTAGGGTAGTTCCGCTTCAGTGACCGTTCCCCTTATTTCAGAAGCACTTAGTCTCGGGTTTGGGTTCAACCTTGGGTTTCTTCACTAGAGCAGCAACTGATTTGCCGTTTCATGAAGTATCCCTTCTTGCCCTTGCCCTTGAAACTGATGGTTTTACTAACCATCAACAATTTATGCTCCTACTTGACTTCTACTTTCGCGGTGTCAAACATCGCGAATAGCTCAAGGATCATCATATCTATCCCTGATATGTTATAGCTCATCACGAAGCTCTAGTAGCTTCGTGGAAATGACTTTGGAGAAACATCACTATCTCATCTGGAAGATTAACTCCCACTCGATTCAAGTGATTGTTGTACTCAGACAATCTGAGCACAAGCTCAACGATTGAGCTTTTCTCCCTTAGTTTGTAGGCTAAGAAACTCGTAGGAGGTCTTATACCTCTTGACGTGGGCACGAGCCTGAAATCCCAATTTCAGCCCTCGAAACATCTCATATGTTCCGCGACGTTTCAAAATCGTCTTCGGTGCCTCAACTCTAAACCGTTTAACATTACTGAACTATCACATAGTTATCAAAACGTGTATGTCAGATGTTCGCAACATCCACAGACGACGTTCGAGGTTCAGCACACCGAGCAGTGCATTAAGGACATAAGCCTTCTACGAAGCAACGAGGACAATCCTCAGTTTACGGACCTAGTCCGCATAATTGCTACTATCAACTTTCAACTAAATTTCCTCTAGGAACATATCTAAAACAGTAGAACTAAAGCACGAGCTACGACATAATTTGCACAAACCTTTTTGACTATGTTCAGGATAATTAAGTTCATCTTATGAACTCCCACTCAGATAGACATCCCTCTAGTCATCTAAGTGATACATGATCCGAGTCAACTAGGCTGTGTCCGGTCATCACGTGAGACAGACTAGTCATTGTCGGTGAACATCTTCATGTTGATCATATCCACTATACGACTCATGTTCGACCTTTCGGTCTCTTGTGTTCCGAGGCCATGTCTGTACATGCTAGGCTCGTCAAGTCAACCTAAGTGTTTCGCGTGTGTAAATCTGGCTTACACCCGTTGTATATGAACGTTAGAATCTATCACACCCGATCATCACGTGGTGCTTCGAAACAACGAACTTTCGTAGCAGGTGCACGATTAGGGGAACACTTTCTTGAAATTATTATGAGGGATCATCTTATTTACTACCGTCGTTCTAAGCAAATAAGATGCATAAACATGATAAACATCACATGCAATCAAATAGTGACATGATATGGCCAATATCATTTTGCTTCTTTTGATCTCCATCTTCGGGGCTCCATGATCATCATCGTCACCGGCATGACACCATGATCTCCATCATCGTGTCTTCATGAAGTTGTCTCGCCAACTATTACTTCTACTACTATGGCTAACGGTTAGCAATAAAGTAAAGTAATTACATGGCGTTATCATTGACACGCAGGTCATACAATAAATAAGACAACTCCTATGGCTCCTGCCGGTTGTCATACTCATCGACATGCAAGTCGTGATTCCTATTACAAGAACATGATCAATCTCATACATCACATTCTTTTGGCCATATCACATCACATAGCACACCCTCAAAAAAAAGTTAGACGTCCTCTAATTGTTGTTGCATGTTTTTACGTGGCTGCTATGGGTTTCTAGCAAGAACGTTTCTTACCTACGCAAAGCCACAACGGTGATATGTCAATTCCTATTTACCCTTCATAAGGACCCTTTTCATCGAATCTGATCCGACTAAAGTGGGGAGACTGGCACCCGCTAGCCACCTTATGCAACAAGTGCATGTCAGTCGGTGGAACCCGTCTCACGTAAGCATACGTGTAAGGTCGGTCCGGGCCGCTTCATCCCACAATGCCGCCGAATCAAGATAGGACTAGTAACGGTAAGCAAATTGTACAAACCATCGCCCACAACTACTTGTGTTCTACTCGTGCAAAGAATCTACGCAATAGACCTAGCTCATGATGCCACTGTTGGGTAACGTAGATTCAAAATTTTCTACACATCACCAAGATCAATCTACGGAGATACTAGCAACGAGAGAGAGGGGAGTGCATCTTCATACCCTTGAAGATCGCGATGCAGAAGCGTTACAAGAACACGGTCGGTGGAGTCGTTCACGAAGCGATTCAGATCGCGGCCGAATCCGATCTAAGCACCGAAGAACGGTGCCTCCGTGTTCAACACACGTGCAGCCCGGTGACGTCTCCCATGCCTTTATCCAGCAAGGAGAGAGGGAGAGGTTGGGGAAGACTCCGTCCAGCAGCAGCACGATGGCGTGGTGGTGGTGGAGGAGCGCGGTACTCCAGCAGGGCTTCGCCAAGCACTACGAGAGACGAGGAGGGAGAGAGGTAGGGCTGCGCCAAGAGGGAGATCAAATCATGTGTTGGGCAGCCCCCATACCTCAAGTATATATAGGGGAAGAGGAAGGGCTGCGCCCCCACCTAGGGTTCCCTCCCTAGGGGTGGAGGTAGCCCCCAGATCCCATCTGGGTGGCGGCCAAGGGGGAAGAGAGAGGGGGCGCACCTAGGGTGGGCCTTAGGGCCCATCTGCCCCTAGGGTTTGCCCCCTCTCCTCTTGAGGGCGCCTTGGGCCTTGGTGGGAGGCGCCCCAGCCCACCTAGGGGCTGGTCCCTTCCCACTATTGGCCCACGTAGGCCTCTGGGGCTGGTGGCCCCTCCCGGTGGACCCCCGGACCCTTCCGGTGGTCTCGGTACATTACCGGTGATGCCCGGAACACTTCCGGTGGCCAAATCCTCACTTCCTATATATCAATATTTACCTCCGGACCATTCTGGAACTCCTCGTGACGTCCGGGATCTCATCCGGGACTTCGAACAACATTCGCTAACCGTGTACATACTTTCCCTATAACCCTAGCGTCATCGAACCTTAAGTGTGTAGACCCTACGGGTTCGGGAACCATGCAGACATGACCGAGACAACTCTCCGGCCAATAACCAACAGCGAGATCTGGATACCCATGTTGGCTCCCACATGTTCCACGATGATCTCATCGGATGAACCACGATGTCAAGGATTCAATCAATCCCGTATACAATTCCCTTTGTCTACCGGTGTAGTACTTGCCCGAGATTCGATCGTCGGTATACCGATACCTTGTTCAATCTCGTTATGGCAAGTCTCTTTACTCGTTCCGTAACACATCATCCCGTGATCAACTCGTTGATCACATTGTGCACATTATGATGATGTCCTACTGAGTGGGCCCAGAGATACCTCTCCGTCACACGGAGTGACAAATCCTAGTCTCGATTCGTGCCAACCCAACAGACACTTTCGGAGATACCCGTAGTGCACCTTTATAGCCACCCAGTTACGTTGTGACGTTTGGCACACCCAAAGCATTCCTACGGTATCCGGGAGTTGCACAATCTCATGGTCTAAGGAAATGATACTTGACATTAGAAAAGCTTTAGCAAACGAACTACACGATCTTGTGCTATGCTTAGGATTGGGTCTTGTCCATCACATCATTCTCCTAATGATGTGATCCCGTTATCAATGACATCCAATGTCCATGGTCAGGAAACCATGACCATCTATTGATCAACGAGCTAGTCAACTAGAGGCTCACTAGACATGTTGTGGTCTATGTATTCACACATGTATTACGGTTTCCAGTTAATACAATTATAGCATGAATAATAGACAATTATCATGAACAAGGAAATACAATAATAACCATTTTATTATTGCCTCTAGGGTGTTGGAATTTGCTAGTGGGCTTTTGGCCCAAAGCCCAACTAAAATTCTAAAATTCTCTTGGCCCATTCATGCACACATGTGAGTGGAATGAGTGAGGCTAAAGTTTAGTCCCACCTCATAAGTTGAGAGAGAGTTGCACCTCTTTATAAGGTGAGCTCTTCTACCACTTGTATGAGCATGAGAAGAGGAGACCTACACGCGCTCCTCCTCCTCGCTCGCCTCGCCACGCCACGCCTCGTCACGACGCTACCGCTGGTTGCGGATTGAGCCGAGCCGAGGGCGGAGCTATGCACGTTGTCTATATTTTGCTGCTCGGGAAAAATTAATGAGTCATTAATTAATAATTAACGGACACGTTAATTACTGAACCGTTCGATTCTTTTGGATCGTGGCGACTTCGGACGTGGGGTTTACTCCCACGACCTACCCGCCCGCACTATATAGTCAGCGAGACGTCTACCCTAGCCGCCGCCGCCCGTATGGTTTCTCACCAGCTCTCCAGATCATTGCGCCGCCAAGCAAGTCTTCTCCATCCCTCCTTTCGGCGTGCACCGGAGAAGAGACAGAGAGCCTCGGAACCCGCCTCTTGTGATCTGTCACGGGAGAGGCGATCAGGTTTTGGGGCGACTTTTCAGCGCGCTCGCTGGCAGCGACGACTTCATGACAGCGACTTCTTCCCGACCTCGGCAACCTCATCCTCGACAACATGGGCGACAACGTCAACGCCGGCGGTGCTGCTCCCGCTGCACCGTATGTGATTCTATCCTTCTGTTCGAGATCGTGGTAGAATTCATGTTTCTAGTATGTGCCCTAGATGTGATCTGTTCATCTGTTATGCTAGTTCGCATGATTAGTTTAATCTCGCTATTGCTGTCATGATCTATTTCCTATTTATTGGATTAAATCTCGTAGTAATTTGCTCATATTTCCAACAATCCAAAAACCTGATTATAGGCAATTTACTCCGAGTGGTTTTCTTCTTGTCTGAAGCCGCTTTGCCTTTAAGGGGCGCAATATAAGAGGTGACACACGAGAGGAGTCTCTGGTTTCGGACCATGGGCTGCTATGGCGCCATTAAGGGCAAGCACGAGGCGATCTTAATCCAAGACAATTGGAAGCTTTTGAGAAGATCGATACTCTCTTTAAAGGCGCTCTTCGGGTGTTCTTGATGATTCCATTGTGGATTCGTATATGTCGTTTGACAACGGCAAGGACATGTGGGCTGCGCTTCGAGGCCAAGTTTGGTGCCTCGGGACGCCGGTAGCGAGTTATGCGTCATGGAGCAATTCTATGACTACAAGATGGTGATGAGCTCTGTTGTACAGCAGGATCATGAGATCTGTCGCTCGCAAAAGAACTTGAGCACTTCAAGTGTGTGTTGCGGACAAATTTGTTGCGGAGGCATTATTGCCAAGCTTCCACCTTCGTGGAACAATTTTGCTACTTCCACGAAACACAAGAGACAGGAGTTTTCCGTTACGGATCTCATTGGTACTCTTGATGTTGAAGAGAAGGCGAGAGCAAAAGACACACGTGCTCGAGTTCTTGAGGGAGCTTCTAGTGCCCACATGGTACGGAAGAAGAACTTCCAGCCCAACAAGTTCAAAAACAACAAGAACAAAACTCAGGCAAAGGCAAGTTTGATACAAAGAACATGCCATCATATACTACCAACTTCAAGAAGAACTCTCATAAGAAGGGAAGGGACTTTGCCATGTCTGCGGTGATCCTAATCACTGGGCTCGAAGTGTCCTAACCGATTTGAGAGCGCGAACATGAGAAGAAGCGGCAAGTCCGCTAATGTTGTCATCGGTGATCTTGATATGAAGGAATCAGAGTGCAGTATTTTTCCTACAATCCTTTCGATATTTCAATCCCATGATTGGTTAATTGACACGGTGCCAATGTACATGTTTGTGCTGATGCCTCCATGTTTTCTTCTTACTGGCCACGGGGACTTCTCCCGTGCTTGATGGGGAATGGGTCACATGCCATCGTTCGAGGTGTTGGTGCGGTCGATCTGAAGTTTACTTGGGAAGACCGTCGCGTCTCAAGAACGTTCATCATGTGCAAATCCATCAATAAAAATCTCGTTAGCGGTTCCCGTTTATGTCGAGATGGTTTTAAGTTGGTTTTTGACTCCAATAAAGTTGTAATTTCCAAGTGTGGACAATTTGTTGGAAAAGGCTATGAGTGCGGAGGCTTGTTCCGCCTATCTTTGTCAGATATTTGCACTAAAGTTATTAATAATGTTTGCCACAACAATGAGTCGATATTTGGCATTCACAACTTTGTCACATTAACTTTGGTTGCATGACGCGGCTAGCCAATCTGAATTTAATTCCGAAAATCTCTGCTGTCAAAGGCTCTAAGTGCCAAGTATGTGTGCAAGCTAAGCAACCTCGCAAGTCCCATAAGACTGCAGAGGCAAGAGACTTGGCACCACTAGAGCTTATACATTCGATCTTTGTGAGATGAATGGCGTGTTGACAAAAGGTGGAAAGAGATATTTCATGACGTTGATTGATGACTCCACTATATATTGTTATGTGTATCTTACGAAATCAAAAGATGAGGCTTTAACTTTCTTCAAAAACTATAAAGCTGAGGCAGAGAACCAACTTGATCGAAAAATTAAACGGCTTAGGTCCGATCGTGGTGGAGAGTATTTTTCCAATGAATTTGATCTGTTTTGTGCGGAACATGGTATAATCCATGAGAGGACGCCTCCCTACTCACCTCGGTCTAATGGGGTGGCCGAAAGAAAGAACCGAACTCTAACTGATTTGGTTAACGCCATGTTAGACACATCGGGTCTTTCCAAGGAATGGTGGGGAGGCGCTAATGACGCGTGTCATGTCCTAAACCGAGTTCCCACAAAGCATAAGACCATGACTCCATTTGAGGAATGGGAAAGGAAAATGTTGAAACTCTCTTACCTACGTTCTTGGGGTTGTTTGGCAAAAGTTAATATACCAATTCCCAAGAAGCGCAAGCTTGGACCAAAAACCGTGGATTGTGTTCTTCGGGCTATGCTTTTCATAGCATTGGCTATAGATTTTGATAATAAAATCTGAGGTATCCGACATGCATGTTGGTACGATTATGGAGTCTAATGATGCAACTTTCTTTGAGGACATATTTCCTATGAAGGATATGTCAAGTTCATCAAATCAGAGATACCTATTCCATCTAGTGAGGAACTCACGTAATTCTGAACCCACCATTGCGATGGAACACGTTGAGAATCCAGTTGAGGGTGACAATGAAACTCCTATAAGGAGTAAGAGATGAGGACTGCAAAGTCCTTTGGTGATGATTTCATTGTGTACCTTGTGGATGACACACCCAGGACTATTTGAAGCCTATGCATCTCCGATGTCGACTCTTTGGAAGGAAGCTGTTCGTAGTGAGATGGATTCCATCTTAGCTAACGGAACACGGGAGATCACCGACCGTCCTTATGGGTGCAAACACAGTAGGATGTAAGTGGTTGTTCAAGAAGAAGCTTAGACCTGATGGTACGATTGAAAAGTACAAGGCACGGCTTGTGGCTAAGGGTTATACCGGAAAGAAGGTGAAGACTTCTTTGATACTTACTCACCGTGGCTAGATCGACCACAATTGGTGCTACTATCTTTGGCTGCCTCACATGGTCTTCTCGTTCATCAAATGGACGTTAAGACGGCTTTCCTCAATGGAGAGTTGAAGGAGGAAATTTACATGGATCAGCCAGATGGTTTTGTAGTACCGGTCGGGAAGGAAAGGTGTGCAAGTTGTTAAAGTCTTTATATGGCCTTAAGCAAGCTCCTAAGGAGTGGCATGAGAAGTTTGAAAGAACATTAATCTGCTGCCGGCTTTGTAGTAAACGATGGTGACAAGTGTGTGTACTATCGCTATGGTGGGGCGAAGGAGTTATTCTTTGTGCGTATGTCGATGACATATTGATCTTTGGAACCAAACTTGATTTAATCAAGGAGGTTAAGGATTTCTCATCTCATTGTTTTGAGATGAAGGATCTAGGAGTAGCTGATGTTATCTTAAACATCAAGCTGTTGAGAGATGAGAATGGTGGGATCACACCGCTTGGCCTCACTATGTGGAAAAGGTCTTGAGTCGTTTTGGGTATAGCGATCGCACGCCTTCTCCAACTCCATATGATGCTAGTGTGTTGCTTCAAAAGAATCGACGGTTTGCTAGAGATCAACCGAGGTATTCTCAGATTATTGGCTCGCTTATGTATTTGGCGAGTGCCACGAGGCTGACATCTCCTTTTTGTGAGCAAGCTGAGTCGGTTTGTGTCAAAACCGGAGATGATCATTGGCGGCGCTTGAGAGAGTTATGCGCTACTTGAAGGGCATGCGAGCTATGGGATTCACTACACGGGTATCCAAGGGTACTTTGGAGGGTTATAGTGACTCGAATGGATAAGCGATCTTGATGAGATTAAGGCCACAAGTGGTTATGTTTTTACACTTGGTGGTGGCGCTGTTTCTGGAAGTCTTGCAAGCGCACCATCTTAACGAGGTCAACTATGGAAGCAGAACTCACAAGATTAGACACCGCCATTGTTGAAGCGAGTGGCCGTGAGCTATTGATGGACTTACCTATGGTTGAAAACCAATACCCCTATCTCGATGAACTGTGATAATCAAACTGTGATCGTCAAGATAAACAGTTCTAAGGACAATATGAAGTCCTCAAGGCATGTGAAGAGGAGATTAAAATCTGTCGAAACCGAGGAACTCCGGAGTTATTACATTGGATTATATCCAAACGTCGAAAAACTTGGCAGATCCTTCACAAAGGGTCTATCACGTAATGTGATAGATAATGCATCGATGGAGATGGGTGCGAGACCCACCGCATGAGTTGTCCATAGTGGTAACTCACTCTATGTGATCGGAGATCCCGTGAAGTAGAAGTGGGAGACAAGCTGTTGGTCATTTGGGAGGAGAGTATCCTATATTAACTATCCCACTCCGTGAAGATGCAATACTCTCTCGATCCGCATGGCAGGTTGATACTTATCTTAATGTGTTCCAAGTGGCTTATTCGGTAAGCAGAGATGTTGTCTGCAGAACATCTTCGAGGAACACACCTATATGAATTTGACTGTTAACGCCGCAGTATGTGAGAATTGGGTGTTCTCTAATAAATTCATGAAAGGCCACGAGTATGACGATACGCTCCACCAAGGAAGCCTTGCGGCAGCCCAAGATCGGTCAAGAGTTTGTGTGAAACTAGTCTCGCAGAAAACTTGTAGTTCAAGGCATAGTCCACTATTCAAGTTGTGATCTAGTGTAGCATAAATCTCTAAGTGGAAGTTCAACTTCACAGTCTCCACTAAGCACCATATATAAACAATGTTTTGGAAATAAATGGTGAAATGTGCCAATGAGACTTTGTGGGGATTGTTGGAATTTGCTAGCGGGCTTTTGGCCCAAAGCCCAACTAAAATTCTGAAATTCTCTTGGCCCATTCATGCACACATGTGAGTGGAGTGAGTGAGGCTAAAGTTTAGTCCCACCTCATAAGTTGAGAGAGAGTTGCACCTCTTTATAAGGTGAGCTCTTCTACCACTTGTATGAGCATGAGAAGAGGAGACCTACACGCGCTCCTCCTCCTCTCCTCGCCACGCCACGCCTCGTCACGACGCCGCCGCTGGTTGCGGATTGAGCCGAGCCGAGGACGGAGCTATGCACGTTGTCTATATTTTTGCTGCTCGGGAAAAATTAATGAGTCATTAATTAATAATTAACGGACACGTTAATTCTTGAACCGTTCGATTCTTTTGGATCGTGACAACTTGGACGTGGGTTTACTCCACGACCTACCCGCCCGCACTATATAGTCAGCAGGCGTCTACCCTAGCCGCCGCTTCAGATGGTTTCTCACGGCGCTCCAGATCATTGCGCCGCCAAGCAAGTCTTCTTCATCCTCCTTTCGGCGTGCCGGAGAAGAGATAGCAGCCTCCGGAACCCGCCTCTCGTGATCCTGTGACGGGAGAGGCGATCAGGTTTTGGGGAGCGACTCGCGATCGCTGGCAGCGACGACTTCATGAACGACGACTTCTTCCCGACCTCGGCAACCTCATCCTCGGCGACATGGGCGACAACGTCAACGCCGGCGGTGCTGCTCCCGCTGCACCGTATGTGATTCTATCCTTCCTGTTCGAGATCGTGGTAGAATTCATGTTTCTAGTATGTGCCCTAGATGTGATCTGTTCATTTGCTATGCTAGTTCGCATGATTAATTTAATCTCTGCTATTGCTGTCATGATCTATTTCCTATTTATTCGGATTAAATCTCGTAGTAATTTGCTCATATTTCCAACATAGGGCATATTTCCAACATTCTGAAATACTTAATGCCCACAACTAGTCCGCAAAAGTATTGTCATCAATCTCCAAAACCACTTAGGAAGAGACATGCCCTAACAACAGATGCTATTCAGGCCGGCACGACGGTACACGAGGCACACCAGGCCCGTGGGAGCTATATTTCGCTTATAGCCAAAAATATGCTGCCCTCGCCTAAATGCTTTCCATCACGTGTAGTCACTGGGCCAGCCCAATTTTGTCTGTTTTTTTGTTCGATCTGGTTTTGATTGAGATGCTTCCGTTCGCTCTGGTTTCTTCGAGTATTTTTGATGTTTTTTATTTTACTTTTCTATTTCTTCAACGGGTTTTCCTTCATTTTTTGTTGTTGTTTTCAACTGGTTTCTTCATTTCTCTCTTGTTTTTCATGGTTTTTCTCTTCTTTCTTATATTTTTTTGTTTCTTTTCTTGGTTTTCCTTGTCTTTCTCACTTTTCTCTATTTTTTGATTCTTTCTTGGGTTTCAATGTTTTTTTTGTTTTATTATTGGTTTTCATTGTTTTTCATTCCTTTTGCACTTGTTTCTTAGTTTTTTTTGTTTTTTGTTTTCTTTGGTTTCTGTTTTTGGTTTTCATTGTTTTTTTTCGTTTCCCATTGTTTCTTTTGATTATCAATCTACATTTTTTCGTATATGTGAAGAAAAATTTTCTAGTACACGTCTAGCATTTTTTAAATACAACTTTAACAATTTTTTAAGACATGGTTAACATTTTTCTATACACATTTTTCAAATGCTTGGTTACTATTTATCAAATACAAGATTAAGAATTTTTAAGACACGGTCAATATTTGTTTTCTATACACATTTTAACATTTTCAAATCCTTGATTTGTTAGATTCATGGCCTAATCTCAACTATCTCTCCTTCTATCTGAATTTTTCTCCAAAGAACACTGCACACACGAGGTAGACTGAAAACAGAGGAACAGAGTCACACGGAGAAAGAAGAGTTTTGCGATGCGTAATTCTTTGCATCTTTTCTGGGACTTTGTTTTATTCCATCCTGCAACTGAAAAACAGCGGGCGATCGTGTCGAATGTGGAGCTAACAAAGCAACCTAAAGACTAGGACGGGCCACAACAAGAACAAGATAGCTTTTGGCCCCTGCAACCTACATAAATTCGACTAAACCATGCGGCTGCACTTATGTTGCTTTTTGTTTTGCGGGTAGGCTGCACTTATGTTGCTACCAAGGAAATAAACAGAAAAAACTAAATGATGCAGATACGTTGAGGTTAACATCATTCACCTCCTCAAACTTAACGGATCTGCTCCAGTGAACGCGCTCCGATTCTGGCCCTCAGCTCTAGGAAGCTAACTCTTTTCTACGCCTTTGTCGATATCTGCGAGCTGATCTCCCGTGCGTACAAACTCCACTTCTATACTGCCATTCTCAACACATTCACACACATAATGATATTTCAGATCAATATATGCTTACTTCTTTCATGATTTCGTCAGAATTTTCCTTTTGACTTTTTCTTTTGAAGGTTCCTTTTGAGGGTTGAAGGCTCAGATTTGTATTTTTTTGAGCAAAAGGTTCAAAACTCAGATAGGGCGGCGTCGTCCACAAAAGAGGGCACCGATGGAGGAAGATACGCAGCCCAGTAAATTTCAACCCGAAAGCCCAAAAGGTTTCAGCCCAATTGCATACGCATGAAACAAGTGTCCAGTCCAGTCCACTACTGCCCAGGTCACAGACTCAGAGCGAAGGGACGACGAGACGCACCTGCCAGGTCTACACGCGCCGCCGCCTCCAGGACCCTCTGCCCCTCGCCGCCGCCTCCAGGATCCTCCGCCCCTCGCCGCCGCAGGGCACCGCGCCGCCTCCGTCCTCCACTGCAGCAGGCAGCAGGTGACCTCCTCTCCGGCTCTCTCGTTCCCTATGTTTTTCTCTACCGTAGCGTGTGCTCGCCCTGCTCAGTGCGTGCCTGGCTGCTTACGCCGAGCAGAGAGAGAAACAGGAATGGCAACAGCGGCAGCAGCAGTGGGTCGGCTCGGTCTGTAACTGGGAATGGGTTTCATTGGCAGCACCCAATTTGCTAATTTGTACGTAGTACTGTATTGTTCATCTGTATATGTGTCTGGCTGTCTATATCTGTATGACGATGCTATTTGCTGCTTGGGAGCCTAATGAAAATTTGAGATCACCAGAGCCTAGGGAAGGGGAACTATGAAAATCCGTTGACACTATTTTGTAGTATTGTCACATGTTGTGTTCCCATTCTCAAAAATAAAAAATAGATAAATAAGAGCACACACTCACGCATCCTCGAACTCGTGTTTTGGGGAAATGCCGTCTACCGGTATATTCAGTGTTCGTATCCCCGTCCCGTGTAACTTAGCTGCTAAGTGCCAAGTACTTACCTGTTCCTCAATTGGCAGTCTGGCATTGTATTAAACATTCAACTTTTCTTACATGTTCTGTGTTTCGATATCTGTCCTGCTGCAGATTGAAGCTATGGCCTTGGTTAATAAGCTCGGTAATCTGCTCAAGAAAGCCACCAGCTCGAACCCGACTCTCTATCAGGCGATAAGATGCATGTCATCCTCGAAGCTCTTCGTTGGAGGTTTGGCCACCTCATAGCTTATACCTCTGTTGATGATCTGTTCAAAAATCAGTTGTTCTGCTGCGATGCTGTTCTCTGACTGCCATGAGTAATTGTTGTAGGGCTTTCCTTTAACACAGACGAGGGCAGTCTGAGAGATGCCTTTTCCCATTATGGAGAAATTATTGATGGTATGCAGCTCTTAATCTTTCTCCGTGCTTATCTTGGGCTGCTGTTTTGGTAATGGTTTTCTTTTTGTTTTGTTCTTTCCAGCTAAGATTATCGTAGACCGCGACACTGGGAGGTCTAGAGGTTTTGGCTTTATAACTTATGCAGCAGAAGAACAGGCTTCATCTGCCATCATGGCCTTGGATGGAAAGGTAAAATCATAATCGGGATGAACTCTATCAGCTTTTCTTGGTGCTGTGCTTTGTGATAGTAGTCTAATTACTCTATGTTTAGCTGAGAAATTTCAGACCAGGATAAATTTGTTAGAACTATATCTTACCCCAATTCTCTCTATCAAAACAATGTTTCTTGAACTTGTTTCTTAACTGCGTATTCTACATTAATGATGGTGAAACTCCTGTTGATTGGTTGGAAGTTCGGCGTACTTCCCTGGATATCATGGCTGTGTCTTGAATAACAAAGAAAAAGATATGTGTTGTACATCAGTTATCACTGCGATCCGATTAAAGTTGGATAACTGTAGCCTGTAATGGCAGTATTGGGAACTGTGATGTTGATGTTATAATAACAATTTTTTGCGTGAATTCTGCCACATCATCTTTCTTAATGCTCTGCTAGCCTGTTAGGAAAATGGAATGATGTCAAGTTCATCAGTGAGTGAGCTTACTACAATTGTTTTCATCACCTGCCCTTGACAGGCTTACTGTAGGAGTTTCAGTTTCAAGAACATGCAATGATTCATACTCCCTCCGTTCCTAAATAATTGTCTTTCTAGAGATCTCAACAAGTGACTACATACGGAACAAAATGAGTGAATCTACACTTTAAAACATGTCTACATACATCCGTATGTTGTAGTCCATTTGAGATGGCTAGAAAGACAAATATTTGGGAACGGAGGGAGTATAAGTTTCAAAGCTTCGCATCTAATGTTGCCCATCAACTTATTTCTTATTTCAGGATCTACATGGACGCAACCTACGGGTTAGTGCTGCCACTGAGAGGACCGCTGGCTTCCGTAATGGTGCTGGTTATGGAGGTGGTGGTGGCGGCTTTGGAGGAGGAGGATATGGCGGTGGTGGCTATGGAGGAGGTGGTTATGGTAGCAACAGTGGTGGTGGCGGCGACAACTTTGCTGCCGGCAACTTTGGTGGTGCCAGTGGCTTCGGTGGAAACCCAGCTGGAAACCATGGTGCTCCTGCAGGTTCCACCCCTGGTTCCAGCTTTGAAAGCGCCAAGAATGACGATGTCATGGACGACCTCTTCAAGGATGATGAACCTGACAAGTACGCCAGCAAGAATGCCTAGGGCTCCAGTCTGCATCTCCTTCTGCAAGTCCCTAGTTATGTACCTTGGATAAGTGTGAGGCGAATGATCCTCCAGACCAGAGACTACTTTCTTGATGGCTGTCTAGAGACCAAAATAACTTATGCAAGTACCTGCTTTGAGGTGACAATGAGAATGCACTTTCAGTTTGCCCCTTTTGGCGCAGTGATGTTTTATTGGGAATCATGTTTGGAACCATTAGTTTTGTGGTTTCATCAACCAACCTGAAGCTGATCCTGATAATGGCCCGACAAGTGTACCCAGAACAATTTGATTGGTGACCACAAGGATCATATCGTTTGATTGGGGACCACAGGGATCATATTGTTTTCTGTCAGTATTTTTTGTAGGTTTACTCAGACTATATTTTGTCTGTTCTCTTTGCCTACATCCCCATGGCTTGTTACTCCTCTTTTGCTGTTTTCTGTTGCGTCTGAACTGATTGTGTAAACCCATGCATGTGGAATGCAGGTTTTTCTGTACAATCTAGGGGAATCCGGTTGAGGTTTTCTGCTCCTTTTCCATCCATTCATACGAACTCGATCAAGAGATAGCGTTGCTTGGCTGGTGCTTCTGAACCCAACCAAAGTAGTAGCAATTTGTGACAGGTTTCTGAAAGAATCTCGATGGGTCTCCCTCTGAAACTGCACTGCTGTTCCTCTCTCAAACTCTTCAGAACTAAGCACATTTTCTCATCAACAATTTATTCAGTACGTTTACATAAATCCTGGGCAATGTCAACAGACCAAAAAACTGCAGTAGTATATCATTATCAGCTATCAATCGATCTGTAGCTGCCATCAGGGGTGCACGGGTTTACTCCAGTTCACGGACCTCCGGCACCGCGCGGGCACCGTCCATGTCATATTCCCGGCCGCCTTCTTCCTCTCCTCCGGCGCCATTCCCCTGTACCTCTCCCAGTCGGCGGCGACGTCCTTGAGATCGTGCACCTTGTTGTCCACGCCGACGCAGCAGTCGGCGTGCATGGTGCAGGCGCTGCCGAGGTCGTCGTGGTACTCGCAGAACCCGCCGAAGTAGACCGTGTCCAGGGGCTCGATGGCGACCCCCAGCTTCTGGACGAGCTCGCGCTTGATGTTGTGGAACACCGACTGGTCGTGCGCGCCGGGGAACCTCGCCCGCGCCGCCCGCCAGTGCTCGAGCATGCGCACGCCCCGGCTCGTCGCCTTCACGTAGTAGAGCCCCGTGTTGAGCGGGTTGTCCAGCGGGTGCGCCCGCGCCGCCGAGTAGTCGTCGGAGGACACGCTCATGTCCGCGTACACCGGGATCCGCCGGAACGGGTTCCGGAGCACGATCATGTCGGCGTCCTACGATACATGCAAGCGATAGATATCATATCAATCACCATTGATTAGTTCTGCTTGTGGTGTTAGCAAGTAGTAATGGTGCTTTGGCGTTCGATCTCATTCTCACGTACGGTGAAGAGGAAGTTGTAGCCCAGCTCGAGGACGCGCTGCTGGAGCTCCAGCTTGGTCCAGACGAGCTCGAGGTACTGCTTGGACATGAACTTGGCGGCGGAGGTGAGGTTCACGGCGGTCACCTCGAGGAGGTAGCAGTGAGGGTGCACGGCGACGCAGCGGCGGAAGCCGGCGGGGTCGAGGGCGACGACCAGGAGGTGGTCGAGGAGGTGCGCGGTGTCCTCGCCGTTCTTGAAGCTCTCGAGGTAGAGGTCGAGGAGGGAGCCCGGCCGCGCCCACGCCTCGTTCACCGACGTGATGATCACCGTCCGGTCCTCCGTGCACACCTTCGGCAGCAGCTGGGCCAGGCCCGGGAATTTCTCCACCTGCGCGCCAAACCGCAAATTATAGAGGAAAACTGGGAGGAGCACAAAAGCCCATTTAGAAAAGTAGGAAAACCCATTAAACCTTGTCAATCTTTTTTTTTTGGGAAAGACATTGTCAACGTTGATACTTTGGGATTGGTTCTCAGCACACGTTGTGTGACTGTGTATGTACCTACCCCATCCGCATTTTAGTCAGCGTACAACATTTGTCTTAAGTCAAACATCATAAAATTTGACCAAGATAACTCCAAAAAAAAATCACAACATCATTACATGCATCATGTAATTAATTTTGATATCGCATATCTCTTATATCGTATTTATTTTCTTATATAAATTTGGTCAAGATTTATGAAGTTTGGTTTATGATAAATCTTATATTGCAGAGTAAAAAAAATTGATGGAGTATCTAGTTTGTACTCCCTTCGTCCGAAAAAGCTTGTTCCTTAAGGGCGTGTTTGGTTTCATGTGTGGCACCTGCCTCGCACCCGCCATGCAAAATTTAGTGCGTTTGGTGGCCTGTGCGGCCTCCTCAGCCTGGCCCAACAGATGCAAAAAAAGGCCTCTCAGCCAGGCTGAGGGGCACGCAGGAATCGGCCGTATCTCGGAGCCAGGCTCGCGGCTGCAGCCGCAACTCTAGTCCCGTGTCTCCTTTTCCTCCTCCTCCTCTCACACATCAGATTGGATCGAGTAATCCATTGCCGCCACCGCCGCCTGAGCTCCCTCGTCCACACCAGTCCGGACTCTCTAGCAGGTGCTCCTCCACGTCCACGCCGAGGGACACACCGCCGGCCGCCGGCCGAGCTCCGTCGCCGGTGCTCCTCCATGCCCACGCCGGGAACACGTCGTCCACCCCCAGTCCGGGCTCCCTAGCCAGCGCTCCTCCACACCCACGCAAGGGGACACGCCGCCCGCCGCCGGCCGACCTCCTTCGCCGGTGCTCCTGCATGCCCACGCCGGGGACACGCCGTCCGCCAGCAGTCCGGGCTCCCTAGCCAGCGCTCCTCCACGCCCACGCCGGGGGACATGCCGCCCGCTGCCGGCCGAGCTCCCTCGCCGGTGCTCCTCCATGCTCACGTCGGGGGACACGCCGTCCGCCACGGATCCAGAGGGGAGCACCTGCACGCTGCGAGCCGCAACCGGTGCCGCGTTTCTCCCCCTCCGTTCCTCTGAGTTTAGTTCAGATTTCAGTTCAGCCTTCTTTTACATGTTCCATGGAATGATCCAGATCCAATTGAAATTGTTGAAATTGGAAGAGAAAGGTTCACAGAATTAAGCTCAAATGCAGTCTACCAAACAACATCTATTGCATACAACATCTCTCATGCAACAATATCATACAGTGCACCAAACCATGGTTTTCACTTTCAGTGAGATTTCACTGAAATTCACTGAATTTCATTAATTTCAGTAGACACTGAAATATTACGTTTCGGTCAAAATATTTCAGCAAATTCAGTAGTACACAGGAAATCAAATATTTTTCAAAATATTTTTTAAAAATTTCAAATATTTAATTAAATTCAAATGAATATTTCGGCCTTTTGGCTGAAATGCAAACTAAAATAACTGAATTTCATTGAATTTCAGTGATTTCAGTTGGTGCTGAAATTTTTTGAACCTGAAATTGAAAACCATGCACCAAACACACATCTCAACCAATCTCCACATCAGCTCAGCCAGGCCACGCTCACCCAGGATCCCTCATGCGATGCAGACTAAAGCCGCCCAGGCAACCAAGCACGCCCTAAATGGATGTACCTAGCACCAAGTTAGTGATAGATACATCCATTTGAGGAACAAGCTTAAGACAAGTTTTTTCGGACGGAAGGAGTACTTGGTATGTTCAAAACAAATAAGACCATCCCCGTCCTTATTCTTCTTCCTCTATCCTGGATCTCTCCCTAGATTTGGACCATTGGATTGATCACACATAATTAAGAGCACCAGCTTGGGATTAACTTAAAATTCACTGCGAAAGAAAAGCCTTCCTCATACGTGATGAAATTATGCAAATGCTAGCTCTTGAGAGGGCAAAGTGAAAAATAAACTGGGTGGAGGTGAGCAGGCATGCATGAATAAATATACGATGGGATTGTTTTCTTGATTACCGCATGTTCCAGCGGTGCAGGCGCCGCCCCGGGAGTTCCACCGTTGTTGTTCCCCAGCCAGCTGCCGGAGACGCCGGACAGCTTCTCGCCCACCCGGTCGGAGGCCAAGACGAAGAGGAGGACCATGGGCAAAGCTGCCCCGAGGAAGAACGGAACCACGTGCTGGCTGCACAGCTTCTTCAAGCTCCCCTCCTTCACCGGCCCCATTGATCTCTCTCTGAGCCTTGACGCAGAGGTAGCTAGCTCGTCGATCGATCGATTGATCGGCAAGAAGTTACAGGAGGAGGCAAGGCGGCAAGCAAGCTAGAGGTTACAGCAGGCCGTCGCAGCTCGAAAAGCTATCAGTATTGTTCCACTGCCTACTTGGGTGTATATATATATGAATTGGTCTTAAGTCAAACATCGTAAAGTTTGACCAAGATAACTACAAAAAAAATCACAATATCATTACATGCATCATGTAATTAATTTTGATATCGTATATATATATCTTTTGTATCGTATTTATTTTCTTATATAAATTTGATCAAGATTTATGAAGTTTCATTTATGATAAATCTTATATGTGAAATAAAATAATTGATGAAGTATCTTGTTTGTACTTGGTCTGTTCAAAAAAAAAGGACTAGTCCGCGTCCTTATTCTTCTTTCTCTATCCTGGATCACTCCCATGCGGTTACGCCACTGTTTTTGTCGCCATCTAGCTATTCATTTCTTTCCTTTCTCCCCTTTGCATTATCAACCACCTTCTTGCTCTTACATTCTCTCGACACGGATAGTTGCCTCTCTCATCTTCAATTCTTCATCCCCTCCCCTCCCCCCTTTCTTCTCTCGTTTTCCATTCTCTCGAGGTCTCCTTCGCCACTCATCTCCTTCCTCGGTGTGCATCGCACCTCGAGCCCAAACAATGAACGTTTGCTCCGAAAATATTTTGACGAAGCAATCGTAGATTTGAACCATTGAATTGATCACGCATAATTAAGAGCACCAGCTTGGGATTAACTTAAAAAAGAAAATTCCTTCATCATACGTGACGAAATTATGCAAAATGCTAGCTCTTGAGAGGGCAAAGTGAAAAAAGAAAAACTGGATGGAGATGAGCAGGCATGCATGAATAAATATACGACGGGCTTGCTTTCTTGATTACCTCTTGTTCCAGAGGTGCAGGCGCTGCCCCCGGGGTTCCACCGTTGCTGTTCCCCAGCCAGCTGCCGGAGACGCCGGACAGCTGCTCGCCCACCCGGTCGGAGGCCAGGACGAAGAGGAGGACAGTGGGCAGAATTCCCCCGACGAGGAACGGCACCACGAGGTGGCTGCACAGCTTGAGGCTCCCCTCCTTCAGCAACCCCATCGGTGTCTCTCCTAGCTCTCTCCTAACCACGACGCAGAGGTAGCTAGCTCGTCGATGTATCGATCGATTGGCAAGAAGTTACAGGAGGAGGCAACAGGCAAGGCGGCAAGCTAGAGGTTACAGCAGGTCGTCGCAGCTCGAGAGGAGCTACCACTGTTCCACTGCCTACACGGGTGGGCTGGGTCATAGCTGTATATATGAATTGGTCTTGTTCTTCCAGAGGATCGATCGACGACGTGTGATTAGCCATGGCCAATGGGACCGATCCCTTGCTAGCCTACGTTACCCAGGGGGCAGGCAGTTTCTACGATTGTCGACGCGGCCGGGGATGCGGTTTTTCTACTTGTCAACGATGCGACTGTGTGCGTAAATGTGGATTTTTCAGAGGCTTCTTTTTATTGACACGTTTGGTTTAGTTGCACGCGGTCAGAGGTTACTACCTTGGACCACCTGTGCGTAGTCACCCGCTGAACGTCCAGCGTGGGCGATCTTGCTGAATACCCAAGCGTAGAAACAGTAGCACTGAGGTAGAAGAGCACCCACGGCACGGCACGGCACGGTGTTTCGGAGACTTGTTTGCAGCAGAAAATGACGGAATGAACCATTGTATATATTGCACACCATTGTATTCGGAGACTTGCTTGCACCCGGATTTTGCTGATGTATGATGAAGCATTACGAAATATTAAGATACACCCTCAAGCTAGAAAAATAATCTGATGAAGCTAGGCAAAAGTTCAACAAGTGGGATCTTATTTTGTTGGTACACAGCGAAACATTGTATTATGATACAATTTGAAATCAAGCGAAAACCCAACACATATCATTAGGATTGAAAGTCATTTCTCCTTGATTGACCAATACAGTTGACCTCTAATCGCCAACATAGGTCCAACTTAATTAGTGTGTATGTGGTATTTTTATCCAAAGAACAGTGTTTCTCCAAAATAAAAAAAAGGGAAAATATTATTCACCTATCAGTACAAGCGTACATGCACCCCATACGGCCGGACTTGATCATTGTTTTCTCATCGTCATCGACGCCTTGCACCGGTTGGGGGATGTCCACCTACGTCTGCCGCTCCTCTTCTCCACCTGCGCGCGAAACTGCAAATTATAGTGGGCTATTTTAGTTTTAGATATGAAAAAACCTACGTAGGATACAAAAGGCCTGTAGGCTGTGTGAAGCTAGCCCATTCTGACCACTCTGTAGAACTGGGAGGAGCACAAAAGCCAATTTAGAAAAGTAGGAAAACCCATTAAACCTTGTCAATCTTTTTTTTAGGGAAGACCTTGTCAACCTTGATACTTTGTGATTGATTCTCAGCACACGTTGTGTGACCGTGTATGTACCTACCCCATCCGCATTTTAGTCTGCGTACAAGATTTGTCTTAAGTTAAACATCGTAAAATTTGACCAAGATAAATAAACTACAATAAATAAATAAATCACAGTATCATTACATGCATCATGTAATTAATTTTGATATCGTATGTCTCTTGTATTGTAATTTATTTTCTTATATAAATTTGGTCAAGATTTATGAAGTTTGGCTTATGATAAATCTTATATGCGGAGTGAAAAAATCGATGGAGTATCTAGTTTGTACTTGGTATGTTCAAAACAAATGAGACCAGTCCCCGTCCTTATTCTTCTTCCTCTATCCTGGATCTCTCCCATGCGGTTGCGCCGCTGTTATTCTGGATCTAGATTTGAAACATTGGATTGATCACACATAATTAAGAGCACCAGCTTGGGATTAACTTAAAATTCACCGCGAAAGAAAAATCCTTCATCATACCTGATGAAATTATGCAAATGCTAGCTCTTGAGAGGGCACAGGGAAAAAAATGGGTGTGGAGGTGAGCAGGCATGCATGGATAAATATACGATGGGATTGCTTTCTTGATTACCGCATGTTCCAGCGGTGCAGGCGCCGCCCCGGGAGTTCCATCATTGTTGTTCCTCAGCCAGCTGCCGGAGACAACGAACAGCTGCTCGCCCACCCGGTCGGAGGCCAAGACGAAGAGGAGGACCATGGGCAGAATTCCCCCGATGAGGAACGGCACCACGTGGTGGCTGCAGCTCCCCTCCTTCACTGACCCCATGGATCTCTCTCTGAGCCTTATCGCAGAGGTAGCTAGCTCGTCGATCGATCGGCAAGAAGTTACAGGAGGAGGCAAGGCGGCAAGCAAGCTAGAGGTTATAATAGGTCGTTGCAGCTCGAGAAGCTACCAGTACTGTTCCACTGCCTACTCGGGTGTATATATATATGAATTGGTCTTAAGTCAAACATCGTAAAATTTGACCAAGATAATACAACAAAAATCACAATATCATTGCATGCATCATGTAATTAATTTTGATATTGTATATATCTCTTGTATCGTATTTATTGTCTTATATAAATTTGGTCAAGCTTTATAAAGTTTGATTTATGATAAATCTTATACGCGGAATAAAAAATTTGATGGAGTATCTTGTTTGTACTTGGTATGTTAAAAAAAAGAGACTAGTCCCCGTCCTTATTCTTCTTCCTCTATCCTGGATCACTCTCATGCGGTTACGCCACTGTTTTTGTCGCCATCTAGCTATTCATTTCTTTCCTTTCTCCCCTTTGCATTATCAACCACCTTCTTGCTCTTACATTCTCTCGACACGGATAGTTGCCTCTCTCATCTTCAATTCTTCATCCCCTCCCTTCCCCCCTTTCTTCTCTCGAGGTCTCCTTCGCCACTCATCTCCTTCCTCGGTGTGCATCGCACCTCGAGCCCAAACAATGAAAGTTTGCTCCGAAGATATTTTGACGAAGCAATCGTAGATTTGAACCATTGGATTGATCACGCAATTAAGAGCACCAGCTTGGGATTAACTTAAAAAAGAAAAATCCTTCATCATACGTGATGAAATTATGCAAATGCTAGCTCTTGAGAGGGCAAAGTGAAAAAGGAAAAACTGGGTGGAGGTGAGCAGGCATGCATGAATAAATATATGAGTATGACGGGCTTGCTTTCGTGATTACCGCATGTTCCAGCGGTGCAGGCGCTGCCCCCGGGGTTCCACCGTTGCTGTTCCCCAGCCAGCTGCCGGAGACGTTGGACAGCTGCTCGCCCACCCGGTCGGAGGCCAACACGAAGAGGAGGATGGTGGGCAGAGCTGCGCCCAGGAGGAACGGCACCACGTGGTTGCTGCTCAGCTTCAGGCCCCCCTCCTTGAGCGACCCTATCGTGATAGATTGAGATATTGGAGAAGTAATTGTTGTATTGATCGGGGCCTCAAGAGATGCTTATATAGATTACAAAGCTTGGGCTCCAAGACTAGACTAATAGAGATAGATTACAATATGAATAGACTTATACTCTAAGATCCCCCCGCAGTCTCAACGTCAGGTGAAACAATGTTGAGACTGGAGCGTATGTCGGTGAACGATGCAGTCGGGAGTCCTTTGGTAAAAATGTCAGCAAATTGGGCACTTGTAGGAACATGAAGAACGCGAACCTCGCCAAGAGCCACCTTTTCACGAACAAAGTGAATGTCAATCTCAATGTGCTTTGTGCGACGATGTTGAACTGGATTGGAAGCCATGTAGACTGCAGAGATGTTATCACATAAACAATGGTAGCACGGGAGCGGACGATGAAGTTCAACGAGAAACTGCCGTAGCCACACCGCCTCGGCCACAGCGTGAGCAACCGCCCTATACTCAGCCTCGGCAGAAGACACAGAAACTGTTACCTGCCTTTTAGAACACCAAGAAACAAGATTATCACCCAAATAAACGCAAAATCCGGATGTAGATCGTCGAGTATCTGGACAACCTGCCCAGTCTGCATCGAATAAACTGTCAAGCTTGTAGGTGAAGAAGAATTAATAAGGAGACCGTGATCAAGAGTGCCTTTTAAATAGCGGAGAATGCGTCGACATGAGCGGATGAGGAGCACGAGGATCATGCATAAAGAGACAAGCTTGCTGAACAGAATAGGAGATTTCAGGACGAGTAAGAGTGGCATATTGAAGAGCGCCGATGATGCTACGATATAAAGTAGGATCAGAAGAGGATCACCATCAGCCGATAGTTTAGCACCAACGTCGGCTGGAGTACGAGAGGGTTGACAATCAGACATACCGAACGAGAAAGCAAGTCCAAAATGTATGATCGTTGAGAAAGAAAGAGGAAGATGTTGTGCGAGAAACATGAATACCTAGAAAATGATGAAGAGGACCAAGATCTGTCATGGAAAACTCCCGATTGAGAGAAGAGATGGTATGTTGAAGAAAAGAATCAGAACTAGCCGTGAGAATGATATCATCAACATAAAGCAAGAGGTAGGCGGTGTGAGTAGGAGACCGATAAACAAAGAGAGAAGAATCGGATTTGGAGGAATAAAGCTTATGGTTTGAATAAAAGTAGGAAAGCATTGAAACCATGCACGAGGAGCTTGTTTAAGGCCATAAAGAGATTTATGGAGGAGACAAACAAAATTTGGAGAGGAGGATTCTCAAAACCAGAGGGTTCTTGACAATAAACAGTTTCATTGAGAGTGCCATGAAGAAAAGCATTTTTAACATCAAGTTGATGAATAGGCCAAGAAGAGGAAACAACAAGACTAAGAACAACACGAATAGTGCTTGGTTTAACAACAGGAGAAAAAGTCTCATCAAAGTCAATACCATGCTCTTTGGGAGAAACCACGACACACCCAACGAGCTTTGTAACGAGCGAGAGTGCCATCGGAATGAAATTTATGACGAAAAACCCATTTGCCGAAACAATGTTAACACCGAAGGTTTGGGAACAAGAGTCCATGTATTATTTTGTGAAGAGCTTCAAATTCATCACGCATAGCGGAAAGCGAGAGGGTCAAGAAGAGCTCGCTTATAACTGGTTGGAATAGGAGAGATGGTTGGGGTGGCGGTAAGATTGAGGCGTTTGGTGGGGAGAAGAAATCCTCGTTTTCCACGGGTGCACATGACATGATCATTGGTGAGCGGTGGTATAAGAACGGCATTGGGTGGCAGTGGGTTTTCGGTTGAAGAAGACGGTGAGGAAGAAGAATCAGAGGTGGCGGGTGTCGAGGTGGTTGCCGTGGTAGGATGTGGTGAGGGAAAGACGATTGGGGTAGAGGATGCAGTTGCGGGAGAGGTGGGGGACGGGGTAGGAGGGTGGCTGACGGTGGGCGATTCCGGTGGAGAGACGGAGCAAGATTCCATGGCAGCAGAGATGACCGAAGGACGAACTAGGGAAGGGGTTTTGGTGGTGGCGGATTGTGGTGGAATTGGTTTTGTGGTTGCAGTGACAGAAAAAGGAAAAGTATTTGCATCGAATGTGACATGACGAGAGAGAATGATCGACCGGAAGATGGATCGAAACAACGATATCCTTTGTGATCATCGAAAGACCAAGGTGAATGCAAGGTAGTGGCGTGGTTCTAGTTTGTTGGAGGCGGTAGAGGCGATGTTGGGAAAGCATAGACAGCCAAAACACGCAGAAAAGAATCGGCAGGTGGGAGAGAAAAGAGATTGGAAAGGCGAATAAAGAGGGCAAGTTTTAGTTGGTCGAATATTAAGAAGTAGTGTGGCGGTGCGAAGGGCTTCAACCCAAAAGCGGAAGGAAGAGAAGCTTGTAAAAGCAATGTGCGAAGAACATCATTAATAGAGCGAAGACAGCGTTCAGCTTTGCCATTTTGAGAAGATGTATAAGGGCATGAAAAACGAAGAAGAATGCCTTGAGAGAGAAAGAAGGTGCGGTTTTGGGTGTTATCATATTCACGACCGTTATCACATTGAATAAATCGAATTGGCAAGCCAAAGTGTGTGATTACATATTGTCGAAAGTTGAGAAAGAATGAAGGTACTTCAGATTTAGCGCGAAGAGGAAAGGTCCAAGTATAGTGAGAATAATCATCCAAGATCACAAGATAATATTTATAACCAGAAACACTAGGGACTGGAGAGGTCCATAAATCACAGTGAAGTAACTCAAAAGGAAAAGTACTAATGGTAGTAGAGGTTCCAAAAGGTAATCTAACATGTTTGCCACATTGACATGCATTACAGAGAGAGGGATTATGAGGACTGCTAGAACTAGGGATACAAAATTCTTGGAGTAAAGACGTCAAAGTGTTTTTGCTGGGGTGACCGAGACGACGATGCCATAGATCAACAGAGGCGAGCATGGCACGAGAGGTGGATGTGGGCGCTCCATGAAGAGGATAAAGATCGCCCGTGCTATTGTACCGAGCGAGGACCACCTCCGTTGTCAGATCCTTCACAGACAAACCAAAAGGGTCAAAGGCTAGGATAACTTTGTTGTCAATGCAAAATTGTCTAAGAGAGATAAGATTTTTGATGATGGAAGGAACCACAAGAATATTGCGAGAAGAAAATTGGCATGAGAGGAAGGGATGTAAGAGTGACGATTGCATGAAACAGGATGGTGGAGCCATCGCCAATGGTGATAGTGGAAAAGCAGATGGAAAACAAGTGACAATAAATTCATGTTTGAAGACATATGCATTGATGCACCAGAATCAAAAATCCAATCCATTACTGCGTCGTTGAGGACAAAATTGTTCATGGCGTTGATGAAGGCGGCTTGGTCCCAAGCCGGCTGTTGGGGAGGAGCAGAGGGCCAGGAACTTGCATGTTGGACGAGGGGATAGCGGATGGGTAGTATGCGATTGGGGCCTGCATGTTGCCGTAGAAGGCCGGCATGGTGTTGTAGGGCGACGGTGGTCTGGCGTCTTGGTAGGCGGAGTAGGAGTGGCGGTGTAGGCGTGCGCCGGCGGCTCGGGTCCAAGGAGTCCCGGAGAGCCTGTGGCTGGGCGAAGACCGGGCTCCACGTGCCTGCACGCAGGAGGGGCACCATCTGGCGAGGGCCGACCATGGCATCGACCAACCACGGACGAGGCCAGTCCAAGGATCATCTTGAGGAGGCCATGGCGACGGAGCTGGTGACGTGGGAGCGGTGGATGACGAGGCTGGTGCAGGTCCGCGGGGACGAGATGCAGGAGGCCGGTAGGCGGGATTCTTGCCCTTGTAGTTGGGACTCGGGCGCCAGCCTGGTGGTGGTGTTGAGGCGCGCAGCCACAACAGGAGTTGGAGGGCGGTCGGTTGCGCGGCAGCCAGCGTGGGAGCTGCAGAAGAGGCGCGGCAGCATGAAACACCTGCGGCGCCCGTTGCGCCTTGCGAGCCTGGTTCTTCTCTTCTTGCTGGAAGATCGAGCGGACTTCCTTGAAGGTGGGGTACGGTTTGAGCATGGGGATGAAGGACTGCTGCTTCTCGAATTGATCGCCGAGACCTTGGAGAAGGCGTTGATGAGAGTGCGATCCTCGGCGTGATCACCAAGTTCACGGAGTTCATCGCCAATAGCCTTGATTCATTTGGCGAAGATGGAGACCGGACATCTCCTGCATGGTTGTGCGTAGCTTCGGTGTTGAGCGCGTTGATTCGCGTCGGAGTTGTCTGAAACAGCTGTTGAAGGAAGCCCGAGATCGGCGGCGGTGGCGTCATCGTCGGACACCAGATTGAAAAGCTCCGTGGAGATCGTGTGTAAATCCAATCGGATGATGGCGAGATCATCTTTCACCCAGCGAGAATCAGCGGGCTGTGGCGGTAGGAGGGATCAATGTGGTGGCGTGAGCATGGCGCCGAGATGGATGATGAAGAGGTGGCGCCAATGGTAGTAGTTGTGGATGCCAAGGTCTAATGAGATTGGTATGAAGGAGAGGCGTCGGCAATGGTGTCGGCTAGGAGAACATAGGGTTTGGAGGGAGGTGTTTGGGTAGTTATAGAGGAGGAGGTAGGGGGTGGGGCACCGGCGGCGTGGAATTCGGCCATGGAGAAGAGGGGCCGAATCGGCAGGGGCGGCGGCGCGGGTGGCGGAGCCATACCAGGTGCAGAAAACCTAGGCGTCGGATACCATGATAGATTGAGATATTGAAGAAATTATTGTTGTATTGATCGGGGCCTCAAGGTATGTTTATATAGATTACAAAGTTTGGACTCCAAAACTAGACTAATAAAGATAGATTACAATACGAATAGACTTATACTCTAAGACATCGATCTCTCTCCGAACCACGACGCAGAGATAGCTAGCTCGTCGATGGATCGATCGGCAAGAACACGACGAGGGAGGAGGCAAGCTAGAGGTTACACCGTTACAGCAGGTCGTCGCAGTCGGAGAAGCTACCAGTGTTCCGCTGCCTACTCGGGTGGGTCACACCTGTATATATGAACTGGTTTTGTTCTACCAAAGGATCAACGACCTGCGCGATGGCCAATAGGATGGATCCCTTGCTAGCCGACGCTACCCAGGGGGCAGGCAATTTCTTGGATTGTCGACGCGGGGGTATGTGGTTTTTTCTAGTATGTGTGCAAATGTGGATGTTTCGGATTTTCTAGACGCTTCCTTTTATTGACACGTTTAGTTTACTTGTACGCGGTCAGAGGTTTCTACCTTGGAGTTGGACCACCTGTGCGTAGTCACCCGCTGAAATGGTCAGCTAGCTAGGGCGACTTTGCTGAACATCCAAGCGTAGAAACAGTGGTGTTGAGGACTTGAGGTAGAAGAGCAGCCACGGCACGGCATCGGTGTTTCGGAGACTTGTTTGCAGCGGAAAAATGACGGAATGAACCATTGTATTCATGGCATTGGCATACCATTGTATTCAGAGACTTGTTTGCACCTCGATGGGCGAGAACGGTCAGTGCGCATCTATGCACCGTGAAATATGTTGGAGATTCGTGCATCCGGATTTTGCTGATATATCATATATTATGAAACATTACAAAATGTTAAGGTACACCCTCAAGCAAGAAAAATATCTGATGAAGCTAGGCAAAAGTTCAACAAGTGCGATCTTATTTTGTTGGTACACAGCGAAAAATTGTATTATGATGCAGTTTGAAATCAAGCGAGAACCCAACAAATATCGTTAGGATAGAAAGTCATTTCTCCTCGATTGACCAACACAGTTGACCTCTAATCGCCAACACAGGTCCAACTTAATTACTGTGCATGTAGTATTTTTTATCCAAGAACAGCGTTTCTCCAAAATAAAAAAAGGGAAAAAATATTATTCACCTATCAGCACAAGTGTACATGCACCCCATACGGCCGGACTTGATCATTGTTTTCTCATCGACGCCTTGCACCGGTTGGGGGATGTCCACCTACGTCTGCCGCTCCTCTTCTCCGTTGGCCCCAAGCTCGTGTAGTTCTTCCAGTCAGCGGCCAGGTTCCTAAGGTCATGCACCTTGTTCTCAAGCCCGATGCAGCAGATGGCGTGCATCGTACATACCTTGTCCATCTCTTCGTGGAACTGGCAGAAACCGCCAAAGATCACTGTGTCAAGGAACACAAACTTGATTTGTAGGTCACCGGCAGCGAGCTCGGTCTTGATCTCGTTTAGCACTCCTTGATCGTGGGCGGAGGGAAACCGTGACCTCGCTGCCCGCCAGCGCTTTAGCATCTCCACCGTCCTGTTCGTCGACCTAACGTAGTACAAGCCGGTGTTTCCCACATTTGTTAGGGCCTCGGCATTACCTTTGAAACCATCGGTCGAGATGGCCATGTCAGCGTAGAGGCTGATGTGCCGAAACGGGTTGCGCAGCCACAAGATATCCACATCCTGCCAACAATAATATTAAATGGGCATGCATAACCTAGATCGATCTAGAGTATGGTATTTCACTCTTTGAAATATTAAAATGTAACAAAGAAAAAAGGGAGCATGTAAAGTTTCTCGATCGCGTGAAAGTGTTAAAGGCATGCGGGTAGCTTACGGTGAAGAGATAGTTGTAGCCAAGCTGGAGGACACGCTCCGGGACCCCGAGCTTGGCCCACACGAGCTCGAGGTAGCTTTTGGACATGAAGCGGTTGGCGGAGCTGACGTTGGCGGAGGTGACCTTGTAGAGGAAGCAATGCGGGTGCACAACCTCACAATGGGCCAAGGCGTCTGGGTCGACAGCGACAATGAGAGTGTGATTGAGGAGGTGCGCTATGCCCTCGCCATTCTTGAAGCCCGCGAGGAAGATGTCAAGGAGGGAACCTGGCCGTGCCCACGCCTCGTTCACTGATGTGATGATCACCGTCCCGTCATCGGTCGCTACCTTGGTTAGTAGCTCTGCGAGCCCTATGAATTTCTCCTCCTGCATGTGAAATAAATATAATGGGCTCTTTTATATATGAAACTTCCTTCGATACAAAGGGTGTTTACTTGTGTGAATCTCACAAAAAAAACGGGAACAAATGGGAACCGTATGCACGGCCCAATTTCGGTTGGGACCGTTTCAGGCAGTAGAATTTTGCTCATTATAGATACAAGGGACAAAATTCTGCTTTGGGTCTGTCTACACCTAAATCAGCCGAGGGGATTTAGTGATTTGCCACACTTTAATAGGGTGTCGATGATTTTTCCGGGCTTATGTCAATGAAGGATGGACCCGACCACAACCATTCTCAAGGGGGCTAATTATCAAATGGGGAAGTAAAATGTGACAAATAATTCAATTCCTCGTCGACAGTATTAGCTGTTGACTTCCCCAATCCAGTCAATGATTAGAAAATTGCAGATTGTGTTTCCCTTCTTTCCTTCAAAAAAATGTTGAGCTCGTTTAAAACGCAACAATGTGTTGTGAATTTCGTCAGTGAAAATAGATGTAACACAATTTTTTGCTGGACTTTACTTTGACCAACAGTTAGCCAAAAAAGTGTTTTTCATAAAAAAAATACAAATAGAAGTTATACTCCCTCCGTTCGTAAGTATAAGACTTTTTAGATAATACAAACTACATACGAAGCAAAATGAATAAATCTACACTCTAAAATATGTCTATATACATTCATATGTAGTCCATATTGAAATCTCTAAAACATTATATTATAAACGGAGGAAATATGTTGTAGTAATGGCTTCGACCCTATCCGGAGGTCCCATCACCTATCCTACATGGCACGACATATGTGCGGTCAACACATGTGAGGACCAGTCAACAGCGTTCCAAGTAAGCTCCTGTGGATCCAAGCAAGTCATCCCGGTTAACAAAAGTCCAAGTAAACTTAATGGTCAACAAGTCACAGGAAGAAAATCATATAAAAGAATAAGTCAAAGATGGAAACAAATAAGCAAATAAGCTTAACAGCAAGCCAGAAAACCTTCATTTTTTTTTAGAAATGGTAGAAAACCTTCATATGGTGGAGGGAATCTCTCCCTTCCTAATGGGACTCCGACTCCTCCAAGCCTAACTAGAGACACATGAGTCAAAGGTCAATTTTTTTTACCCAATTCTAGTTCTCAAGTTGCAATTATTATTCCCCACGTAGGTCAATGGATATCGACCAAACAATGCGTACACTTGGGCCGACCTAACTACATCCTGGGATTCCCATTTCCGTTTCTATGTTGTTTCATTCAAATTTTGCTGGTTATTTTATTTTTACATTTTTAGAAATTTGGGAACATTTATTTTCAAATTAGTGATTTTTATAAATTGGTAAGATTTTCAACTTCATGATTTTTTTGCAATCTGGAACAATTTTTTGCAATCCGGGAACATTTCCAAATTCATGAACAATTTTGGAAATCCTAGATTTTTTCAAATCATGATTTTTTTTTCTAAAAATACAAGAGCACTTTAAAATTCATAACTTTTTTCAAATTCCTGAACTTTTATTCAAAATTATGAACATTTTTCGAATTCATTTTAATAAATAATTGTGAGAATTGTTTGAATTCATAAGCATTTTGTGAATCCTCATACATTTATTAAAATTCATGAACATTTTAAAACAATGTTTCTTTTAATATCGTGACTATTTTTATTTGAGAAAATTGAAAACAGAACAGTTTGACATAGAATCAAGCGAATACTTTTTCAATAGTGGGAGAATGTTTTTTTTTAACTTTTTTAGAATTCTCAAACACTTATTAAAATGCGAGAACATTTTTTAATCCATGATTAATCATGACTATTTTTATTTGAGAAAATTGACAACATTTTATTATAAATATAAGCAAATGAATAGTTTTTCAATAGTGGGAGAATGTTTATTTAATCGTATCGAAGGAGGCTTTTAGGCGAAACCTTGGTGAGCTGGCCCATTCAAGGGTAGGCTTGATCATTTGTAAAGCCTCTCTCTCTCTCCTCCCTTTCTAGAGAGGAACTAAAAGGGAATCCCTTGTGGGAGCCCCACAAGGGCCACTTCTCAGGATTGTTTTTCCTATGCGTGTTTTTTGAAGATTACATTTTTTTTCTATTTTTTTTATTTTTGGTGTTCACACGGTTTTCCCTAAATTTTGAAGAAAAAATCAAAAAAATTGCGTGAAAAACACGTCTTTTTTTTCTTTCGGCACAGATTTGCTTCCGCAAGTGGCACTCGGAAAGGAAAAAAGAGCCGTTTTTTCTTCTTCCAAGAGAGGGACAAATTTGCTTTTTGTAGAGACATAGACATAGGTTTGCTTCCACAGAGACATAGATGTGCCTCTAAAAAAAAAACATTTTCTTTTCTACTTCCACGAGAGGCACATATTTGCTTCTATGAGAGTCACAGCTGTGCCTCTCGGATAGGAAAAAAACGCACGAGAGGCACGTATTTGCATCTTGTGGAGGTACAAGTTTGCTTCCGCGAGAAGCACACCTGCGCCTCTTGGAAAGGGGAAAACGCGTTTTTTTGTTTCTACGAGGGGCACATTTTTGCTTCTTGTGGAGACACAGATTTTCTTCTGCGAAAATCACAGTTGTGCTCTTGGAAAGAGGAAAAGGTGAAAAAATATTGGGTTTACAGCTACGGTTTTTTCCACAAGTTTTTTTCTGGTGAAACCTATTAACATGAGATCTAGTTTCGAATATCTTGACAAGAGAAATCCAACGTGAAAACAGTTAGAAATTTGGATGCACGGTTCAAGAGAAATTTTTTTTTTTGAAAAATAAATCTACGTAAAAAAGAAAACTCTCAGGTTGTGACAAATGATGTGCATGCAATGCGTCACCTATTAGCCTCTGAAAAGATGAGAATGACCTTTGCAAGTGGTGCCTCTTAACTAGTAGTTTTGCCCCTTCTAGCTCTTTCTTCGACGAGCTAATAACATTGAGAATAGAGGTCCACAGACCTAGTTAGGCCTGGACTAGTCAAGGGTCGTGGGACTCCAGAAGTGGACACTTCGAGTGTTGTCCACGGACACTGCCCTCGGCCACTTTTATAAGGCCATTTTTATAGAATTTCAAGACTAGAATGAATCTATGAAAAGATCGTCTTTCTATCCAAGAAAAGGAAGAGCGCACATTTTTTTGTAGAAAACATTTACCTGTAATGAATAATTGGGTCATGTCGGTTTAGCGACTACCATGGAGTAGAATAAAATTTAACCTTTCCAATTTTTACCGCCCAGACACAGTTTAACCTATTAGTCACATTATCCATCAACTGCAACCTTGTGGCGGATCAATATATGGTTGGATGGTTAGGAGGATAGTGTTTTCCCAGCTCACCGGGTTCAAGTCTTAGACCTGACACTGGTGCTCATATTTTTCTGAATTTATTTTATGCCTTCCGGCGATGTGCGCTCAGTGGGAGGAGACGTTCACGTCGACTACAAAGGCGTCTATGACGACTTCATCAATGTCGAGATGATGTGCCGGCTCAGTCTCTCGGAGGAGCTCATAGGAGTAGAGAATATGTGTGCATGAGTATATATGAAGGTTTGCGTGTCTAATGTGCTGAAAAAGAAAAACTATAACCTTACGAAAACTTGTACCCTAGAATCAAGTCAGGATGTTATTTGGCCCGGCGCGCGAGGTGAGCACGTACAAACGCCTGAAGTATATTATAACATGGGTTGTCTTTCCTAACTAGTTACCTCATGTTGCGGTAGCAGTGCAGGAGCCGCCCTTGGAGTATCACCGTTGCTATTCCCCAGCCAGCTGCCAGAGACGCTGGACAGCTGCTCGCCCACCCGGTCGGAGGCCAAGACGAAGAGGAGGATCGTGGGCAGAGCTGCCCCGAGGAAGAACGGCACCACGTGGTGGCTGCTCAGCTTCAGGCTCTCCTCCTTGAGCAACCCCATCTCTATTGAGTATGCGTTCGCTCGCTCGTCGATCGACCCGGAGTACCACAGAAGGAGGAAGGGCGAAGCTAGGGTCGTCACGGCTCGAGGAAGCTAAGGTGCCACTGTTCCACACTGGCTAGCTACCTGAGTCATCTTACTTGTGTTGTATATATAGATCAACGACGTGTGATCAGCTAGCCGATCGGACGTACGAGTCCTGCTAGCCACCGGCCGGCATGTGCACCCATCTCACCCGGCTGTGCCTTTGAATGTCGATGTGGCTTTCTCGTACCACTTGTCAACGATGTGGCTATATGTGCAAGTAACTATGGTTGTTTCGGATTTTGATTAAAGTTGTTTTGGATTTTCAGTGACTTGTTTATTGACATGTTTAGTTTGCCGGGTTTCTTAAATCGCAGGCAAGGGAAAATAGTTTTCGCACAATCTATTCTGCGACGGAATATAGTTTTCGCAAAATCGATTGATTCAGGGTATTTTTTTTCCTGTTCAGTGACAGCATGCATAGGTTCCTTAGTTTAGTTGTATACGGTCAGTGCGGTCGGTCAGAGGTTTCTTCTACCTGGGTATTACAGCTAGGGCCACTTTGCTGAATATCCAAGCAACGAGCGAGTATGGTGTTTCGTAGACTTGTGAAAGACGTGCGGGATGAACCGCGTCCCCCGCAAGATTTTCCTGGCTCTCGGCGATCGAGAGGCTTCTTGTATTGTCACGTAAGTGGGTCATGCGTGGATCAAACGAGAGGTGGTGGTGTACGAGTACAACAACAAAGGTGAAGAAATGACTCAATTGACAAACTATATATGCCTTTTTTTTTCATAGTAATACGTGTCTCGTTTAAATCATAAAGACATGAAAAGAACGTTAGTCTTTGCACAAACAAATTATAGTCCAAGCCATGTAAACTGAATAGACAACAGAACGCTAGCACTTGCACAAAAAGACACCGGCGAAGAAAGAAATTACAAACAAGACCGAAGAATCTCCTGAGCTTGACACCATCGCTCTTCACCTCCCTCCGGCACCACCACAACAGCCACCAAAGAAATAAAATGATGGATCACCTTCACACATGAGCTCGACGCAGCTCCCTCGCTGATATGCAGCTTTGCTGACCACCAAGGTGGCTCACCAAAGGCGAATGCATTGCCGTTGAACGAATCAGGGTAACACCCCGGATACGTCATTGAACTCCAGATCTAACACCCCCGCATGACTAAGACGCTAGAGGAGGAAACAATACCTATCAGCCATAAACCACGAACCCAGCAGACGACCACCATCTTTCAGATGTCGTCGATGTAGACCACAATCTGCATCCGCTCCTGGACTACCTCCTAGTTCCGCACCCGCTATACCCTTACTTTCCCAAGCTCCGCGCCCACTACACCGTTGCTCTCCTAGTTCCGGCACCAAGGAGCACCATCTTCAGATCCATGGCCTAAAGCCGCTACTCCGGCCTCCTCCGGAGCCTCCCAAGCAAGCCCTAGGTAGGTTAGCCCGCACTTGCGCCCATAGTGAGCACTTCACACGTGCCAGCATGCGCACTGGCCAGCAAGCATGCCTCTCCTTACCGCCCAGGGCTCGGCCTAAGATCCACGCCACCATGGACGCACTGCTAGATGGTAGGCGGAGCCAAACGCACACCAGCTTGTCGCCCGCGCCCACCCTCGCCCACCCTCGCCTTATCGCTACTCTACCTAAAGCGCTAGATCCACACCGCACCTTGCTAGAAGCTATGACGCTCGCACATCCTGGTGCTAGGGCCACTACCTTGTGCCTCCCAAGGCTTCCGCGCCACCCCGGGGCACCTTGCGAGCCCGGCCCCAACGCGTAGCTTAACCAGCCCAAGAAGCAATGGTGGTCCAGCAGTAAAGCATTCTATTTGAACTTAATTGTTTATATTAAAATACATATTTGTGTTATAATATGTAGGCTATAGAGAAACTTAGGGTGGTCCATGTACCATCATGTCCTTCCCCTAGCTACGCCACTACCGGCATGCTGAGTCGCACACCTCGGCTTGGTGAGCCGCCCTCACTGCCTGTGTGTCTTGCGATAGGGTGAAGACGGGGCTGCGACGGTGTCGTGCGGGCTTTGCCTCACACGTCAAGGGTATGGGGTGGTGGGGGAGGAGGGTTGTCCACAGGGGCTAGGTTTGCTCTTGGGCCGCCATAGGGAGCAACACGAGGAAGTGGGCGGTGAGGGTGTGGGGTGGTAGATGGGGTCGGCTAGGTTTGCTCTTTGGCCACTGCGGGAAGCAGCATGAGAGAGGAAGTTCATGATTGATTTATTGTTTTAGATTGTGAGGGACTTTTCTATTAGCACGTTTAGTCTGTTGCATGCAGCGGGAAGGTCAGACACTTCGACGTTGGACCTGTGTGTAGTCCAACCAGGTCACTTTGCGAATACCCACAAGGCATAGAAATGGGCGAGGCTAGGGTGTAAATCGTCTGAAAATAAATTAGGGCCAGTCAAATCGTTTTCAGCTTTCAGATGTAGATCCAACGGCGTAGATTCCTTCTTCTACCTCTCAAAGGTTTCCCCTGTTCATCTTCTACCCGAGTAGAACCCAAGCCTCCAGCTACCATCGGCCTAACCACGCGTTGCCACCGCGAGCGGCCGGTGGCGCTCCGGCACCAGCCTCGCCACCCCACCCTCCCTTCAACCATCGTGCTGCCACCGTCCTAAGCAATCCCTCTAACCCCAGTGATGACCAATTTTTTCCAGCAAACCTTCACCACCACACCCCAGTGGCGGAGCCAGCTCGGCCGGTGAGCCAGGGCAAAGTCCACGACACTCCTGCCTGCCGGTTGTTTGCCCATGCAAAATGATGCTTGGCTCTCCATTAATTACTAATGATCAAAGAAGAGTGCATGGCACAGCCCGGGCAGCTGCCCCGGCTAGCCGGGAGGTGGCTCCGCCACTGCCACACCCCTAAGATAGATAATGCGCTCATATGCCACCCTATGATAGACCTAGAGGGCTTCTTCGGTGAGCCGGTCACTGCTCCTTCCTTCCCTCCGGCGGCTCCTTCCTTCATGCGAAAATCGACTAACCTAAATATATTTTCGGATGACTAAGTAGATAAACTGTGTATAAATACTCAATTAATTGAGGATTTTGTTTCAAAATATGCAGAAGAGTATGCACGACGTGACACATATGTTTCGAAGACTACTTGTTTGGAGCAGAAAAGACAGAGTTCACCGTCCCCCGTAACAGCGTGCCCCGTTTCAACTTGCTTGGGGAGGAAAAGATGAGAGGCTAGTTTGAAACGAGAAGGTAGTACAAACACAAGAATTCAAAGTGAAGAAATGGCTCGATTGAACAATCATACACAGTATAGTTTTCAACGGTCGCTGCCTGCACGTACGCACGTCCAACTTAATCACCATATTCGTATGTATTTTGTGCTTTTCTCCAAAATAATAAAATGAAATAATGATACTCGACACTCTGACACGATGACTCTCCTCTCCATCCCCTCCTTGTCGTCGCCCCTCCTGCTCCCCTCCGTTCCCTTGAGCCCCCCCACCCCCCCCCCGGCGCTCCCGGTCGGGTCGGCGCATCTTCCCTCAACCTGCCCCTTGATGTCTACTACGCAACCTTCTTCTTGTAGACGTTGTTGGGCCTCCAAGTGCAGATGTTTGTAGGACAGTAGCAAATTCTCTCAAGTGAATGACTTAAGGTTTATCAATCCGTGGGAGGCGTAGGATGAAGATGGTCTCTCTCAAATAACCCTTCAGCCAAATAACAAAGAGTCTCCTGTGTCCCCAACACATCCAATACAATGGTAAATTGTATAGGTGCACTAGTTCGGCAAAGATATGGTGATACGAGCGTAATATATATGGATAGTAGCTATAGGTTTTTGTAATCTGAAAATATAAAACAGCAAGGTAACTAGTAACAAAAGTGAGCAAAAACGGTATTGTAATGCTTAGAAACAAGGCCTAGGGTTCATACTTTCACTAGTGCAAGTTCTCTCAACAATGATAACATAATTAGATCATATAACAATCCCTCAACGTGCAACTAAGAGTCACTCCAAAGTCACTAATAGCGGAGAACAAACGAAGATATTATTGTAGGGTATGAAACCACTTCAAAGTTATTCTTTCTGAACGATTTATTGGGCTATTCCTATAAGTGTCACAAACAACCCTAGAGTTCGTACTAAAATAACACCTTAAGACACACATCAACCAAAACCCTAATGTCACCTAGATACTCCAATGTCACCACAAGTATCCGCGGGTTTGATTATACGATATGCATCACACAATCTCAGATTCATCTATTCAGACCAACACAAAGAACTTCAAAGAGTGCCCAAAGTTTCTACCGTAGAGTCAAGACGAAAACGTGTGCCAACCCCTATGCATAAGTTCACAAGGTCACTGAACCCGCAAGTTGATCACCAAAACATACATCAAGTAGATCACGTGAATATCCCATTGTCACCACAGATAAGCACATGTAAGACATACATCAAGTGTTCTCCAATCCTTAAAGACTCAATCTGATAAGATAACTTCAAAGGAAAAACTCAATTCATTACAAGAAGGTAGAGGGGGAGAAACATCATAAGATCTAACTATAATAGCAAAGCTCGCGGTACATCAAGATCGTGCCAAATCAAGAACACGAGAGAGAGAGAGAGATCAAACACATAGCTACTGGTACATACCCTCAACCCCGAGGGTGAACTACTCCCTCCTCGTCATGGAGAACGCCGGGATGATGAAGATGGCCACCGGTGATGGATCCCCCCTCCGGCAGGGTGCCGGAACAGGGCCCCGATTGGTTTTGGTGGCTACAGAGGTTTGCGACGGCGGAACTCCTGATCTAGGTTCTGTTCTGGAGGTTTGGGTATATATAAGAGGTGTTGGCACCGAGAACAAGTCAGGGGGACCCACGAGGCAGCCACAAGGTCAGGGGGTGCGCCCTCCACCCTTGTGGTGGCCTCGGGACTCTTCTCCGGTATCTTTTCGTTCCAGTATTTTTTATATTTTCCAAAAATAATCTCCATAGATTTTCAGGCCAATTGGACGCCATTTGATATTCCTTGTCCGCGAAACCCAAAAACAAGGAAAAAACAAAAACTGGCACAGGGCTCTAGGTTAATAGGTTAGTCCCAAAAATCATATAAAATAGCCTATACATGCATAATCCAAGACAGATAATATAATAGCATGGAACAATAAAAAATTATAGATACATTGGAGACGTATCAAGCATCCCCAAGCTTAATTCCTGCTCATCCTCGATGAAAGATCGTGGATGTCGCCTAGAGGGGGGGGGGGTGGGTGAATAGACGCTTTTAAAATAATTACGGTTTAGGCTTGAACAAATGTGGAATAAACCTAGCGATTAATTTGTCAAGTACAAAACCTAAAACAATTAGGCTCACGTATGTGCACCAACAACTTATGCTAAGCAAGATAAGCGACTTGGTGATAGCAAGATATATGACAAAGAACAATATGGCTATCTCAAAGTAAAGTGCATAAGTAAAGGGCTCGGGTAAGAGATAACCGAGGCACGTGGAGACGACGATGTATCCCGAAGTTCACACCCTTGCGGATGCTAATCTCTGTTTGGAGCGGTGTGGAGGCACAATGCTCCCCAAGAAGCCACTAGGGCCACCGTAATCTCCTCACGCCCTCGCACAATGCAAGATGCCGTGATTCCACTAAGGGATCCTTGAGGGCGGTCACCGAACCCGTATAAATGGCAACCCTTGGGGGCGGTCACCGAACCCGTACACTTTGGCAACCCTTGGGGGCGGTCACGGTACAATCAAATTGCTCAGGCGATCTCCACAACCTAATTAGAGACCCCGACGCTTGCCCGGAGCTTTACACCACAATGATTGAGCTCTGAACACCACCAACCATCTAGGGCGCCCAAGCACCCAAGAGGAACAAGCTCAACGGCACCAAGCACCCAAGAGTAATAAGCTTCTCAACTTGTAACTTCCACGTATCACCGTAGAGAACTCAAACCGATGCACCAACTGCAATGGCAAGGGCACACGGGGTGCCCAAGTCCTTCTCTCTCAAATCCCACTGAAGCAACTAATGCTAGGGAGGAAAATGGGAGGAAGAACAAGAAGGAGAACACCAAGAACTCCAAGATCTAGATCCAAGGGGTTCCCCTCACATAGAGGAGAAAGTGATTGGTGGAAATGTGGATCTAGATATCCTCTATCTTTTCCCTGAAAAACTAGCAAGAATCCATGGAGGGATTGAGAGATAGCAAGCTCGAAGAAGGTCAACAATGGGGGAAGAACACGAGCTCAAAGGATAAGATTCATTGGGGAAGAAGACCCCCTTTTATAGGAGGAAAAAAAATCCAACCGTTATGCTCACAACCCGCACAGAGCGGTACTACCGCTAGGGCGGCAGGAGCCCAATGAAACAACACTGCAAAGGGGCAACAGGGTGGTACTACTGCAAGAGCGATACTACCGCCTTCCCTTGCGGTACTACCGTGCGACCACGGATGTAAAAAATAACTGCCGCGCCTACAACCCTTGGAGCTAGCTACAAGAAAAATTCGGCACGGTACTACCGCTCACAGGGAGCGGTACTACCGCGCAAGGGCGGATGTAAAAATTACATCCGCCCCTACTACCGCACGCAACAACGCCAGGACACGAGGCAGCGGTACGACCGCTCACCAGAAGCGGTACTACCGCGTAGGGCGCAGAAGTAAAAAATTACTTCCACGCCTACTTCCGTGCGCGCCAGCGTTCTGGGCTAGAGGCAGCAGTACTACCGCTCACCAGGAGCAGTACTACCGCTGGCCCCTGCGGTACTACCGCTCCCTTGAGTAGTACTACCACACGCCACAGAGGCTTTTAGCACTTGGATGCCTTCAAAATGCAGCTAAAGACAACAGACGGATCCAATAAAACCAGAACTGCCATAACTTCTGCAAATGAGCTCCGAATTGAGCAAACTCAAGCTTGTTGGATACAAGACAACGAGTAGCATCATAAAGGAGAGGTATGCCTAACAAATAGAGGAGAGAAACCTCCAACATCAAAAACATCATAGAAGATGTATGTGAACTCCGTTTTTGATGAACTCGAGATTGTCATCAAGATGACCAAAAGCTCTAAGACTCACAAAGAAAACCAAACAAGAACCAAGAAATATGATGCAAGGATGCAATGCTTTGAGATCTCTACGAATTATATGATCAAGCTACTCATCAAGAGCCCCCCTTGATAGTACGGCAAACGATCCTATAACCCGGTCTCCCAACTACCACCATGAGACCGGTAAAATAGAAAACCTACCAAGGGCAAACCTTTGCCTTGCACATGGTCCACTTGAGCTAGATGATGATGATCTTGACTCCCTGAAGTTGGACCACCTTTCTTGATTGCGTTGGCTCGGTGAAGACTAGTAGATTGCTCCCCCATACTCCACTATGGGTGAGTCACTCTTCGACACATCTTCACAAGTCCATTGTCACCACAATGGACGACAAGCTTCAAGCATTTGATCTCTTCGTGATGCTCCACTTGAACTTGCACACCGCAACCTAACCCCACAAAGAACTCTCACGAAGACCATGGGTTAGTACACGAAGCGTAATTGACAATGCTTACCATACCATGGGATCGCTTGATCCCTCTCGGTACATCTTCTACGCTTTGTGTGTTGATCAAATTGATTCACTCTTTAACTTAGTCTTGATCAACCTCTCACAAGACCAATCTTTAGGTAATTCCTTGAATAGCACCTTGGTCGACACAAACTCTCCTTGAAACCAACACATGTATTCCAAGAAAAGCCTATAGACAAAACCTTCAAATATAACTCAAGGCAACCATTAGTCCATAGAGATTGTCATCAATTACCAAAACCAAACATGGGGGCACCGCATGTCCTTTCACTCGAGTAGGTAAATGATAAAAATATAATTTTTGATGTGGAATGCTACCTAACATATTTATCCATGTAATTCTCTTTACTGTGGCATGAATGTTCAGATCCGTATGATTCAATTTAATATTGACATAAAAACAATAATACTTCAAGCATACTAACAGAATAATTGCCTTCTCAAAATAACATGGCCAAAGCAGGCTTATCCCTACAAAATCATATAGTCTGGCTATGCCCCATCTTCATCACACAAAATATTCAAATCATGCACAACCCCGGTTTTAGCCAAGCAATTGTTTCATACTTTAGTATTCTCAAACCTTTTCAACTTTCATGTAATACATGAGCGTGAGCCATGGACATAGAACTATAGGTGGAATAGACGGTGGTTGTGGAGAAGACAAAAAAGAGGGAGATAGTCTCACATCGACTAGGCGTATCAACGGTATATGGAGATGCCCATTAATAGATATCAATGTGAGGTAGTAGGGATTGCCATGCTACGGATGCACTAGAGCTATAAGTTTATGAAAGCTCAACAAAGAAATAAGTGGGTGTGCATCCAACTTGCTTGCTCACGAAGACCTAGGGCAATTTGAGGAAGCCCATCGTTGGAATATACAAGCCAAGTTCTACAATGAAAAATTCCCACTAGTATATGAAAGTGATATCATAGGAGACTCTCTATCATGAAGATCATGGTGCTACTTTGAAGCACAAGTGTGGCAAAAAAGGATAGTAACATTGTCCCTTCTCTCTTTTTCTCTCATTTTTTTGGGCCTTCTCTTTTTTATTTTTCCTTTCTATTTTTTTCCTCACATGGGACAATGCTGTAATAATGAAAATAATCACACTTCTATTTACTTTACAACTCGATACTAGAACAAAAATATGACTCTATATGAATGCCTCCGGCGGTGTACCGGGATGTGCAATGAATCAAGTGCGACATGTATAAATATGATGAATGGTGGCTTTGCCACAAATACGATGTCAACTACATGATCATGCAAAGCAATATGACAATGATGATGCGTGTCATAATAAATGGAACGGTGGAAAGTTGCATGGCAATATATCTCAGAATGGCTATGGAAATCCCATAATAGGTAGGTATGGTGGCTGTTTTGAGGAAGGATATGTTGTTGGTTTATGGTACCGGTGAAAGTTGTGCAGTACTAGAGAGGCTAGCAATGGCGGAAAGGTGAGAGTGCGTTTAATCCATGGACTCAACATTAGTCATAAAGAACTCACATACTTATTGCAAAAATCTATTAGTCATCGAAACAAAGTACTACGCGCATGCTCCTAGGGGAAGGGTTGGTAGGAGTTAACATCGCGCGATCCCGACCTCCACACAAAGGATGACAATAAAAAAAATCTCATGCTCCAACTTCGTTACATAATGGTTCACCATACGTGCATGCTACGGGACTCACAAACCTTAACACAAGTATTTCTCAAATTCACAACTACTCACTAGAATGACTCTAATATCACCATCTTCATATCTCAAAACAATCATAAGGAATCAAACTTCTCATAGTCTTCAATGCACTTTCCTCTTGGATGCCCATCATATTAGGACTAAATTCATAACCTAAGCAAATTACCTTGCTGTTTAGAGACTCTCAAAATGATATAAGTGAAGCATTAGAGTTCAACAATTTCTTCAAAATAAAACTACCATCGTGCTCTAAAAAGATATAAGTGAAGCACTAGAGCAAATGACAAACTACTCCAAAAGATATAAGTGAAGATCAATGAGTAGTTGAATAAGTATGTAACTATGTGAAGAATCCTTCTCATAAATAAAATTTCAGATCTTAAGTACTTTATTCAAATAGCAAGCAAAACAAAATAAAATAAAATGAAGCTCCAAGCAAAACATATATCATGTGGTGAATAAAAATATAGCCTCAAGTAAAGTTACCGATGAACGAAGACGGAAGAGGGGATGCCATCCGGGGCATCCCCAAACTTAGTTGCTTGGGTATTCCTTTAATATTACCTTGGGGTGCCTTGGGCATCCCCAAGATTAGGCTCTTGCCACTCCTTATTCTGTAGTCCATCGAAACTTTACCCAAAACTTGAAAACTTCACAACAAAAAACTCAACAGAAAACCCGTAAGCTCCGTTAGTATAAGAAAGCAAATCACCACTTAGGTACTGTTGTGAACTCATTCTAAATTCATATTGGTGTTATATCTACTGTATTCAAACTTCTATATGGTTCATACCCTACGATACTACTCATAGATTCATCAAAATAAGCAAACAACACATAGAAAACAGAATCTGTCAAAAAATAGAAGAGTTTGTAGTAATCTGTAACTCTCGAATACTTCTGTAACTCCAAAAATCCTGATAAATTAGGAAGTCCTAATAAATTTGCTTATTAATCTTCTTCAAAAAGTATCAACTTAAAATCACGCTTCTGTGAATTATGAAAATTGTTTTCGTGAGCGCAAAAGTTTCTGTTTTTCAGCAAGATCAAATCAGCTATTACCGTAAGCCATCCCAAAGGTCTTACTTGGCACTTTATTGAAACAAAAGCTATAAAAATTATTACTACAATAGCTTAATCATGTGAACACACCAAAACAGTAGGTATAAATGTTGTGTTGTCTCCCAACAAGCGCTGTTCTTTAATGACTTTCTAGCTAGCATGATGATTTCAATGATGCTCACGTAAAAGATAAGAATTGAAACACAAAGAGAGCATCATGAATAATATGACTAGAACATTTAAGTCTAACCCACTTCCTATGCATAGGGATTTTGTGAGCAAACAACTTATGGGAACAAGAATCAACTAGCATAGGAAGGCAAAACAAGCAAAACTTAAAGATTTTCAACATAAAGAGAGGAAACTTGATATTATTGCAACTTCTACAAGCATATATTCCTCCCTCATAATAATTTTCAGTAGCATCATGAATTCATTCAACAATATCACCATCACATAAAGCATTCTTTTCATGATCTACAAGCATAGAAATTTTATTACTCTCCACATAAGCAAATTCATTCCCATTCGGAATGGTGGGAGTATCATAAGAAACTTGAATACTATAAATTGTTTCCATATTAAAAGAATAATGTTCTGAAAAGGGTAATCATAATTATGACAAGCTTTATAAATATAATCATCACTACTTTTTATAACATAAGTGGCATCACAATAATCATCATAAGTAGCAACTTTGTTCTCATCATAATCGATTGAAACCTCTTCCAAGATAGTGGAATCATTACTAAATAAAGTCATGACCTCTCCAAATCCAATTTTATCATTAAAATAAGATTCAAAACCCTCCAAAATAGTGGGATTACTACTTCCTAAAGTTGACACTCTTCCAAACCCACTTTCATAAATATTGCAATCATCATAGATAGGAGGCATGCTATCATCATAACAAATTTGCTCATCAAAACTTGGAGGACTAAAAATATCATCTTCATTAAACATAGCATCCCCAAGCTTGGGACAAACATTAATTGCAGCAAATAAATTCTCAAACATGTCATTCTCATCAAACATAGCATCCCCAAGCTTGGGCCTTTGCATATCACAACCATAATCATTCTCATCATTAATAATATGAATAACACCAATAGTATAGCAATTATTATCACAACTTTCTAAGTTGGTGCCAAAAAGATTTTTGATATTATAACAAGTATCATTACTTTCCCAATCATAATCATCATAATGAGTAATAGGCATAACAGTAATAGGAGCAACATCATTTGGGAGGGATACCTTTTTACCTTTGCTTCTCCGTCTTTTCTTTTTCTTCCTCACATCATGTGTGGGTTTTGCCACCCTTTTGGAGCTCCTTATTGATGATATTTGTTGAATAAAAAGGTCCTCCTCGTTACCTAATTCATCATAAGAGAAAATAGGAGGATATTGGGAAACCTCTTCCCCTTCATTAGTATTCTCTTCATCTTCTATTTTTTTTCTTGTCTTTAAGTAATTGGCAATATGAGGATTCTCAATGCAATTCACCGCACAATACATATAAATTTGCTTTAGATCAAAATCAAGAACTCTCTCAAAATAATATTCTGGAATACCCTTAGTTATGCGTTTCATTTCTTCATATCTCAAAAGCAAACTAAGTTCATTATGATGCGCAAGGGAAATCAAGTCATCACAATTTTTGGACACGACGCGATCATGAAACAATTTGCATTGGAGATTTAAATGACCATGTTTATTGCAAAGTTCACAAGGATGGCTAAAAATATTAAATTTTTCAGCACAAACATCTAGCCTCTCTTGCAAACATTTATTTTCTAAATGCTTATGCCTCTTGCAAAATCTATCTTCCCTATTTGGTATGTAACAACAAACTCTATGCACTCCACAAAAATTGACATGCTTATAAGAAACATTTTTATCATGACTAGTGCAATCATCATTAGTACTATGGATATTCAAAGAATTCATACTAACAACATTGAAATCATGCTCATCATTCAAAGATTGTATGTCGAATATTTTATTGCATTCTTCCTCTAGCAATTGAGCACAATTATCAGAATCCTTATTTACACGAAAGACATTAAAAAGATGAAGCATATGAGGCAACCTCATTTCCTTTTTTTGTAATTTTCTTTTATAAACTAAACTAGTGATAAAACAAGAAACTAAAAGAATCGATTGCAAGATCTAAAGATATACCTTCAAGCACTAACCTCCCCGGCAACGACGCCAGAAAAGAGCTTAGTTGACAGGGTATTAGTGCCGCTTACCTAGCCTCCCAGGCAATGGTGCCAGAAAAGAGCTTGATGTCTACTATGCAACCTTCTTCTTGTAGACGTTGTTGGGCCTCCAAGTGCAGAGGCTTGTAGGACAGTAGAAAATTTCCCTCAAGTGGATGACCTAAGGTTTATCAATCCGTGGGAGGCATAGGATGAAGATGGTCTCTCTCAAACAACCCTGCAACCAAATAACAACGAGTCTATTGTGTCCCCAACACACCCAATACAATGGTCAATTTTATAGGTGCACAGTTCGGTGAAGAGATGGTGATACAAGCGTAATATGGATAGTACATATAGGTTTTTGTAATCTGAAAAATGTAAAAACAGCAAGGTAACTAGTAACAAAAGTGAGCAAAAACGGTATTGCAATGCTTAGAAACAAGGCCTAGGGTTCATACTTTCACTAGTGGAAGTTCTCTCAACAATGAGAACATAATTAGATCATATAACAATCCTCAACGTGCAAGAAAGAGTCACTCCAAAGTCACTAATAGCAAAGAACAAACGAAGAGATTATTATAGGTACAAAACCACCTCAAAGTTATTCTTTCTGAACGATTTCCTATAAGTGTCACAAACAGCCCTAGAGTTCGTACTAAAATAACACCTTAAGACACACATCAACCAAAACCCTAATGTCACCTAGATACTCCAATGTCACCACAAGTATCCGCGGGTTTGATTATATGATATGCATCACACAATCTCAGGTTCATCTATTCAAACCAACACAAAGAACTTCAAAGAGTGCCCCAAAGTTTCTACCGGAGAGTCAAGATGAAATCGTGTGCCAACCCCTATGCATAAGTTCACAAGGTCACTGAACCCGCAAGTTGATTACCAAAACATACATCAAGTAGATCACGTGAATATCCCATTGTCACCACAGATAAGCACATACAAGACATACATCAAGTGTTCTCCAATCCTTAAAGACTCAATCTGATAAGATAACTTCAAAGGGAAAACTCAATTCAATACAAGAAGGTAGAGGGGGAGAAACATCATAAGATCCAACTATAATAGCAAAGCTCGCGGTACATCAAGATCATGCCAAATCAAGAACACGAGAGAGAGAGAGAGAGAGATCAAACACATAGCTACTGTTACATACCCTCAGCCCCGAGGGTGAACTACTCCCTCCTCGTCATGGAGAGCGCCCGGATGATGAAGATGGCCACCGGTGATGGATCCCCCCTCCGGCAGGGTGCCGGAATGAAGGAAATATGCCCTAGAGGCAATAATAAAGTTATTATTTATTTCCTTATTTCATGATAAATGTTTATTATTCATGCTAGAATTGTATTAACATGAAACTTGATACATGTGTGAATACATAGACAAACAAAAGTGTCACTAGTATGCCTCTACTTGACTAGCTCGTTTAATCAAAGATGGTTAAGTTTCCTAGCCATAGACATGAGTTGTCATTTGATTAACGTGATCACATCATTAGTAGAATGATGTGATTGACATGACCCATTCCGTTAGCTTAGCACTTGATCGTTTAGTATGTTGCTATTGCTTTCTTCATGACTTATACAAAGTTCCTACAACTGTGAGATTATGCAACTCCCGTTTACGGAGGAACACTTTGTGTGCTACCAAACGTCACAACGAATCGGGTGATTATAAAGGAGCTCTCTGGTGTCTCCAAAGGTACATGTTGGGTTGGCGTATTTCGAGATTAGGATTTGTCACTCTGATTGTCGGAGAGGTATCTCTGGGCCCTCTCGATAATGCACATCACTATAAGCCTTGCAAGCAATGTAGCTAATGAGTTAGTTACAGAATGATGCATTATGTAACGAGTAAAGAGACTTGCCGGTAACGAGATTGAACTAGGTATTGGATACCGACGATCGAATCTCGGGCAAGTAACATACCGATGACAAAAGGAACAACGTATGTTGTTATGCGGTTTGACCGATAAAGATCTTCGTAGAATATGTAGGAGCAAATATGAGCATCCAGGTTTCACTATTGGTTATTGACCGGAAACAGTTCTAGGTCATGTCTACATAGTTCTTGAACCCGTAGGGTCCGCACGCTTAACGTTGCGATGACAGTTTTATTATGAGTTTACAAGTTTTGATGTACCGAAGATTGTTCGGAGTCCCGGATGTGATCACGGACATGACGAGGAGTCTCGAAATGGTCGAGACATAAAGATTGATATATTGGACGACTATATTCAGACACCGGAATTGTTCCGGGTGATTACCGTAGTGCCGGAGGGGTTACCGGAACCCCCCCGGGGAAGTAATGGGCCTTAGTGGGCTGAGGGGGAGAGAGGGCAGCAGCCCAGAGGTGGCGCGCCCCATGGGGAGTCCGATTGGACTAGGGAGGGGGCCCTCTTCCCTCTCCCTCTCCCTGTCTTTCCTTCCCCTTCCTCCTTCCTAGTGGGACTAGGAAAGGGAATCCATCGCCACTAGGAGGAGGATTCCCCCTCCTGGCGCGCCCCTAGGGCGGCCGGCCTCCCCTTGCTCCTTTATATACGGGGCAGGGGGCACCCCAAGACACGAAGTTGATCTTCGTGATCGTTCCTTAGCCGTGTGCGGTGCCCCCCTCCACCATAGACCACCTCGATAATATTGTAGCGGTGCTTAGGCGAAGCCCTGTGACGGTAGAACATCAAGATCGTCACCACGCCATCGTGCTGATGGAACTCATCCCCGACACTTTGCTGGACCGTAGTTCGGGGATCGTCATCGAGCTGAACGTGTGCTGAACTCGGAGGTGTCGTACGTTCGGTACTTGGATCGGTCGGATCGTGAAGACGTACGACTACATCAACCGCGTTGTCATAACGCTTCCGCTTACGGTCTACGAGGGTACGTGGACAACACTCTCCCCTCTCGTTGCTATACATCACCATGATCTTGCGTGTGCGTAGGATTTTTTTTTGAAATTACTACGTTCCCCAACAGTGGCATCCGAGCCTAGGTTTTATGCGTTGATGTTATATGCACGAGTAGAACACAAGTGAGTTGTGGGCGATACAAGTCATACTGCTTACCAGCATGTCATACTTTGGTTCGGCGGTATTGTTGGATGAAGCGGCCCGGACCGACATTACGCGCGACGCTTACGTGAGACTGGTTCTACCGACGTGCTTTGCACACAATGTGGCTGGCGGTGTCGGTTTCTCCAACTTTAGTTGAACCGAGTGTGGCTACGCCCGGTCCTTGAGAAGGTTAAAACAGCACTAACTTGACGAACTATCGTTGTGGTTTTGATGCGTAGGTAAGAATGTTTCTTGCTCAGCCCGTAGCAGCCACGTAAAACTTGCAACAACAAAGTAGAGGACGTCTAACTTGTTTTTGCAGGGCATGTTGTGATGTGATATGGTCAAGATGTGATGAGATATAAGTTGTTGTATGAGATGATCATGTTTTACTGAAGTTATCGGCAACTGGCAGAAGCCCTATGGTTGTCTCTTTGTTGCATAAGATGCAAGTGCTAAATAATTGCTTTACTTTATCGCTATGCGATAGCAATAGTTGCAAGAGCAATAGTTGGCGAGACGACCATGTGACGACACATTGATATAGATCAAGATGATGAAGATCATGGTGTCGTGCCGGTCAAGATAGAGATCATGACAGTACTTTGGAGATGGAGATCAAAGGCGCAAGATGATCATGGCCATATCATGTCACATATTTTGATTGCATATGATGTTTATCTGTTATACATCTTATTTTGCTTAGTTCGACGGTAGCTTTTTAAGATGATCTCTCATTAATTATCAAGAAGTGTTCTCCCTGAGTATGCACCGTTGTGAAAGTTCTTCGTGCTGAGACACCACGTGATGATCGGGTGTGATAGGCTCTACGTTCAAATACAACGGGTGCAAAATAGTTGCACACGCGGAATACTCAGGTTAAACTTGACGAGCCTAGCATATATAGATATGGCCTCAGAACACGGAGACCGTAAGGTCGAACGTGAATCATATAGTAGATATGATCAACATAGTGATGTTTACCATTGAAACTACTCCATCTCACGTGATGATAGGACATGGTTTAGTTGATATGGATCACGTAATCACTTAGAGGATTAGAGGGATGTCTATCTAAGTGGGAGTTCTCAAGTAATATGATTAATTAAACTTTAATTTATCATGAAGTTAGTCCTGGTAGTATTTTGCAAATTATGTTGTAGATCAATAGCTCGTGTTGTTGCTTTCATATGTTTATTTTGATATGTTCCTAGAGAAAACTGTGTTGAAAGATGTTAGTAGCAATGATGCGGATTAGATCCGTTATCTGAGGTTTATCCTCATTGCTGCACAGAAGAATTATGTCCTTGATGCACCGCTAGGTGACAAACCTATTGCAGGAGCAGATGCAGACGTTATGAACGTTTGGCTAGCTCAAAAAGATGACTACTTGATAGTTTAGTGCACCATGCTTAAACGGATTAGAATCGGGACTTCAAAGACGTTTTGAACGTCATGGACCATATGAGATGTTCCAGGAATTGAAGTTAATATTTCAAGCAAATACCCGAGTTGAGAGATATGAAGTCTCCAACAAGTTCTATAGCTAAAAGATGGAGGAGGATCGCTCAACTAGTGAGCATGTGCTCAGATTGTCTGGGTACTTCAATCGCTTGAATCAAGTGGGAGTTAATCTTCCAGATAAGATAGTGATTGACAGAATTCTCTAGTCACCATCACTAAGTTACTAGAACTTCGTGATGAACTATAGTATGCAAGGGATGACGAAAACGATTCCCGAGCTCTTCGTGATGTTGAAATCAACGAAGGTAGAAATCAAGAAAGAGCATCAAGTGTTGATGATTGACAAGACCACTAGTTTCAAGAAAAGGGCAAAGGGAAAAACTTCAAGCTGAATGGCAAACAAGTTGTCACTCCCGTGAAGAAGACCAAAGCTGGACCAAAGCCTGAAACTGAGTGCTTACACTGCAAAGGAAATGGTCACTGGAAGCGGAAATGACCTGAATATTTGGTGGATAAGAAGGATGGCAAAGTGAAAGGGTATATTTGATATATAGGTTATTGATATGTGCCTTACTAGTGTTTATAGTAGCCCCTGAGTAATTGATACTTGTTCGGTTGCTAAGATTAGTGACTCGAAACAGGAGTTACAGAATAAACAGAGACTAGTTGAGGGGAAGTGACGATGAGTGTTGGAAATAGTTCCAAGATTGATATAATCATCATCAAACACTCCCTATACTTTTGGGATTAGTGTTAAACCTAAATAAATGTTATTTGGCGTTTGCGTTGAGCATGAATATGATTTGATCATGTTTATTGCAATACGGTTATTCATTTAAAGTCAGAGAATAATTGTTGTTCTGTTTACATGAATAAAACCTTCAATGGTCATACACCCAATGAAAATAGTTTGTTGGATCTCGATCGTAGTGATACGCATATTCATAATATTGATGCCAAAAGATGAAAAGTTAATAATGATAGTGCAACTTATTTGTGGCACTGCCGTTTGGGTCATATCGGTGTAAAGCGCATGAAGAAACTCAATGAAAGATGGATTTTCGGAATCACTTGGTTATGAATCATTTGATGCTTGCGAACCGTGCCTTTTGGGCAAGATGACTAAGACTCCATTCTCCAGAACAATGGAACGAGCTACTGACTTGTTGGAAATAATACATACTGATGTATGCAGACCAATGAGTATTAAGGCTCGTGGCGGGTATCGTTATTTTCTGACCTTCACAGATGATTTGAGCAGATATGGGTATATCTACTTGATGAAACATAAGTCTGAAATAGTTGAAAGGTTCAAAGAATTTCAGAGTGAAGTGGAAAATCATCGTAACAAGAAAATAAAGTTTCCGCGATCTGATCGTGGAGATGAATATTTGAGTTACGAGTTTGGTCTTCAATTAAAACAATGTGGAATAGTTTCACAGCTCACGCCACCTGGAACACCACAACGTTATGGTGTGTCCGAACGTCGTAACCGCACTTTATTTGATATGGTGCGATCAATGATGTCTCTTACCAATTTACCAATATCGTTTTGGGGTTATGCATTAGAGACAGCTGCATTCACATTAAATAGGGCACCATCTAAATCTGTTGAGATGACACCTTATGAACTGTGGTTTGGCAAGAAACCCAAGTTGTCGTTTCTTAAAGTTTGGGGTTGCGATGCTTATGTGAAAAAGTTTCATCCTGATAAGCTCAAACCCAAATCGCAGAAGTGCGTCTTCATAGAATACCCAAAGGTAACTATTGGGTACACCTTCTATCACAGATCCGAAGGCAAGTTATTCGTTGCTAAGATGGATCCTTTCTAGAGAAGAAGTCTCACTCGAAAGAAGTGAGTGGGAGGAAAGTAGAACTTGATGAGGTAATTGTACCTTCTCCCTTATTGAAAGTAGTTCATCACAGAAATCAGTTCCAGTGATTCCTACACCAATTAGTGAGTAAGTTAATGATGATGATCATGAAACTTCAGATCAAGTTGCTACCAAACCTCGTAGGTCTTCGAGTAAGATCCGCACTGAGTGGTGCGGTAATCATGTTCGGAAGTCATGTTACTAGACCATGATGAACCTACGAACTATGAGGAAGCGATGATGAGCCCAAATTCCGCGAAATGGCTTGAGGCCATAAAATCTGAGATATGATCCATGTATGAGAACAAAGTATGGACTTTGATTGACTTGCTCAATGATCAGCAAGCCATGTTAAATAAATGGATCTTCAAGAGGAAGACGGACACTGATAGTAGTGTTACTATCTACTAAGCTCGACTTGTTGCGAAAGGTTTTCGACAAGTTCAAGGTGTTGAATACAATGAGATTTTCTCACTCGTATCGATGCTTAAAAGTCTGTCCGGATCATGTTAGCAATTGCCACATTTTATGAAATTTGGCAAATGGATGTCAAAACTGCATTCCTTAATGGATTTATTAAAGAAGAGTTGTATATGATACAACCAGAAGGTTTTGTCAATCCTAAAGGTGCTAACAAAATGTACAAGCTCCAGCGATCCATCTATGGACTGGTGCAAGCATCTCAGAGTTGGAATATACACTTTGATAAGTTGATCAAAGCATATAGTTTTATACAGACTTGCGGTGAAGCCTGTATTTACAATAAAGTGAGTGGGAGCACTACCACCTTTCTGATAAATATATGTGAGTTGATCAGAAATGATGTAGAATTTTCTGGAAAGCATAAAGGAGTATTTGAAAGGAGTTCTTTAAAAGAAAGACCTCAGTAAAGCTACATACATATTGAGCATCAAAATCTATTGAGATAGATCAAGACGCTTGATTAGTTTTTCAATAAGTACATACCTTGTCAAGATTTTGAAGTAGTTCAAAATGGAACAGTCAAAGAAAGAGTTCTTGCCTGTGTTGCAAAGGTGTGAAACTGAGTAAGACTTAAATCCCGATCACGGCAGAAAATAGAAAAGAGAATGAAAGTCATTCCCCATGCCTCAGTCATAGGTTCTATAAAGTATGCTATGCAATGTACCAGACCTATTGTATACCTTGCTCTGAATTTGGCAAGGGAGTACAATAGTGATCTAGGAGTAGGTCACTGGACATTGGTCAAGAATATCCTTAGTGAGGACTAAGGAAATATTTCTCGATTATGGAGGTGATAAAAGAGCCCGTCGTAAAGAGTTACATCGGTGCAAGCTTTTACACCGATCCAGATGACTCTAAGTCTCAATCTGGATACATATTGAAAGTGGGAGCAATTAGCTAGAGTAGCAAGTGCGAGCATTGTAGACATAGAATATTTGCAAAATACATACGGCTCTGAATGTGACAGACCCGTTGACTAAGCTTCTCTCACGAGCAAAACATGATCACACCTTAGTACTCTTTGGGTGTTAATCACATATCGATGTGAACTAGATTATTGACTCTAGTAAACCCTTGGGGTTTGGTCACATGACGATGTGAACTATGGGTGTTAACCACATGGTGATGTGAACTATTGGTATTAAATCACATGGTGATGTGAACTAGATTATTGACTCTAGTGCAAGTGGGAGACTGAAGGAAATATGCCCTAGAGGCAATAATAAAGTTATTATTTATTTCCTTATTTCATGATAAATGTTTATTATTCATGCTAGAATTGTATTAACCGGAAACTTGATACATGTGTGAATACATAGACAAACAAAAGTGTCACTAGTATGCCTCTACTTGACTAGCTCGTTGAATCAAAGATGGTTAAGTTTCCTAGCCATAGACATGAGTTGTCATTTGATTAACGGGATCACATCATTAGTAGAATGATGTGATTGACATGACCCATTCCGTTAGCTTAGCACTTGATCGTTTAGTATGTTGCTATTGCTTTCTTCATGACTTATACAAAGTTCCTACAACTATGATATTATGCAACTCCCGTTTACCGGAGGAACACTTTGTGTGCTACCAAACGTCACTATGTATCTGGGTGATTATAAAGGAGCTCTACAGGTGTCTCCAAAGGTACATGTTGGGTTGGCGTATTTTGAGATTAGGATTTGTCACTCCGATTGTCGGAGAGGTATCTCTGGGCCCTCTCGATAATGCACATCACTATAAGCCTTGCAAGCAATGTAGCTAATGAGTTAGTTACAGAATGATGCATTACGTAACGAGTAAAGAGACTTGCCGGTAACGAGATTGAACTAGGTATTGGATACGACGATCGAATCTCGGGCAAGTAACATACCGATGACAAAGGGAACAACGTATGTTGTTATGCGGTTTGACCGATAAAGATCTTCGTAGAATATGTAGGAGCCAATATGAGCATCCAGGTTCCGCTATTGGTTATTGACCGGAAACATTTCTAGGTCATGTCTACATAGTTCTTGAACCCGTAGGGTCCGCACGCTTAACGTTACGATGAAAGTTTTATTATGAGTTTACAAGTTTTGATGTACCAAAGATTGTTCGGAGTCCCGGATGTGATCACGGACATGACGAGGTGTCTCGAAATGGTCGAGACATAAAGATTGATATATTGGACGACTATATTCGGACACCGGAATTGTTCCGGGTGATTACCGTAGTGCCGGAGGGGTTACCGGAACCCCCCGGGGAAGTAATGGGCCTTAGTGGGCCTGAGGGGAGAGAGAGGGCAGCAGCCCAGGAGGTGGCGCGCCCCCCCATGGGGAGTCCGAACTGGACTAGGGAGGGGGGGCGCGGCCCCTCTTTCCCTCTCCCTCTCCCTGTCTTTCCTTCCCCCTTCCTCCTTCCTAGTGGGACTAGGAAAGGGGAATCCTACTCCCACTAGGAGGAGGATTCCCCCCTCCTTGGCGCGTCCCCTAGGGCCGGCCGTCCTCCCCCCTTGATCCTTTATATACGGGGGCAGGGGGGCATCCCAAGACACAGAAGTTGATCTTCGTGATCGTTCCTTAGCCGTGTGCGGTGCCCCCCTCCACCATAGACCACCTCGATAATATTGTAGCGGTGCTTAGGCGAAGCCCTGCGACGGTAGAACATCAAGATCGTCACCACGCCGTCGCGCTGACGGAACTCATCCCCGACACTTTGCTGGATCGGAGTCCGGGGATCGTCATCGAGCTGAACGTGTGCTGAACTCGGAGGTGCCGTACGTTCGGTACTTGGATCGGTCGGATCATGAAGACGTACGACTACATCAACCGCGTTGTCATAACGCTTCCGCTTACGGTCTACGAGGGTACGTGGACAGCACTCTCCCCTCTCGTTTCTATACATCACCATGATCTTGCGTGTGCGTAGGAATTTTTTTTGAAATTACTACGTTCCCCAACACGGAATAGGGCCCCGATTGGTTTTTGGTGGCTACAGAGGCTTGCGGCGGTGGAACTCCCGATCTAGGTTCTGTTCTGGAGGTTTGAGGATATATAAGAGGTGTTGGCGCCTAGAACAAGTGAGGGGGACCCACGAGGCAGCCACAAGGTCAGGGGGCATGCCCTCAACCCTTGTGGTGGCCTCGAGACTCTTCTCCGGTATCTTTTCTTTCCAGTATTTCTTATATTTTCCAAAAATAATATCCATAGATTTTCAGGTCAATTGGACTCCGTTTGCTATTTCTTTTCTGCGAAACCCAAAAACAAGGAAAAAACAGAAACTGGCACAGGGCTCTAGGTTAATAGGTTAGTCCCAAAAATCTTATAAAATAGCATTTACATGGATATAAAACATCCAAGATAGATAATATAATAGCATGGAACAATAAAAAATTATAGATACGTTGGAGACGTATCACCCCTTCCCTCCCTCCTCGCCGGTCATCGTGTGCCATGCAGAGAGACTGATGCCTGCGCCATCCGCGTCAAATCAATTTTGGGCTTTGGGTGATGCCGATGAGGATCCCTTGGCTTCGGTGGAGGCAGCGCGCTCTCCTTTCCCGCCGCTCCGTGGGGATCGCTGCTAGTGCAAGTTCACCTCAGGTGGGCGTGCGGCAGGGCGTGGTTCTTTGGCGGTGGGGGCTGGACGGTGGTGGTCTCGGCTAGATCTCACAAGGCAGGTAAATTCACTTCTCAATCTTCTTGACTGCCCTAATTGTTTTTGCCAGGAGATTGACGTATAGCCAGTCCCGCTGCAATGCTTATAACATAGTTGTCAGTGCGTGGTCGACCATTTTTCCGATATAGGACAATGGGTATGTGTTGCCACATGCTATATATTTTCTTATGGCTCAACACTAACCGTGTCTAACGTAGTTGTAGGAACCTCGTGCACATTAGACAACATGTCTTACCGCGAAATGAATTCTTCTTTTCTTTTCTCCACCCCCTATCTTTACGTCATCTCCTTCATACAAATCCAATTTCACCACATCCTCTCTTTCTCTCTCCCTCTCCCTCCCTCTCCCTCTCCTCTCTCTCTCTCTCTCTCTCTCTCTCTCTCTCTGATACGTCTCCAACGTATCTATAATTTATGAAGTATTCATGCCGTTATATTATCATTCTTGGATATTTTACAATCATTTTATAGCAACTTTATATCATTTTTTGGGACTAACCTATTAACCCAGTGCACAGTGCCAGTTGTTGTTTATTGCTTGTTTTTTACATCACAGGAAATCAATATCAAACGGAGTCCAAACACCACGAAACTTTTTGTGGATTTTTTATGGACCAGAAGACATCCATTGGGCCAAGGAAGCACCTGGGTGGTGCCCCGAGGGGGGCACAACCCACCAGGGCGTGCCTGGGGGCCCAGGCGTGCCCAGGTGGGTTGTGCCAACCTCGGTGGCCTCCCGCACCCCCTCTTTGCCCTATAAATCACCAAATATTCCAAAAACCCTCGGGGTAACCCTAGATCAGAAGTTCTGCCACCGCAAGGTCTCTGTATCCACGAGATCCAATCTAGACCCCATTTTGGCACCCTGCCGGAGGGGGAGATCATCATCGTGGCCATCTTCATCATCTCGGCGTCCACCATGATGAGGAGGGAGTAGTCCACCCTCGGGGCTGAGGGTTTGTACCAGTAGCTATGTGTTTAATCTCTCTCTCTCTCTCGTGTTCTTGAGATGTCACGATCTTGATGTATCGCAGGCTTTGTTAATATAGTCGGATCATATGGTGTTTTCCCCTCTTTATCTTGTGATGACTTGAGTTTTCCCTTTGAGATTTCGTTTTACCGGATTGAATACTTTTATGGATTTGAGAGCACTTGATATATGTCTTGCAAATGAATACTCGTGGTGACAATGGGGTATCATATTGATTCACTTGATATATGTTTTGGCACTCAAATCGTGGATTCCCGAGGTGACATTGGGGTAATCTACGCTTAGGGGTTGATACACGTTCTTGTCTTTGTTTCTCCGGTAGAAATCTTGGGGCACTCTTTGAGGTTCTTTATGTTGGATTGAGTATTATGAATCTGAATTTGCTTTGGTGTTATTTTAGTACGAACTCTAGGATAGATCAAACGGAAAGAATAGCTTTGTGTTATTTTAGTATGAACTCTTGAATAGATCGAACGGAAAGAATAGCTTTGAGGTGGTTTCGTACCCTACAAACAATTTCTTCTTATGTTCTCCGCTAGATAAGAACTTCAGAGTGATTCTTCGTTGCACGTTGAGGGATGGTTATGTGATCCAATTATATTAGCATTGTTGAAAGATTGCACTAGCGAAAGTATGGACCCTAGGCCTTGTTTCTAAGCATTGCAATATCGTTTTTGTGCCCGTTTACTATTTGCTACCTTGCTGCTTTTATTTATTCAGATTATAAAATTATATTTCTACCATCCATATTACACTTTTATCACCATCTCTTCGCCGAACTAGTGCACCTATACAATTTGCTATTGTATTGGGTGTGTTGGGGACACAAGAGACTTTTTATTATTTGGTTGCAGGGTTGTTTGAGAGAGACCATCTTCATCCTACGCCTCCCCCAGATTGATAAACCTTAGATCATCCACTTGAGGGAAAATTGCTGCTGTCCTACAAAACTCTGCGCTTGGAGGCCCAACACAAGTCTACAAGAACAAGTTGCATAGTAGACATCTCTCTCTCTCTCTCTCTCTATATATATATATATATATATATATATATATATATATATTATAGTGGTAATATCAAGCGTGCTTAGCATATACCTTTAGGATTTATGAATCACACTCTATTCATCCACACACTAACCTCACAACTTTGCCTCCCCAAGGAAAGCTCGCCATGGGACATCCGGCTCGTAATCCCCGCTTTTATCACCACGGACACAGTTTGAATTACAAATTGAAATACATAACCATGTAGTTGGATTATATTTCACAATGTGCTTGAAGTTTCCGTCACAATGAACTTCTGCCTCCCTCTCTCCCCTTCCACCACTATCTCTCTCTAGTCCTCAATGTAACCACGTTGATGACCTCGAGTACACAAATAGTCAGAGCTATGCATTTAATCATTTTTTTGGCAGCTATCATTTTTGTACTACTTGAACTGCAAATATTCTTTCTAGATAGGATTACATAGAATTTAAAACATTTTTTTGTAGCATTAGAACAAGAACCGCCTTCAAGATCATTCATACAACTGTTCAGACTTCTCCATGGGATTTAAACCCCTTTTTTTACATCTGTATTATACTGTGCACGAGTAAAACCAATGAAATACAACCAAAATAAAGGAGAGCATGATGCATCTTTTAGTGCCCAGTCAAAAACAAAGGAGAACATGCGCTTTTAAAGAAAGCAAAATGCATTACCATGTACAGACGTAAGGTAACTTTTTAAACCCTTCTTTTTTACGTTTGTAATATAGTGTGCACAAGTAAAACCGATGAAATAGAAGCAGTATGCATCACCGCACTCATGATTTATCAGTAAAAGATGCGCCTAGAAGACAATCAGGTAAAATTTCACCACTTATGTGTGGTAGTTAACTGACTAAACAATCCGGCAAACATCACTAAACATCACCTAGTCAGTTCCGTAGCTACTAGCTTGTTTTATACATTATTAAAAAATATTGCTTCAGCATCTTGTGATCAATGCTGGCTAACATCGTACATGGACTGACCTTTTTCGGCCTATACAAATTGGCTTTGCTAGCTTCATCTTGGAAGGTGGGCGAACTTGTCTACTGAACCTTATCATCAAAGAACCGCAATAGCAAGCAATTCTTCTCTTCCGTACTCTTGCATCCAGAAATAAGAGAAGGATGGATGCCGGAGGCTCCTCAGCGATTTGAGCTTCTCGGCCGTCGGATCGGCTCCTTGATGCGTTTCCGGCCGTCCGATCCCCCTCCCGAACGCCCTCGACCGTCGGATAAAAAATGAGATGCAACGCCCTCTCCAGCGTGCCACCGCCTGTAATTTTGCTGCCCCGCCGAGGGCATTTTGGTCATTCCGCATACAGGGGGTATAAAAGGGGTCCGCTCCCGTGGAGACAACCCTAGCCGCCGCCCCCAGCGTGCCTCTCTCTCCTCCCTCCCTCCCACGCCTCCCTCTCCTCCTCCCCGCCGCCCGGCCTCCTCCTTCCACCCCTCCGGCCGGCTCCTCTCCCGCACGCGCCTCCTCCTCCTCCCCACCAGCGCCTCCCTCTCCTCCTTCCCCGCCGCCACCCAGCCTCCTCCCCGCCCGCGCCTCCCTCTTCTCCTTCCACTCCTCCGATCTGGCGCCGCCAAACCCTAACGCCCCGTCCTGGCCCTGGCTCCCACGGCAGGGAAGGAGGAACGCCGCCAGCCATCCTCCCCGTCCATCGCCGCCACGCCATCGCTGGCACCTACCCGAGGCGTGGGCGCTGCGGGTCAACCGCGTCGGGGAGATGGGCGCCACGCAGCGGTCGCCGTATCCGTGCGTCGGATCCGCTGCTCCTCCCGCCCCGTAGCCCACGACCCCCTCTCCCGCAACTCCGGCCAGCCGCCGTCAAGAGGTCAACTCTGGCCGCCTCCACCACCACCCATTGGCAGGAGCGCACCTCCCCTCCCCCGCTACTCCTCCTCTATCACGTGTTCATCACCGGGAGGAGCAGCGGATCTGCCTGGTGGCGTCGCCGTCGGCTGAAGGAGTGGCGGACCATGGTCCTCGAGTTACTGCACCTCCGGGAAGAAGACGACCTGAGGTGAGCAGCTTCCAATCCGCCATGCGAAGCCACCACTGAGTGCCCTCACCACTTTCCCCATCCCCCTTCTCCTTCTCGCACGGATTTACCAGTTCGTCTGCTCGTGATTTGATATGTTGATTTTGTCATTTGCAGGGGGGTTGGATCCTAAGGGGCAGAGATGTAGTCCTCCAGAGTTGTTGGGAAGAAGAAGATGGGTAAGCTCCTATTTCTCTTGTATGTTGATTTAGCAGACGAAAAAAATTAGGAAGAGGACTATGTTGGTGCTCTTAGTCTCATGATTTATGCTATAACAAGTCTCTCATGTGCATATCCTATGTTAGTGAATCACCTTCTAGCTGCTGATTACTCTTTGTTGTTAATTGGTTTGAGAAAACACTACGTGATCATGGTTCTGATTGTGCACCTTCTTGGCTTAGAAAAATAGAGCAATTTCTGTTTATTCTCAAGTTTGGTTATCTCCATGGGGAGTCCTTGCTGTGTTATGGCTCGACCGTGCAGCCCTGCGTCCTCGAGCAGGAGCAACTGATCCCCAAGCTGTCGGTGCTTTGTTCGACGCTGTCGGTGCTTTGTTCGACAAGGAGCATGTCGCCGTCACCTTGGGTGCAGCCGTCCGGTGGAAGGCGCTCTGCCTTTTTCAGAAGGCGAGGAGGATCGGCGGATCCAGCCCCCCTCCTCTCCAGGTCTCACCTGCGTTCCATCCTCATATTCACCCATGTCTTCTCAATACTCGTGCTCCCCCTTCTCTTTCTCTCTGATCCATGTTTTCTATGTCTTAACATACATGTCTTTGCGTGTGCGTGCAGCAGCTCGGCGGAGACAAAAGAGGAGGTCACCGGGAGATGACGAAAGATCAAAGGAGGATGGTTAGTGTATGCTGCCTGAGTACTGTCAAATCTGTGTTTTTATACAGTGTTGGTTCCCAACTACTGAAGTCAAAAATTCACTAAGCTTGTCGGTACAGTAAGTTAGTGTTAATGTCTTTTACTGGTTACAGAAGTTAGTGGTTCACTAGATATTGGTTACAGTAAAATACCCCTATGTTACAGTAAGTTAATGGTTAACTGAACTACCGAAGATTTGTCTTCGATTGTACATTAAAGTTAGTGTTCTAAATGTTCTCAGTACTGTACTGAATTTGTCACCGACTGTACTAAAGATTTAAAGTAGACTGAATTTAGAATGCATATACATTAGATTCCAAAAATGGTAGTAGCACTTGGTTCTCATATAAAGCCCATAAGAGCAACCAATTTAAAAGTTTAACGATAATTTGTGAGAATCTACAACATTTTCTGTAGAGATTAACGGTGAGGCTTAATCTACAACATTATGTGTAGATTAATGGTCAGGCTAAATTGCACTTCATTTTCTGAGAAATTTAAATTGGATGCTGGTATTTCTATGGTCCAATGAATTAATGCTTGACTGTATCTCCAATACACTCAACCATTCTCTGTGATTATAGTTTCACCGTATCTCGAACACAAGGACAAATGTATTACTCCAGTATAAATCTCCAAGGATTATGTGCAAGCAATCTCTAGGATCAATATTCAGTTTAGCATATTAGTTAACACTAGGGCCAATATTTAGTTAACAGTGGGATCAATATTCAGTTAAGGCAAGTAATGTGATATCTTGATTTGGTTCTTTTCTAATCTAATTCCTGAATTGCCCATGTATTGTGCCCATCACATTTCAGTCAGTCATGATCCCCCCCCACCCCCCAAGAAAAAAGAATCTAGATGTATTTCTGAATGTACACTACTCATGTCTAATATTTCAAGGTGAAATTCATTCTGCTAAATGGGAAAAGACAATTCAGCAGGAAAAAGGGAAAGACTAATGTTGCTATTCATGCTAAACTTCTCTTTTCTATTTCTTCAAACACATTTTCATTTTGAATCTGCAATTTTAGAGGGGGCTTGAATACTTTATAGACTACTATTTATCAGAAATTAAATGTTGATTTGGTCCCCCGAATTGAAGTTTGATTGCATCGTAGCACCTCAAGAAGTGAATACACTTGATATCTCAGATTTAAAATATGATAATGTGCTTTTATTATTATGCGACTGTTCCTGAAGTAACTATGTTCTGGACTACAGATTCATCCGAATTTCTCCTTTTGCAAACCGACTCTCATTTGATGCCCCACCTGTTGTTCAACGGTTGAGATGCTTGGTGAATTTTGAAGCTTTAAAATTTTCAAACCCAATTGCTACTCTATCGGAGACTTCAATTTCTCGAATGAGAGAAAAAAGTGCTGAAAGCAATGGGAAATATATCGCAGTGCATCTTCATTTTGAGGAGGTTTTTTGTGGAATGTTATCTCTGGACTGAACTCAAGCAGTAAGAATATATTTGTATCTTGATTATTAGCAGAACAAGTTGCATGATAATTATTTCGTTCTTAGGGAAATATTCGTTGCTGACTTGCTATTGACTCTCAGATTTGCAAGGTCGATCGACATATGCGACAAAGATCCTGTTGTGCACAAGCATACTCCATACATTGTTATCCTCGTGAGGCTTGCAGAAAAATGGGTCGATGCACGTGATGGTCAGTGACCTTCGGCCAGGCAAGAGAAAAGGGAATTTAAGGCACATGATTTTTTGGGTTTGTTGGCCAAATAACTAAACAAATTTCTAGGATATTCTGATTGTTGACAAAGCTGTAGGTGAACTGTAGCGACAGCGTGTGCGTGGGGGTCAAGCACGATAGCGCTGATGGGTGCCGTCTCCGTCGACTGGAGAACCGCAGGTCGCGGCTCACGCCGCTGCTCTACTGGGGTCAAGATGGGTGCCGTCTCCGTCGACTGGAGAAAGTACGTCATCTGTCTCTCTATATGATTATTTCATATCAAGAGTAAGAGTATATATGTGCTGGTACTTAGTTTGTGCAAAAGCAGCTACATACGGCTATTTGTTGTAATGGCATCAAGATTGACTTTTTGGTAAGAAACGCCTTACTTTATATGGATAAGATTTAGTACTTAGATATATGGGCCAAATGTCTATGCTCATGTGTGCAATCTGATAGAGACTAAAAACTTAAGTATATTTGAGTGCAGAGGATTTTTCCTTTTGTTCAGCTAAAATTATTTGGCGGCCATATCTTCCCACATCGCTTTGCTTCTATTGTATATCCATTGGGTTTTGTACAAAACCTTTGTTATACTAGATGCTATTAATAAATAAGTTCTCGCTGATTCGCAGAGAGGTACCCACCATTGAGACTTCTGGGAAACACTGCTCCGACCGGCTGGAGGTGTCGCCGTCAATGAAAGAGCGCCATGGAGAGGAGAGCTTTCGCCACTTCCTCCACCACGAAATTTCAAAGCAGTTGTTGCCTCCCCATCACTCAGTAGCACGAGCAGCGGTGGAAGCAGGACCATGCCGTCTTGGACCAGGTCGCGTCCCCAGAAGTGGACAATGAAGGCCTTTGACAGGTGCGCTCTCTCTCTCTCTCCACCGCTGCTGGATCCAAGTCGCTCGACAAAATGTCGGTGTGTGACACTTCCTCGGATTGTTTTATTTGGTTCTTCATGAGCCCATTAATAAATCTCATGTATATCACCCCCTGACAGCTATGTTTCCATGAAATGCAAACTGCGGCGGATGACCACAGTCCATAGAGACAAGGTATATTCTAAAATATGTGTATGGATCTTGGGTGGTGATTACTCAAGAAGGATAACTCATTTTTTGTTGTCTAAACAATTTGACAGCGAACACGCTAGGACCGAATTTGCATACACTGCACGCAAAGATTTATTTGGAAACGGTCAACATGGCCAATCAGAAGGAAGGATACATCAGTCTGCGAAATCATTTTGCAATATATCTATGTCCCATGTGTAGTAGCCATCACCAATTCTATTTGTGATCCACAGCTTTCAAATCTCTCTCTATATATAGGGGTCTGACTGAGTCAAATATAATGGTACATCGAGCTAGCTATCTAAGTTACTATCTTATCTAAGATGTAATTGATGCTTTCTTTTGCCCAGTAGTATGTATTTCAATGGATTAACTACTGTGTTAGTCATGTTTCAATGGATTAACTATTGTGTTTGTCATGTAAAACTATGTGTCCTATGACATGTGACTTTCTATGCACCTGTAATCTCACTGCCACTGGCTCTACTCTTCTACACTGAACTTCATGTCCTGTTGCTCTTGAACAAGCTAAAATACTTCTGTTTCATCATGGGCATGAAATCAAATTATCTGAGCGCCATGGCACTCTCAGTGATAATAAATTTAATAACATATGCTTAACGTGAATTACTACTACTTAGCATTACCTGCTTGATCAAAACGTTGACACCGGCACCCTTGCGCCAAGGCGCGATTCTGATCTAGTACATATTAGAAGAGGAACAAATTAGATACATGGGGAAAAACAAATTGTTGGCTCTAACTTTTTCGAACAATGATCATGAATAGAAAGGGCCACATTTGTGATAATGTTACAAAGACAAATATCATGACATTTTTAGGTCTTTGCATTAACTGGTCTCGATTTAACGTACAAAGGGATAACATAATACTGGGGCATAGCTACCTTCTCTGATATAACGAAATACTGTAACAAATAGGAAATATCATGACGCTCAATATGTATTTCTAGAATATTTATAGCAAAGATACTCCTGGGACTTCTGTGCACAAGTGCAGCAAGCAATGACATATATGGTGCCTCATAACAGCTAGCAGTTTGTATCCCTAGGGGCAGGTGTCTATGAGAATAGAATGGATTGCAGTACTACTGGTTCTCTGCTGGTTGTAGGTCTTTGCATTAAGTGGTCTCGGTTTCAATCCAAAGTAAAATAGAACAACATATTACACGTTTGCCTGTATTTGTAAACATTCAAAAACTGATCTTACCGAAAAGATATTCAAGCTATTATTTCCCTGCATACTATATGCCCCCGTCGGTTTTAGAATGCAATACAAGTGACGTTGGTGGACAACGCATGCTCCTGCTTGCCGTCACCTTGCTCGACATCCGGAGCCAAGGGATGCATTATCCGCCGTGGCAAGCCCTGGGAAGGCTTTTTGGGAGATCATTTACTACCGCAAGCTGAATGGGGCTCTCAAACAGCAATTTCCTACCATATATAAGGAAGCTCATGTCGAGAGCCACGGAAGTACAAACATCCAAAGATATAATTTCGCCCGAAAGCGGCTAGGCAAGCTTCCATTGACTGCTCAGTGTTTCAAATGTTCAGAGATGAGACATCTAGATCTGGATTGAGCACCAGTATTATCTCGGCCTGCGTAAAATGAATTAAAATGTGTGAGGAAGAAAACATACTCCTGAGTTTTAGTAAGCTAAGATCCAATTAATATATTTTTTGGCAAGAAATAAGTGTATAAAATTAGAATAATAGGGTGTAGTACCATCTGAATGAATAATTTAAGCTAGGAAAAAGAGTACATAAATGAGTCTGGTATTTTTATTTCCATTCACGAATCATTGACATCAAGTTGTCAACTTATCTTCATTTTTCTTTTGTGTGGGACTGCATCTACATATTTGGCACCCCAGTTTTCGTCGAAGTTTAGTATCAAGCGTCTTCTTTGACATAAGAGTTAAGTGTCGGCAAACAATTGGATGTTAATGCAAGGTCGCGGGATACACATAAGAGTTGAGCCTCAAGGTGAATGCATGTGCATTGCTAGAGGATACAAAATAGAAAACACGAGAACGACAAACAAGGTCACAATCTAATTACATGGGGATTATATTTAACTTCCACCTATATTAGGATCAACATGCACCCTTTGACAACTATTCTAGCCTGTTTGTTCCACATGGTAAGAATATTTACATAAATTCATTAAGCAAATGTTAACTCCAAACCTCTCCATTGACATCTCCATAGTACATGCTCCGCCAATCATTTCCTTTCATTTGACATCCATTGTTCCCTCCTGCAAAGCTGACATAATTGATAATGAACGAGACCATGGAACTATAACATTTTTTATACTACAGAAACTTTATAGGCATTTACTCAGTGGGGTAGCTAAAACCTGACAGAAGCCGTTTTGAAATGATAGGGCATTTCTAACTGACCCCCAATAACCGGTTAGCGGAGTAAAATCCGGAATTTACTCCCCTTACCAGGACCTAGCCGATCCCTATCGGCGTTGGTGGAGTAAAAATTATACTCAGCAGCCGTTCATCTCCCTATCACTACTAGGGAAAAGCCTATACACAGAATCTTAGCAGCAGCGTGGGTCAAAAAGGAGCGCTGCTGCTAATTAGTAGTAGCGAGTGTGCGGGAAACTCGCTGCTGATAAGTTTTTAGCAGTAGCGCGCTCTGTGTAAACCGCGCTGCTACAAATATCCACCGGCGGTGTTCACCGAGCTCCATTTAGCAAGAGCGCCGTTGCCGAACCGCGCTCATTGCTACGGATATAGTAGCAGCGGCGCTTTCTGGGATCGCTGCTGCTACATTTCAAATTGGCAAATTTTTTGTCTTTGTTAGCGAGAGCGCCGTTGCCCAAAGCGCGCTGCTGCTAATTCTTTAGCAGCAGAGCGTTTCTTCCCCAGCTCTCGCTAACCCGCACCAACCCACCACCTTTCCCCACCGTGCCTCCCCTCCCCTCCTCTCTTCCCTTCCCCTACCTCCCCACATGCTCCCACTCTCACTCTTCTTCTTCCTCAATACTTCTCCCCCATTACTCTTTCTCTTCTATCCACCTTTCTCTCTCTTCATTAGTCCTACCTAACTACACCACCTCCATTAATGCATCTCCTTTCTCTTTTCCTTTCCCTCCACTAGTTGAAGTTGTCTCCTCCCAAATTAGCTAGCTAGGTAGATGTAGCATTTAGTTAAGTGACCTATTTGCCCCTAACTAGATCTATCTTTGTCAACAAGAGCTTTGTGCACTTTTGATCTCCCTACAACATCATATCCACGTGTGCTCGATCTCGATCGAGGTGATGAAAATTTCATGCTTTTGCAAAATGAAAATATGTTTATGTGTGTGTGATATGTTTGTGGAAATTGTGTGTGTGCACGCCAAATTGTGCTTTTGAGTTGCCTATGTTTTGCGAAATGTCGATTTATTTCCGCTTCGCTAATTCGCAAACTCTAGATCCATATATGTCCTATTTTTAGGGAAGGTCATGCCAAATTTTTGTATGACTTTGATGCATGCATGCATTTTTATAATCAATTTGTTTATTATTACCGTGCAGAGTTGGCGATGGTCGATTGGAGCGATGGTGGACAGGTGGTTGCGGTCGGCGGTGCAGGACATGAAAGAAAATAACCGGACAGAGGTTTTATGTCCGTGTCGAAAATGCAAAGGAATAGTTTGGCTCGACCCCCATGACGATGGTCGTGTCGAAGCGCACCTGCTCATGATTGGTTTCATGGATGGCTATACGCGGTGGATAATTGAAGATGAGGATGACGATGTTGAGGATGCCGACGGGGCAGGCAATGATGACACGGGGCAAGACGAAGAGATGATCGATAATGGCGGAGGAGAAGGGGCCAGACATGGCGGCGGAGAGAACGACATGGACTCCACGCAGCAGAGTTCATCGGTACTAAGTTCAATCGTGCGGGACCCTCATGTTCAAGCATTGCTTCGCAAGGAGACGAGTACTGAGAGAGCTGCTTCTAGAGAGGAGGCTAAGCTGGAGCAACTGGTGGTAGACTCGAACACTCCATTGTATGATGGTTGCAATCCTGAGGTGACCCGCTTGAGTTTCACGCTCCAACTCCTGAAGACGAAGGCTAAAAACAAATGGACCGACACTAGCCTCGATGAGCATCTCAAGTACCTAAAGGATGTTCTTCCCTGGGTAATCTATGTCCTACTAGTGTTGATGAGGCCAAGAAGATCGTGTGCCCTCTTGATCTGCCACACGTTAGATACCATGCATGCATCAACGATTGCATAATTTATCGGAAGGAGCACGCGGAAAAAACAAGTTGTCCGGTGTGCAATGCTTCTCGATACAAGAAGGTCGGGAAGAAATGTCCCCAGAAAGTTGTATGGTACTTACCGATCACTCCCGTCTCAGAGGTATTTTGTAGATCCCAAGGAAGCAAAGCTAATGCGCTGGCACGCGGAGAGGAAGAAGCCCGACGATGGAGATGATCCAAGCTGAGACACGTGAAGGATGGAAGCCGGTGGAGAGCGTTGAACAACTTCTATCGGTATTTTGAATGTGATGCAAGGAACATCGTGCTCGGCGTGTTCGATGGCATGAATCCGTTTGGCAACCGAACACCAACCATAGCACATGGCCCGTGTTTGTATGGATGTACAACCTCCCCCCTGGTTGTGCATGAAATCGAAGTACATTCACATGAGCATGCTTATTCAAGGGCCGAAACAACTAGGAAATAATATTAATTTGTATCTGGGGCTACTTCAAGAGGAGTTAGACACGTTATGGAAAACACCGCCAAGACATGGGGACGCCAAAAAGGTGAGTATTTCAACATGAGAGCCGCGCTGATCACGACAGGCAGGACTATCTCGGTTATGGATATGTGGCAGGCCAGGTGTGCCATGGATATTGCGGATGCACGCGGTGCATGGATGATATGACGTCTCAGCAGCTAACGTCAAGGAAAGATGGCGGGTCTGGGAAAATCGTGTACATGGGGCATCGAAGATGGCTTGAACAGGACGACCCGTGGAGAAACCGTGGAGATCTATTCAATGGTCACGCTGAGCATCGAGGACCTCCACGTAAGCGGAGCGGTGCCAAAATTGATGAGCTGTTGAAAAACTGGAAGGAGTGCCCCGTGCCGGGAAAGACGACGAGAAAGGCGCCGGAGCCGCTGCTGAAGGTATGGAAGACGAGGTCTGTGTCCTGGGACTTGGATTACTGGCACAAACTCGATACACCTCATTGCCTTGATCAAATGCATATCTGTAAGAATGTCCTTGAGAGATTGCTCGCAACACTGATGAACATGCCGGATAAGACCAAGGATGGGCCGAAGGCAAGAAAATACTTGCAAGATTTGAAAATTAGGGAAGATCTGCACAAGCCGCCCTGTAAAATGTCAGACGAGACAGAGACGGAGACAGAGGCACGGGAGAAGAAGGGCAAGAAAATAAAGAAAGAGGATTATTGCCCCCCTTCTTGCTTCACCTTAAGTCAGGCTGAGATCAATGCCTTCTTTAAGTGCCTTACCGGAGTCAAAGTTAGTTCCGGTTACTGTGGCAAGATAAGCAGATATCTAGACACGGACAAGAAAAGGTTCAGCGGGATGAAGTCTCATGACTGTCATGTGATGATGACGCAGATACTACCTGTTGCCCTTAGAGGGATAATGGACAAGCACGTCCGTGACACGCTTATTGGTCTCTGCAACTATTTTGACGTCATCTCTCGAAAGTCGATCAGTGTGAAGCAGCTCCAAAGGCTACAGGAAGAGATCGTTGTGATACTGAATGAGCTTGAGATGTACTTCCCGCCCGCGTTCTTTGACGTGATGGTGCATCTGTGTGTCCATATTGTGGATGACATAATAGACCTGGGGCCGTCATTCCTGCACAACATGATGCCATTTGAGAGGATGAATGGGATCATCAAAGGATTCGTTCGTAACATGTCCCGTCCAGATGGAAGTATCGTCCAGGGCTATTTGGCACAAGAGTGCATCTCTTTCTGTGAGAATTTTATATATGGCGCAGACCAGCCGCCTGGTGTTAGTGTTGGTTTGCCCGTTAACAAGCACGATGGGAGGCTCGAAGGAGATGGTCACTTCAACGGTCGCGAGGAACTGCACGTGGCATACTCAGATCGACGCAACGACTTTGACAGAGCAAACTTGGTAGTGCTACAACACCTAGACGAGGTAGATCCTTTCGTGGCACTGCACAAAGAAATTATCGCAAAGAAGTATCGTGACCGGGGGGTATGCAGGACGGACGCCGAAGTTACTAGAGAGCACAACTCCACTTTCCTACATTGGTTCAAAGAGCATATTATTGCTAATCCTCCAGAGGAGGGCTCTAAGGACGGATTGCTCATATACGCCTTAGCACATGGTCCCTCGCCCAACCTCGTAACCTATCAGGCATATGATATCAACGGATACACGTTCTACACGGAGGCCAAAGATATGGACAGTGATGATCTGAACTCAGGGGTGACGATGGAATGCATGACCGGCAGCGACAACGCGCGAATCGAACGATTTTATGGAAGGGTCGAGGAGATCTGGGAGCTTGACTACTCTGGACTGCACAACACGATGATGTTCCGTGTCAGATGGGTTAAGAATGTCGAAAGAGAAAGCCGGATTTTCACTACCATGACTATACCCGACGCCAAGAGCGCTACCGTGAACGCTATCGCAAAAAACGAGCCATGGGTACACGCTAAGCACGTGACACAATGCTTCTTCATAACTGACCCGCGCAATCCCAGCCGTGTTGTCCCGAGGAGAGGCAAAAGGAACATCATTGGAATGGATGGAGTCGCCAACGAGGAATACTATGATTAGTACGGCAACCCAATGAGGGAAGATGACGATGATGATGAAGTATATGTCAAAAGAAGAATCAATACTACATTACCTAAGAAAAATCATACTCCATGGAAAAGGCAAAGTCACAATGAGGGGCTCAATTATTCTTCGACGAACAAGAAGGGAAAGAAGCTGACTCAAAAACGAAAACGTCAGCAGTGAGGAAACTTATGTTATCGGCCAAATGATGTATATATATATATATATATATATATATATGTTCCTATTTTGTATACACACTTAGCCATTATTATGCATGGGTCCAATGATGTGTAATATATATGTTCCTATTTTATGTACATATTTAACCGTCAAATGATGCAATATATATCGCCCTCCCTTCGTTCACTGCCCTCGGGAAATAAAAGTGGGATAAAATAAAGGAAAAGGAAAACTGGCAGTAGCGAAGGTAGTAGTAGCGCGTTTTTCCTAAACCGCTACAGATATTGAAGTTAGTAGCAGCGGGTTTTGTCCAAATGCGCTACTGCTACGTCCACTGAACCCAAAATTCTCACCCGCCCTGTTTCATCCCGCCTCCCCCAAATCCCCACTCTCCCCGTCGCCTTGCTGCCTTGTGACCGCCCCGGCTTCGCCCCGACTTGGCGCCGGTGCTAGCCCCGACCCAGCGCTCGCCCGACCGGCCTCGCCCCGACCCGACCCAGCGCTCGCCCCGACCAGCCCTTGCCCCGACCCGACCCGGCGCGGCGCCCCGACCGGCCCTCGCCCTCGATATGTCCATTTTTAGCAAAGGTCATGCGAAATTTCCCGTGAATAAAGGCATGATTTTGTGCTACATAGTTGGCATATCGAGTCTTGGCTTTATAGATTTCTTTTATGTCATTTATCATTTATTCATACTTTTAGAAATAAATGAGGACACTTAATCATAGGAAACATGTCGAACAACGAAGAAACTGGGCCTTGACCAAGATGCGATTTAGATGGATTATGAGGGTGAACAAGAGTACCTCGACTATTTGACTGCTAAGCAAGGTTTGCAGGTCGGCCTCGATGATGGTACTGACGCCGACATCGACACCGACAGCGCCGGCACCGAAACCGGTGGGGAAGGTACCGGCACCGATGGAGGCACCGAGACCGGCGGGGAAGGTACCAGCCCCGATGCCGCTACCGAAAAGAGGAAGCATAAGAAGCAGAGGATACGAAAACCTAACAAACTAGGGATTGGACGACTTGTGATCACAAAGATGGCACTTGGCAAGTTTGAGCCGGAAGAACCTCGCAAGTGCTATGGGAACCAAGTAGGATGCATCCTACGGGAATGCGGAGGATCAACGGACGATGACTTAAGGAGTAAAGAACATTTGACGCAGTTGCTCCTAACATAGTTGCACAAGAGATTCAAGTTCCCCGACCGGGATGATAACATAGAACAACCGTGGGATGATCCGAAGATGAAAAAGATTAACAATCACGCCATGGGCATGTTCAGCAATGATTTGGCCTCCTGGAAAACGAGGGTGAAACGAGCTATTGAGGCTGATGAACCCCTGTCCAAGATTCTGGAGGAAAATCCGACACTTACGAAAGAGGAGTTTGAAAAGTTCAAGGACACTTGCGCTACCGAGGCAGCCAAGGCTAAGGCTGCGAAATTCAAAAGCCTTCAGCAAAGGAACACGGGGAAGCATCGCCTCGGAAGCCGTGGCTACCTCGGTAAAAGGCCCATATGGGATAAGGAGGACGCGGAACGTGAAGCCGCGGGTCTCCTGCACCCTTCGCGAAGTTCACCAACCCCTTGGAGCATGACTTCATCAGGGCCCGCTACAAGTGGGACAGGGAGAAAAAGGTTTTTTACACGGACAAGATCACGAGGAAATTGATTAGACTACTGGAGAAGCAACACCAGCTTGCAGCCGAAAGCCCTACTTCTCCGATGAGGCCCAAGTGGGACACCCCTCTCAACCGGGCCTTGAACGAACTTAAGGGACTCCCTTTGGATCAGCGGCCGCAATATGGTCGTGTGCACGGCGCTGGAGACGGCGCCACGTGGAAGGTGTTTTACAACGAGGGCCCGGAGGCCAAGAAGCTGAAAACGAAGTTTAGTCAGGCGGACATCGACGCGAAGGTGAAGCTTGCGGTCGAGAAAAAGCAGCCGAGGACGCGAAAAAGCAGCCGAGGACAAATATGAGTTGCTACAGAAAGTCAATGCAGCAGAATCGCCTCGTAAATGATTTTGCTACTAACTTGGTTCGATTATCATCAATCGGGCAAAGGAAAATCCGCACAAGACGGTACATGATTTCCCGATGCCCAGTTTCACGGGAGCAACTCCATGAACAACAACACCATCGCACCATCACTTGCTCACGCAACGGGCCTCCTCTCGCAGCCGCTCCGCTCATAGCAGCCCGTCCTCGGTCTCAAAGGCGTGCTAGGTGGGCCTTCGTCTTTAGCTGAGCTCGGCGCCGTCCACGGTAATTACATGTCGCACCAACATATATATATATATATATATATATATATATATATATATATATATATATATATATATATATATATAATATTCCATTTTGTTGCCTTTCGGTTGTTTTACGCCACGTACATATGTGTTTGCAGGCAAAAGAAACCCCGTGCACCATACTCTACTTGATCAAAGGCGAGAAGGTGGGCGTGGGAAAGGGATGATAATGGACCCCTCTCAACGACGTTCCACAACCAGCCGATCCCGCTGGGCACTTGAGGTTAGCTTGACCAGTGTGAAATCGGGCACGAGGATTTGCCTCCTCCAAGACAGCATGTGGGAGCGGACGACGAGACCCCGCCGCGGATTGGAAGCTGCAAGAATTGGGTGCTTCTATGGCCGAAGAATCTTATTCGTCTGGAGCCGGCCGAGAGCTCACCAATAACTACCACACATCAACAAGCATGTGCGAAGACCACCACCCCACCTACGCAATTACCAGCTCCTGTAGTGCCGGGTGAGAGCGGCGGACGACATGATGAAGGGGGTGCAATAGTACTGGCTGATGTAATTTCTCCTGTAGATCAGAGAATGGATGATGAGACGGAGGTCTACCCTATGGATTACCTCAATACAAACGTGTATGACTGTGACATAGATATGATGAGTCAACCATATGACGAATCGGGCTATCAGCTTGCTAATGAGGATATGGATGATATGCCCGGGCAGGGTCGTACCATGGATTGCAAAAAGTCTCTCTTCATGAAATCCTCACAGGACACGCCTGAAGATGCCGCCTCAACACAGGCTCAACTAGCCGGGCGCGAGGGTCGTACAGTATTTAGCCCGGGAACACTGGGGCAGGGGTTAAGGAAGGGGCTGGAAGGTGTGCCCAAGAAAAAGTAGAGGAAGAGATCGGGGAAGGTAACTGCCTCCAAACAAGCCAGAGCACATAGCAGCCAGACGATGCATTCTGAAGAGCGTGTACCCGTGAAAAGTGCGGTCATGTTCCATCTCATGGGCGAGCCGATGCTACCGCCGAAACTGCTGGAGGCACTATCAGGGGATCTCAGGAGACTGCACGACCATGTGCTGTCGACTGAGAAAAGCCTACTAGCCTCAAAGGATCCAGGATATCCGACATACGCGGCTCGTGTGCCTGAGGGGAAGTGCTACGTCGACACATAGCCCGCGAAGGTGTTCTTCCTGCGGTTTGACCGTATCTTTGAGATGTTTCTAACAAGGCGGCTTGATTTTACTATCGTCCGCCTTTTTGCGCTACATATGAGCTCCGTCATGAAGAGTGAAGAAGTCTCGCAAATCTGTGTGGCGGATCCGTACTACATGCACGAGTCTTTCTTGAGTCTCGGCGACTTTGAGCGTGAAACTGCTAGGGAGTACCTCCAAAACTTCATGGTACAGAATAAGGACCGGGAAATTGTCCTCGTGCCTTATCATCCAAAGTAAGTGAGTTCCGGACAACCCTTTCATACATTTCAATCATTTCTTCTCTCTCATATGGGGAATAATTTGAGGTGTCTTTTCCCCGCAACAATGGGTGCGCCGTCCTTATCGTTCTTTACCCGCAAGTCTCCCACGCCGTGTATTTTGACCCTTCCAGAGACTATGAGAAAAAAGACTACACCCACATAATGAATATTCTAGATGATGCTCTCCAAGGCTTCAGCTTTAGAGGTGGCCACGTGCAGATCAAGAAACAAAGGAACAAGAAGATGGGTTTCGCGCATAAAACTAACTTTCCTGCATCCATGTCCCAAAACCAAGCAAGAAGGATGGATTCTACATCGTCCATCTCATGATTCAGTTCAACACGGATCACCAAAAGCTTCACATTAACAGCAGAAATGATGATCGTATCCACAAGTGGCTAGAATCTCATGGAGAAGCGGATTATAAACTTAGAGATGACTTCTTTCGCATCCAAAGCGACATTGCGACGATCATCATGAAAGAAGTCGTCGATGAGAAGGGGATGTTCCACCACGGCCCTATATCGCGAGCTGACGTCCGAACTCGCATAGGCATGCAACGTCTAGACCTCACGCCATTCAAGAAGCTAGGGTTCGTCCTCGATGATATGGAAGGATGGAACTTCTAGTGATTTATGATGCCGATGATGATGATATGTGTCGGTTGAACTTGTATACTTCTTGTAGCGATGAAACTTTGTGATGTCCACGGTCCATGTGCCGAACTTGCGTAACGCTACTTTGTTAGTTTGCGTACGATGACCTGCGTACCTCTAGTTAATTAATTTGCGTATTGTATGTTGCATCTAGTTGCTAACCCTTTCTTTTTCGGTGTTGCTCTAGTATATTTTGTTGCATATATATGACTGTACATCCTCTTCATGAACATGCATCTCTAACAGGTACCTAGTTTCTTAATGGCAAGATGGAATTGCTATGTCGTGTACAAAGGGAAGGTTCCGGGGGTGTACAACGAGTGGCATGAGTGTCAGGCGCAAGTGAATGGGTTCACGGGCGCCAGCCATAAAGGCTTCAAAAGCAGACAAGAAGGAGAAGCTAGTTACTTGAGGTTCACGCTAGCGCGAGAGAGGACTCGTAACCGCCACCTCATGTACTGCATAGCTCCGCTCTCACTCATAGTGATAGCACTTCTTGCGTATACTTTTGTTTAGATGGATGACGTTGTTGTAGTTGCAAGTATTCGAGACTTGCATGTATCGCTATTTTCGAGATGATGACAAGAGATATCACTTTGTGTTGGATGATGATTATGATGAGACTATTTGTATGTACATTCTATGATTACATTTGTGGTCTCGCAGACATTTGTATGTGTATCATGATGACATTTCTATGTGCTAAAGATTCTTCTATAAAGCCTGTTCAAATACAAAACAAATATGCCAAAAAATAACAAAAAACCTACTTAAATTAGCAAGATGGCGAGTGTACAAAAGTTAGCAGCAGCACCGCTATAGCGAAGCAGCGTCAAGGTAAAGCACGCTAGAGATACTAGCAGAGCGAGCTTCGAGAACAGCGCTGCTGCTACACTTGTGTAGCATGGCGCCGGTGAGCACGCGCCATCGCTATATGTTAGTCAGAGCGCCTATCCCGCCATCGATACATCTAAAACCCGAGCTGCTGCTAGCCTTTTCCCTAGTAGTGTATATTTACCCCACCCACCTCCTCCCGCCGGGCGCCTCCCCACCATTCCCCGCAGCCCCCTCTCCTCCCAATGGCTGGAGGCGATGGCCGGAGGTCCCCGCCGCCGATCCGGAGCTTTGATCCATGGCGCCACGGGAGCCACTCGTCCTCCTTCGTCGATCTTCGTCAAGCGGCTGCGGCCGCCGCCCCCTCTCCGGCTTCTCCACTTCAGGAACATGGTGGGCAAATAAACTCAACTTACCACTATTTTTAGGGGATCAGATAGAAATGCCCTTAGGAAAGTACTGCAGACCAAAAGAACATGGTGGGCAAATAAACTCAACTTACCATTACCATGACTTCCATGGATGCCAAACCAATTTCAATCTTGAATGGTATAACCAAGCCGTGCTCTGGGCTCTTTTCCTTCATATCCCATTGCAAAATTTGTAAGTATTTGAAAATTAGAAATGCCAACAATTAGTATTATTTCATCAACAATTGTGCTACTTGAATATGCACGGTAACAAACCACTATTTACTATACTGTATAATAGCCAAACAACACCTTAAATTAGGCTAAAAACTATGGAAATGCAGCATTAATGCTAGTATTAAGCCCACTTGAGCTCCTCCTTGGCTAATACCTACAATTATAGCCATTATCAAATACTTGTCGTAAATCTTACTAAGATGAAAATGTTCTGTAGATGAAAAGAACACTCACATATGTTGTCCCTCATCTTTTATTCTGAGTTCATGGATAAATGTGCCAAACAAAGACACTATTGCATCTTCGGCGTGCTGCCAAATTCTTAAGAAATGTTATAATTCCATGGCCTTTATTCTTCATTGTCGATAGTGTCAGCTCTGCTTGAAGGATCAACCATTAATATACACTAGTAGAAAAAGGGCCATTTGTCCCGGTTCGTAAGGCCCATTTGTCCTAGTTGGGGAACCGGGACTAAAGGGTCGATACTAAAGCCCTATACCTTTAGTCCCGGTTCTTATACCAACCGGGACAGATGGGCCTCCACGTGGCCGTTGCGGTGAGCCCAGGCAGGAGGGCCTTTGGTCCAGTTGGTAGCACCAACCGGGACCAAAAGGCATGCACGCGTCAGCAGCTGGCAGGAGCTGAGGTTTTGGTTTTTTTTGAAAGGGGGTGGGTTTAGGGGGTTTTGGGGGGTTAATTTAGGTGTTTCATATATTGTGTTAGCTAGCTAATTAATAGAGAGAATTGTCCTCTCTTACCTCCGTGCTTGGTCGACGCTACGTACTATACGTATAGAGAGGACTCGACACGCTAGCTAGTAAGCAAATGAAGGAAACCATTAAGTACAGAAGATCGTCATGAACATATGCATACAGAGAGAAGTGATATCGACCTCTCCTTCTCTGAGAGATTGGTCGAACAACAAGTTTTCGTATATCTATCCGACGCTACTGGCTACATATATACAATATAAGGTCTCTTACAATATAATCCCCTAATTATATATGACCTCAGGTTCCACATGGTATTCTCCGTCTTTATTGATCACGTGGTCAAGAAAGAATCCCGCCAATTCCTCTTGAATTGCCCGCATGTGATCTTGTGCTAGGAGTTCATCCCACATCTGAAATATCTAATTTGAAGAAGGGGGTCAATACATATATATGAATGAATGAAACTCAACATAAATGATGGTAATAAAATAAAATTGTGAATATTATTGCTTACGCACTTCATATTGTTTTTTAGAGTAGCCCCGCTCACAGGTCGTGTGGCGGATGGACTCGGAAACGTAGTATCCACAGTAATTATTCCCGGCTTCCTGCCACAACCACTTGACAAGAAATAGAGGTCAATCAAACTGATAAGCAAGCATGCTAAATGGTAGTGATGAAAATAGGGCTTGAATCACTAGGAGATGCGCGGAACTAGCTAGTAGTACTTGCTTTCGGGTGTGTAAATCGCAGCTTCCCCGACAGTCCCGGAGCTTGTGCGGTGAATTTTTTCCAAACCCAGACAGACAAAGAAAACAATTACTTGATATCAGGAAATGAACAAAGTTGCCGATATGGTGCGATAATGATCGATTTAACTTACTTCTTGAGCATTTCAGTCATGTTCGCATACTCCTAGGGATATTTTCTTCTCGAGTCTAAGACGATTACTAGTCCCTGCTCAAGCTTAATCTCTAGGAGAATATAGTGGAACCTAGGCACGCATGCATAACTCATCAATTACATTACTATAACCTCGACTAATAAGGGAAACCAAATATGCACAAGATAGTAACACTCACTTGAAGTTGTAAGGAAAGAGTATTATATCTTTGTTTTGATTTATTCCCAACGATCGTAGCAAGTTGGCCTCGGCTTCTTCATGAAATTTAACAGTAAATTCATCTATGAGATTTGTGTTAATGAACCCAATATCACCGATTTGTCTTTTCTTCAATTCGGCGATCTTCAATCTGCATAATATAGTGAGGATAATTATATATACATGCAATGAAAGAGCTGAGCTATATATAGAGACTTAATGATAGAAGTAGTACTTATAGACAATAGCAAGTGACTGTTAATTTATCGAGGGCCTTTTGATTGAAAAACTGGAAGAACTCCTCAAATGGAACAGACAACAGATCAATTCCAATGAGGTCATGCTCCTCTTTAACTCTCAGCATCAAAGTATCCTTCCCTCAGACTCTCTGCAAGTTTTCATGTACCAATCATGGAATCTTCGCATCATCGTTGTTAGAGATCTTTCATCTTTGACGAGAGGCTTCCCGTAATGGTATTTGTGTTCGTCCACCTCCATTGTATCATAATGTACATCGTTGGACAGGTAATCTCCAAGATTGGTACCGGGCAAAATCCCCGGATGATTAGCGACGATATCGCTAGACAACTTGAGCGGGGGGCGCGATTGGTTCGCTTGTTCGCCGAGCTGGGCAATTTTTTTCCCAGCTCGTCGTTCTGCTAACCTTTGATCACTGATAGTACTTCCCGACTACTCCGCTTCGATATATGACCTTTCAATAATGCGATCATAGTTGGATTGCGGCGGAGAAGGTGGTGGTCGCTTCAGGGCATCGATAGTGCGCTTCGCTTTCACCGGATCTATCTTCTCGTTCGGAGGTGGATGTTTCTTTGCTTTCACCGCTTCAAAGAAGTCCCTCACTTCGGCTTTCATGATCTTCGCGTTTTCCTCCATGGTCCTCTCGTATGGTAACTTCTCTAGAGGCTTGAGAGATGGACCGAATCTGTATTGCCTCCCGCCTCTGGCTGTACTGCTAGACGCCGGAGCAGACGGAGACTGCGGCTGTCTTCTTTCGTTGCTTACGAGGCGGAGAAGGAGGCAGAGTGCTATGATGCGCCGGAGCAGCCGGAGCGGCGGCTCTCTTCCTGCCTTGCTGACGAGGCAGAGGAGGAGGCGGGCTGCTCGGACGCGCCGGCGCAGGCGGAGAAGGAGGCAGAGTGCCGCCACGCGCCTGAGCAGCCGGAGAAGGAGGCGGAGTTCCCTGATCACTCGCCGGAGGAGGATGCCGAGGAGGAGGCGGAGTGCCCTGACTCGCCGGAGGAGGAGGAGGAGGAGGAGGCGGAGGCGTCCAGTTAGGAAGGTTGATTAACTCCTTCCGCCATAGCCATGGAGTCTTCAGAGCAGAACCCAGCCGAGTCTCCCCTTCACCGGTAGGGTGGTCAAGCTCGAGGTCCTCAAATCCCTCCGTTATTTCATCCACCGTCACCCTAGCATATCCTTCTGGAATTGGACGGCAGTGAAAAGTTGCGCCGAGTTCAGGAGGTCGAACAGAGCCGACAGCCGCAGTGACTTTGAAGTTCTGCCATTGCGTCATAAGGTGGCAATGTTGAGACTCCATGATAGCATCCACGGGGTAGCTTGTAGGAGTCGTGAAGATAGGCTCCAGCTGAAGCAACTCGGTGGAAGCCATGCGGCTTCTCCGCTGAGATGGCGGGGTAGCTTCGGCATGTCGCTTGCTGTGAACTGCTTCTCGTTCCTCTAGCGCTTGTACCCTTGCGTGCAGCTTCTGCAGTTGGGTATGCTCCACTTTCCTCCTCCTCTCCTGGCATTTGTAACCGCCTGCGTCCGGAAACCCAGCCTTCCACGGAACGGAGCCTGATGTGCCTCGTGTCCGTCCAAGGTGCTCAAGATTCCTGAGGGCCATTGTGAGCTCGTCGTTCTCTCTGTCTGGAACAAACGTCCCTTCCTGCGCTGCGGCGATATAGTCCTGAAGCTTCGTGATGGGTATTCGCAGTTGCTCGTTCGTCCAAATGCACTTCCCTGATTCAGGGTCCAAGGTTCCCCCAACCCCGAAGAACCAAGTCTTTGAACGGTCTGGCCAGTTCAATGTCTCTGGTTCGACTCCTTTATCAAGCAGGTCATTCTCAACCTTGTCCCACAACGGCCGGGCTTTGAGGTAGCCACCTGACCCCGTGCGATGGTGAAGCTCCTTCTTCACAGCATTTATCTTGTTTGTCGCTGACATCTTCTTACTCTTGTCCAATGTCTTGTGGGCCACAAATGCGTCCCAATGATCTCTGATCTTCTCAAACCGGACGGTGAATTCTGGAGTCTTTTCTTTGTCGACAAGCGATGTTTTCAGCCCATTCTTCCACCCCCTGAATAGATCTGCCATCTTCTTAAGAGCATGAGACTTGACCAACGGCTCTATAATAGCTGGCTTCTCCGGATCCTCCTCTGGCGGTAGGGTGAAATTTGCATTCAGCGCGGCCCAAAGATCATCTTTCTACCTATCGTTGACATAAGACACCGCAGGGTCTTCCTTCTTAGGCTTATACCATTGGTGGATGCTGATCGGGATCATGTCCCTAACAAGAACCCTGCACTGAGCAGAGAATGATTCCTTGGTCTGGATGGGTTCAATCGGTTGGTCATCGCGCGCGATTGCTGTGATCGTGAACCTTTCATCCGAGCGCAACTTTTTCTTCGGGCCTCGTCTCTTTACCGAAGTTGTGCTTGATCCGGAGGGCTAGAAAAAGAAGAAAGACAAGAGTTAATATCTGTACATACCAAAACAATGAATGCATCAATTAGCTAGTCAGCACAGGCTTAATTAATATATATACCTGGCCGGACTCTGTTCGGTCACCGGAGCTGTCATCACGGTCTCCTTCTTGCACCGGCATTCGGTCACCGGAGCCATCATAATCATGTCCTTCCTCCTCCTTTGTTCGATAACCGTAGCCTGCTTCACCCTCTCCTTCCAGACCACCGGTTTCGTTGAGATATAACATGACATTACCTCCGGCTGCGATTATGTCCCCCAACACCTGTTCTGCTTCCTCGTCTCGGCCATGCTCCATAGTTTCTGCAAATATTACAACATGGCAATTATTATACAAACATGACAGATGGATATATTAGTGGCAAACGTAGACCTAGCTAGCTAATCACAACAAGGAATGCATATTAGTGGCCTCTCTAGGGTTTGGGGTGGCCTCGACAATGCTTCAATGGTTCGGGATGGCCTCGACGACAACGCTCGTTTAACTTGGTAAATTTGGGTGGCCTCGGCAGCGCTTCTACTGTTTGGATCAACTTGTGCACATTGCCATACCCTCGACCCTCGACCTCTCGGCGATCCACGACCCTCTACGTACCCTATTTCCCGACCCTCGACCCCCTCATGTCACGTTTGTCTAGTGTCAAAGGATTCAACAAAACCATGTCTTCATCATTAGGCGAAAGTAACAGGCACATGATGGTACGAAGTTCTGCAAAGTTGTACTGGAACGGAGTCCCATATAGGATAATTCGCTTTTTCGTGCAAAGTTCAGCAAGAGCCTTCTGAATATCGCTATTTGGAAGGCCTTTGCATAACTTCGTACAAAAAGGCGAATTATCCTATTCGGGACTCCGTTCCAGAATAACTTTGCACAACTTCATACCATCATGCCCCGGTTACCTCCGGCTAATGATTAAGCCATGGATTTCTTCAATACTTTGACACTAGCTAGGCAACCTCTCGACCCCTTGGTGATCCTCGACCCTCGACCGCTCGGATGATCCACGACCCTCTACCCTATTTCCCAACCCTCGACCCCCTCAAGTAACGTTTGTCTAGTGTCAAAGAATTCAACAAAACCATGTCTTCATCATTAGGCGAAAGTAACAGGCGCATGATGGGACGAAGGTCTGCAAAGTTGTTCTGGAACGGAGTCCCAGATAGGAACATTCGCTTTTTCGTACAAAGTTCAGCAAGAGCCTTCCGAATATCGCTATTTGGAAGGCCTTTGCTGAAATTCGTACAAGAAGGCGAATTATCCTATCCGGGACTCCGTTCCAGAACAACTTTGCACAACTTCGTACCACCATGCCCCGGTTACTTCCGGCTAATGATAAAGCTGGATTTCTTCAATACTTTGACACTAGGCAACATCTCGACCCCTCGGCGATCCTCGACCCTTGACCCTCGAACCCTCGGCGACCCTCGACCCCTCGGCGTTCCTCGACCCTCGAACCCTAAGCCCCTCGACGACCCTCAAACCCTCGGTGACCCTCGAACCTCTACCCTAGTTCCCGACCCTCGCCCCTCGAACCCTCGGCGCCCCCCCCCCTCTTGTCAAAGTTATCGGGGAGGGGGTATATCGACCCCCCTCATGTAAGAAGAGGAAAAAAGATCGAAGAAGAAAAAAGAGGAGAAGAAGAAAGGAATAGAGGAGAAGATCGAAGAAAAAAAAGAAGAAAAAGAAAGAGGAGAAGAAGAAAGGAATAGAGGAGAAGATCGAAGAAAAAAAGAAGAAAAAGAAAGAGGAGAAGAAGAAAGGAATAGAGGAGAAGAAGAAAAAAAATAGAATTCCTTTCTTCTTCTCCTCCTTTTGTTCTTCTTTTTTTCTCTTCTCGTTTATTTCTCCTCTTCTTCCTCTCCTCTTCTTCTCCTTTCTTCTTCTCCTTCTTCCTCTTCTTATTTTCCTTTTTCCACTCCTTTTTTCTTCCTCTTCTTCCTTCTTCTTTCTTCCTCTTTTCTTCCTTTTCCTTATTTTACTTTTTCCTCTACACTAACCTAAAATACACTAACCTAAAATCGATATATACTAATTACCAACCGAAACAAAAAATTAATACATATATGAAAAAAAACATCATATGAAACAAACATCATATGCACAAAAAACATCATATCAGCATCATCACATATATGAAAAAAACCATCGCAAGGCCGCCGGACCGTGGGGGGCGATGACGGGCTGGGCAGCGGTGGCACGGGCGGTGATGTTGTCGGGCGACGCTGGGCGGCGACGGCGTCGGGCGGCGCGGTAGGTGACGGCGATGGCGCGGGACGGTGACAATGCGGGGTGGCGCGCGACGACGGCATCGGGGCGACACGGGGTGGTGACGGCGCGGGGCGCGGGCGGTGACGGTGACGGGGCAGGGCGGGGCGACGGTGTCGATGGGGCAAGCACGGGCAACCTGGCGGCATCGTTGGGGCGGGGCAACTGCAGAGATGAAAATGAAAAACGCGAAGTGTTTGCTTATATAACAAAGCCATTGGTCCCGGTTCGTGGCACCAACCGGGACCAATGCCACCCTTTCGTCCCGGTTGGTGCCACCAATCGGGACCAAAGATCTCTTTTCAGCAGCCGAAAGGGCGGGAAGCAGAGGCCTTTGGTCTCGGTTAGTGGCACCAACCGGGAATAAAGGGGGGCATTGGTCCCGGGTTGGTGCCACAAACCGGGACCAATGCACCCCTTTAGTCCCGGTTGGTGCCACCAACCGGGACCAAAGGCCTTGTGCTGCCCGCCCGCGTCAAAAGTTTAGTCCCACCTCGCTAGCTAAGAGAGCTCGAGAGTGGTTTATAAGCGCTGCTGCGCCCACCCTCTCGAGCTCCTCTTAGTTGCAGGCTTTCGGGCCTAACCTGTCACTATGTGCCTGTGGGCCTACTGGGCCTCTTGCGGGCCTGAATCCTGGCCGATGATTGGGTTTCTAGTCGTATTCAGGCCGTGGTGGCCCAGTAGGTGGCACTTTTTTTGTTTTCTTTGTTGCTTTTTTATTTTGTTTCTACTTACAACAAAATACTTACTGTTGCTATTTTATTTTGTTTCTACTTATTTATTTTATTTTGTTCATACTTATTTATTTTATATTGTTTACTTATTTATTTATTTTGTTTCTACTTATTTATTTTATTTTGTTTCTACTTATTTATTTTATTTTCTTTTTTCTTATAATGTTTTGAATAGAAAATACTTTGATAATTTTAGTTGCATAAATTTTATATAATTTTAGTTTCAATAATTCTAGAGGTTTATAAAACTTTTTAGTTGATTCCTTTTGCTATTAGAGTTTCATTAAAGTTTTCTAGTTCATTTAGTATCGGTTCTAAGGCTCCGCACGAGCACCTTTACTACCGGTTCGTGGCATGAACCGGTAATAGAGTTTTTAATTGATTCTTTCTACAGTTGTTTTTTAGTCCCACCTCGCCAAGCATTTCAAATGAACTCTAAAAAAGTTGAAAGTTGGCATGGTATCATCATTTCACCCACATAGCATGTGAAAAAAAGTTGAGAGGGTTACGGCAAAAACTGGATGCACTTCGTGTACAAAACAGACAATCTCTTTCTAAGTATCAGGGTTTCATACGGAAACTCATCTGTTACAAAAGGCATTTTATTTCTTCGCATGTAACTGCAGTGATATTCTAGATCAAAGGCATCATCATAATAGTTGTGGAGAGAAAGTCTTCACTTTTTCTTCGCTTGTGTCCTTTGCTTATTGCGCTGTAACCATGGATAATCTTCATCGTTTAACAGGGTGCTCGGGTCAGCCTTGACTTTGAAGGGGGGAATTTCATGAAACTTTTCATAATCTTCAGACATGTCTGTCTTGCCCTCCACTCCCACGATGTCTCTTTTTCCTGAAAGATCTATGTGGCGCTTTGGCTCATCGTATGATGTATTCGCTTCCTTATCTTTTCTTTTGCTCGGTTTGGTAGACATGTCCTTCACATAGAAAACCTGCGTCACATCATTGGCTAGGACGAACGGTTCATCAGTTACCCAAGATTGTTCAGATCCACTGTTGTCATTCCGTACTGTGGGTCTACCTGTATCCCGCCTCCTGACAGATTGACCCATTTGCACTTAAACGAAGGGACCTTAAAATCATGTCCGTAGTCAAGTTCCCATATGTCCACTGATACGTATCCAACGTATCTATAATTTTTGATTGCTCCATGCTATATTATCTACTGTTTTGGACACTATTGGGCTTTATTATTCACTATTGTATTATTTTTGGGACTAACCTATTAACCGGAGGCCCATCCCAGAATTGCTATTTTTTGCCTATTTCAGAGTTTCACAAAAAAAGAATATCAAACGGAGTCCAAACGGAATGAAACCTTCGGGAACATGATTTTTAGGAAGATTATGATCCAGGAGACTTGGACGCTACGTCAAGAAACAAAAGAGGAGGCCACGAGGTAGGGGGGCGCGCCCACCCCCCAGGGCGCGCCCTCCACCCTCATGGGCCCCCTGTTGCTCCACCGACGTACTCTTTCCTCCTATATATACCTACGTACCCCCAAACGATCAGATATGGAGCCAAAAACCTAATTCCACCGCCGCAACCTTCTGTACCCACGAGATCCCATCTTGGGGCCTGTTCCGGAGCTCCGCCGGAGGGGGCATCCATCACGGAGGGCTTCTACATCAACACCGTAGCCTCTCCGATGAAGTGTGAGTAGTTTACCTCAGACCTTCGGGTCCATAGTTAGTAGCTAGATTGTAACATCCCAAAATTCTAAATTTTGGAATGTTATAAACAAATAGATAGTTTTGGCTGATTGTTTGATTGATTGACTGAAAGTGAGTGAATTTGAAACTTTTTGAAAGTTAAATGAGAGGGAATAAAAGGACTTTCCCAAACTTTCATTTTGCTTTTATGATCTTCGAATTCAAATTCTTTTCATCACAAAACCCGGAGAGAAGATGACATGACTTCTTCCATTTATTTAAATGACAAGGGTGTTGAAAATATTTGAATTTCATTTGGAAAATATTTTCCAATTCTGAAACTTTATGCAACTCAATGATTTTCACGAGCGAAGATAAAATGACTTCTTCAAAACATATGAAATATGAGTTGGGAGTTTCAAAGAAATAAATTCAAAGTCCTTTGAATTATTTTCAATTGGAGTTATTTGAGTTTTATTCAAATTATTTTCTCTAAAATAAAATATATGGAAAATAGGGTAACATGATTCCCTACATCAGAAAATTGAGAGAAATTAATTTGAAATCATTTTGGTATTTTTAAAATGATTTTCAGTGGATTTTATTAGGGCAGTAGCATTGTTTGTTTTATTTGAATTTTGTGTATTTTATTTGAAGCTAAAATAAAGTTCATCATGTAGGAAATCTTTTTCTGAAAATTTTGATATATTATATGCCTATATAATATATTTATTTATTTGGTTTTATTATTTTATTTGTCTCTGTTAAAATTTTTTTTTAAAAAAAGAGCAGCGCCTTGGGCCAAAGGCCCAAGCCGCTAAGTCACCCGTCGGTCAAGGCCACAAGGCCAACGCACCACGCACCTAGGGAGCCAGAGCCCCAAGTTTCCTATTCTTTTACGATTCCTAGTAGAATTTGACCCCGTTTTGTTATTCCGTTTTTTATTCCTAGGATTCCTAATCCTAATCTATTTCTTGTCCCTACCCCAATCAAAACCCTCCCTCCCCAATATAAATACCCAAGCACCCCCTCCAACACATCAAATCAACTCTCCTCTCCTCCTCCTCCAGAAGTGGCCCAGAAGCAGTGCCGACGCCGCCATAGCCGCGCCGCGCCGCCGCCCTCTGCCGCCCCTCACCAGCCCGCCGCCGCCCTCACCCAGCGCCGCCGCCGCCACTTGCCGCCGCCGCCTTTCTACGCCGCCACCATGGTTTCCGTTCCGTTTTCTAGATCGGTTTTTCGTTTGGTTTCCTTTCCAAACCCTAGATCGGTTTTCTCACGTTTTTCTTTCCGGTTTTGTTTAGCGGCGTCATCGATATATTTTTCTTTTTATTTTAATTTCCGTCATGGACCTATCCGTAGTCCCTAATCTTCAAACCATCATAACTTTTTACTCGTAAGTCGGAATCCAACGAAACCAACGCCCACTTCTTCGTTACAATCTCCTCTATCCAGTAATACAACTCAAACATGTTTTTGAAAGTTTTAAATTTTGAATTCAAACAGATTTGTATTTGAACTTCGCTTGATCATAACTTGAGTTTCAGAACTCCGATTTAGTTGATTCTTTTTGCTAATCAAGCTCTTGACCTAAACTTTCTGATAAGGCCAAATTCACATAATTTTGGTACTGTTAGAAATTGTTTTATGCTGCAAGAGTTATTTGATTTGGTTTTGACGTTTTCCGAATTGTTTTCTTCGTTCTTTCCGATCTTTTGAGTGATTGCTTATGTGTGGTTACTATTGCTTGTTTACGATAGATTGACCGGAGTGTGACGAGTAGAGATATCAAGAGTTTTGAGTGCGAATCATCTTCATCAACTTTGCAGGCAAGTAACACTTGATCATATCTTTTCTACTACCCAATTTTTATGCATTAGATCAATCCTCAAACACTTGCATGGTTAAGATCTAATTAAATTGTGGGATGGGAAGTAGATTGAGGTAGTACCTATTACCTGTTTTACTTATGAACCTTTGGGAGTTACTTCTACGTCTGCTTATTACGCCATGCTATGCTCGTAGACGTGGATTGGGTTTAAGTGAATATCCATGACAGATGTGAGATTGATAATTAATGGTTTATCTAAGGTGGCAACTTAAACACACATCTGGGTGGATTGAGGCACTGGCTATTCCAGACTTGCCTGTCAAGGCACCAGGTAGACAGGATTTGCTCAGATTTCTTCGGACCGCCACCCAGGTCCAAAGGGATCATAAGATTATTCAAACTAGAAACTTCCGTGTGCAGCCACAAGCCATTATGGGCTCGCATAGTTGAGTAAGTTGTGCGAACTCTTACGGGTAGGCTAGCTGATGTAGGGGATGTAGGTTGGTACGGTCTACCCACATGTAAGGTGCTAGCGCTTCTGAAAGACTATGTCTCGGTCATCCGTTTCTCAAACACCATGTAGTGCGAGAAACCAAACGGAGGCGATCGAGTCTTGTGGGGAAAAGTGCATAAACCTCTGCAGAGTGTACAAACTAATCATGGTTAGCCGTGTCCCGGTTATGGACAATTTTGAGTATCTAGTACCTGGATATCCTGTTGATCTCATCACGTTACTTAATATAATTGTTTGGGTTTAATGAGTACTTTTAATTGGGATTGAGAATGCTGTCAACCATTCTCAATGTTTAACAACCACTATGATAGTTAAATAAATTTATTCCCTTGCAGTAGGGAAAAATTGGCTTTATGCAAAAACTGTAACCGTAGAGCTTTTCACCAGCCATATATGCATGTAGTATAGGCTTATTCCTTCATTACTCTCTATGTGTTACATTGCCAGCATATTCCATGTGCTGACGTTTTTGGCTGCAACTTTTCATGTTGCAGACTTTTCGATTTATGACAGTAAGTGATACGTTAGGGTTACGATTTCCTATACTCAACTTTGCCGTTGGTGTTGATGGGAATCCACAACCTTGTTGCTTCTGCTATATTTTGGATCGAGGTAATAGTATTTACGTTATTTCATACATGTGATTTACCTCTGTTATAAATCCTTCGAGTACTGTGTGTGTCAGCATACCGATCCAGGGATGACACGAAAGCATAGAGACTTGATCCATTCGGGTCGGGTCGCTACAAGATGGTATCAGAGCACATGTTGACTGTAGGACGTGACCCTAGAAACTAACAAGCCCATAGGAAAGATTTTCTCTACAACTTCATTTTCAAAAGATCTTTTACCTCTCTTCTCTTCCGAGCTTATTCAAATATTCCTTTTAGTGAGACCATACCCTTTTCCTTTTGACCACTCAAGATTTGGTGGTGAGACCACTCCAAGGAGACAAGATATCGGACAACTAAGACCATTTGGAATGAAGATGATTTTACCGTAAACGGAAACTACAACGGTGAAGACTCAAGACTAGGAGATTTGAAGGCTCCAAATAAATTCGGATTTGTATGACCTAGGAAGGTTACGCTTATGGAACTTGGCAGACTATGGAAGTTACCAATAACCGAGATCAAGGTGTATCGGAGAAAGACCGGAACATGGAGCATTAGAATTCAAAGCTTTGTCAGAAAACCCTAAGGCAGGAGATATCAACTATGGAATGATAGCTCATGAAAATGACAAGAGCGAAACACGCTATCCATGATGTTATCGCCGCCTATGCTATTGTCACCGTATGGAGTTAAGCATGCAGATGCATGGAAGGATTGATGGTAGAAAGCTGATGGAGCATCTATCGCAAACTTTGGAGTTTTAAACATTACTGGTGTATCACCGGATCCGGAGTATTACATGAAGAAGTTTAAGGTGGATCTGCAGAAGCAGATTTGATAAGGAAGCAGTTCGTGAAGAACTCGGGACCCGAAGGTTGAAAGTAGACAAGATGAAGGAGCAAAACATCGAGATACGGAGATTTGACAATGGCGAAGGACAGAGGATCATGGATCATGTCAAGGATGTTGAAACCGACAGTTGGAACGTAACTCCAGAAATATTGAAGGACGTCGCGAGAGACTTCGCGTCAACAGAGATGATCTGGCAAAAGAACTTGAGAAGGACAAGCATGATCAGAAGGAGCCATCAGAGACATGATCAAGATTGGAAGAGTTTGATGACTTTGAAGATTTATTGACCGTTAGAAGACCAAACCCCTGTTACATACCTACGTTAGATGCGACGATTGTGAGCTGTCATTTGTTTGATGTTTTCCGACAGCCACAATAAAATCTGTCTTTTCAAAACCATTGTTTGTATTGTGTGCATCCCTCTCGATCTCTCTTATCCCACCCCAAACCCATGGACCCATTAGAGGATGGATGGAGATGAGCTTGTAATTTCCGGACCAATGAGTCAATTGGAGATGACCGATGGATTCGTAACATGGAGGATCACATGAAGAATAACCCAATAGTCGAAAAGATATGACCCAAAGATGCTCTTGATTGCTTTGAAAGAGGTGCTGCTATCTAGTGAAGGATGTACCAAACCATCAATGTGGCCAGGAGTAACCACTTGGGAAGAATTTAAGTTGACTTTGCTAAAGTCTCGGTTTGTGTCCCAGAAGTTGAAGCCTTATGGAAATGATATGGAGAAAGTGCATGCAAGCTTTGTGGAGAAATAGGACACAACCATAAAGAAAATAAGGATTTAATACCCTCATAATCGGAGGATTATCAAAGGAGTTAGCCGAGGATTTTCAGGGAACTTTGGTTGGAGATTGTTCCCAAAGGTTTTGTTGCAGCAATGGAAGTTCAGCCTACATTGTTGAGAAAGATCCGTGAAGCTCAGAAGGATGACAAAGATATTGTTGAGGTAAAACAGAGGATGAGCAAAGGAAAGGCCAAAGGTTTTCGTAAGGATGAGCACGACACCTTATGGTTGAGGACAGTGTACATATACCCAATAATGCAAAGATCAGGAAGTTAATACTTCAGGAGGCTCATGACTCACCATACTTGATTCGCCCTGGAAACACCAAGATGTATTCGGATTTGAAGGAGTGTTTCTGGTGGACTGGTATGAAGAAGGATATTGCAGAGTATGCAGTCGTAGGTGACGTATGTCAGGGAGTGAAGGCAGAGCCTCAGAAGCTAGTCAGAGTACTACAGCCTATGCTAATACCTGAATGGAAGCAGGATAAGCTTGGCATGGATTTCATTACCAGATTTCCCAGAACCCGAACGGGATATGATTCTATCTGGGTAGTAGTTTATTCGCTTGATCAAAGTGGGTCGCTTTATCCCAGAGAAAACCACCTATACAAGTGCGAAGTTGGCCAAGATATATATTTGAGGAAGGATCGTATGTCTGCATGGAGTTCCGAGGACCATCGTAGAGGAACACAGTTTACCTCAAAGTTTTGGAAACAGCTGCACCAGACTTTGGATACTAGGCTAGAGTTCAGTACAGCCTTTCATCCGCAGACCGATGGATAGATCAAGAGAGTCAATCAGAATCTGGAAGACATGTTGAGAGCGTGTGCGCTAGATTATGGATCTAGTAGTGATGATAATCTACCTTACGCGGAGTTTCTCATACAACAACAATGTTACCCAGCCAGTTTGAAGATGGCCCCTTTTAAAGCTTTGTATGGGAGAAGGAGCCAGACACCATTGATGTGGGATGAAGTTGGAGACCGTCAGTTGTTTGGACCAAATGTGATCAAGGAGTGAGAAGAGAATGTTAAGTTGATTCTAGATAGACTGAAGATATCTCAGTCCAGGCAGAAGAGTTATGCAGACTCAAAAACGCAAGGAGGTAGTCTATGAAATTGGAGACAGAGCATATCTTTGTGTGCCACCTCTACGAGGAGTTAAACGATTTGGAATTAAGGGAAAGTTAGCACCGAGATTTGTAGGACCATACCGAGTTTTGGAGCGTATGGGGGAAGTTACCAACAAGTTGGAGTCACCCGAAGAACTGTCAGGAGTTCATGATGTATTTCACGCTTCCCGCTTGAAGAAGTGCCATGCGAGATGGCCAATATTCCCTGTAAGGACGCTTGACCTCGAAAGGATAATGATGTTCCACGAAGTGGAGTATGGACTTCATAAGTATAAGTTTTTTTTTCACGGTAGGTGGGATATCCCATGAGGATGAAGAGATGAAGTACTACTGGATATAAAGGAGGTATGATGTTGGAAATTTGGATCAATGGAAATTCCATGATGAGTCTGAGTAATCATGTCTAGTTTGGTGCCAATAGAAGGAAGGAAGACAGTACAATTGAATGGATTTAAGAATACTGGAAGTTGAAGGTTGGAATAAAGATCAGTTGCCCTGATGAGGTGTTCAAGGATTACAATTGAGGAGATGGGCCATAACCCACAGGCCCCAGGACCTGCCAAGTAGCAAGCATACTCTTGCTGAAGGAAAAACCCTAGAAGAGTTACGATTTTATCGACCAACGAATTCATAGGAGTTTACGCAAAACCTGAGAGTTGTTAAGGAACGATAGATGTTTTGTTGGCTTGCAGAATCAATGGATTTTCCGAACTTGGTTCGTCGACAAGAGAAATTCTGCAATGCTTGTGAGGATGACCGAGTGTTAGAATGCGAGATTCGCTAAACCATGTACAAGGTAATGATTTAAAAGGGATGGATTGATCACCATACCGACTTACTCTTATTATTCGCTTTGCTATATGGAATGGTAAATCTGAGTGACTTACCTATAGTCGAGAGACGACGATCAAACCTTGTTTGAACCTTAGAATGGTATAAGTATTTCCCTTGTACAAGGCAGTTGTTGCCAACCGTAGGATATACAGTGAGGTTCAACCCAGACCCGTTTTCTGTAGGAGAAACCATAAATTGTTGACCACCATGAGATATCGATATTTGTTTAGAATTGGCGCCAGACCCGTCAGCTAAGAAGACCCGATTTCGGGATAACCTTACCAAGAGGAAAGGACAAAGGAATTGAGGAAAAGGTTATGCCACTACCGGAAGAGCCCAGAGAAGGAATTATCCTTAATATCTCGAGAAGACCGACATCGCACAAGAATAAGGATGGAGTATCTGAGTTTTGATGGAACCGTAACAATGCTTCTAAGGGTGGTAGCACCGAGACCCGGAGACGATCGATGGATTTTGAGAAGACCCCAAACCCTAACCTATTTCTTTCTAGTTTCTCCGAATCTCGAGGACTAGATTCATTTTAGGGTAGTAGTTTGTAACATCCCAAAATTCTAAATTTTGGAATGTTATAAACAAATAGATAGTTTTGGCTGATTGTTTGATTGATTGACTGAAAGTGAGTGAATTCAAACTTTTGAAAGTTAAATGAGAGGAATAAAAGGACTTTCCCAAACTTTCATTTTTGCTTTTACGATCTTCGAATTCAAATTCTTTTCATCACAAAACCCGGAGAGAAGATGACATGACTTCTTCCATTTATTTAAATGACAAGGTGTTGAAAATATTTGAATTTCATTTGGAAAATATTTTCCAATTCTAAAACTTTATGCAACTCAATGATTTTCACGAGCGAAGATAAAATGAATTCTTCAAAACATATGAAATATGAGTTGGGAGTTTCAAAGAAATAAATTCAAAGTCCTTTGAATTATTTTCAATTGGAGTTATTTGAGTTTTATTCAAATTATTTTCTCTAAAAATAAAATATATGGAAAATAGGGTAACATGATTCCCTACATCAGAAAATTGAGAGAAATTAATTTGAAATCATTTTGGTATTTTTAAAATGATTTTCAGTGGATTTTATTAGGGCAGTAGCACTGTTTGTTTTATTTGAATTTTTGTGTATTTTATTTGAAGCTAGAATAAAGTTCATCATGTAGGAAATCTTTTTCTGAAAATTTTGATATATTATATGCCTATATAATATATTTATTTATTTGGTTTTATTATTTTTATTTATCTCTGTTAAAATTTTTTTTTTAAAAGAAGGAGCGCAGCGCCTTGGGCCAAAGGCCCAAGCCGCCAAGTCACCGGCCGGCCAAAGGCCACAAGGCCAACGCACCACGCACCTAGGGGAGCCAGGAGCCCCAAGTTTCCTATTCTTTTAGGATTCCTAGTAGAATTTGACCCCATTTTGTTATTCCGTTTTTTATTCCTAGGATTCCTAATCCTAATGTATTTCTTGTCCCCTACCCCAAGCAAAACCCTCCTCCCCAATATAAATACCCAAGCACCCCCTCCAACACATCAAATCAACTCTCCTCTCCTCTCCTCCAGAAGAAGAAGCAGCAGCCAGCCCGCCCGCCATAGCCGCCGCCGCCGCCGCCCGCCGCCGCCGCCCCTCACCAGCCAGCGCCGCCCCCTCACCGCCGCCCCGCCGCCCCTGTGCCGCCGCCGCCGCCACTTGCCGCCGCCGCCCTCGCCGCCACCGCATGAGCCTCGCCTCTTCGAGGTACTAGCCCAGCCGCACGTCACGCTTTCTAGATCGGTTTTCTAGATCGGTTTCATTCCGTTTTCTAGATCGGTTTTTCGTTTCGGTTTCCTTTCCGAAACCCTAGATCGGTTTTCTCGCCGGTTTTTCTTTCCGGTTTTGTTTAGCGAGCGTTCGCTCGATATATTTTTCTTTTTATTTTTAATTTCCGTCATGGACCTATCCGTAGTCCCTAATCTTCAAACCATCATAACTTTTTACTCGTAAGTCGGAATCCAACGAAACCAACGCCCACTTCTTCGTTACAATCTCCTCTATCCAGTAATACAACTCAAACATGTTTTTGAAAGTTTTAAATTTTGAATTCAAACAGATTTGTATTTGAACTTCGCTTGATCATAACTTGAGTTTCAGAATAACTCCGATTTAGTTGATTCTTTTGCTAATCAAGCTCTTGACCTAAACTTTCTGATAAGGCCAAATTCACATAATTTTGGTACTGTTAGAAATTGTTTTATGCTGCAAGAGTTATTTGATTTGGTTTTGACGTTTTCGAATTGTTTTCTTCGTTCTTTCCGATCTTTTGAGTGATTGCTTATGTGTGGTTACTATTGCTTGATTACGATAGATTGACCGGAGTGTGACGAGTAGAGCTATCAAGAGTTTTGAGTGCGAATCATCTTCATCAACTTTGCGTGCAAGTAACACTTGATCATATCTTTTCTACTACCCAGTTTTTATGCATTAGATCAATCCTCAAACACTTGCATGGTTAGGATCTAATTAAATTGTGGGATGAGAAGTAGATTGAGGTAGTACCTATTACCTGTTTTACTTATGAACCTTTGGGAGTTACTTCTACGCTTGCTTATTACGCCATGCTATGCTCAGAGACGTGGATTGGGTTTAAGTGAATATCCATGACAGATGTGAGATTGATAATTAATGGTTTATCTAAGGTGGCAACTTAAACACACATCTGGGTGGATTGAGGCACTGGCTATTCCAGGACTTGCTGTCAAGGCACAGGTAGACAGGATTTGCCTGTATTTCTTCGGACCGCCACCCAGGCCCAAAGGGATCATAAGATTATTCAAACTAGAAACTTCCGTGTGCAGCCACAAGCCATTATGGGCTCGCATAGTTGAGTAAGTTGTGCGAACTCTTACGGGTAGGCTAGCTGATGTAGGGGATGTAGGTTGGTACGGTCTACCCACATGTAAGGTGCTAGCGCTTCGAAAGACTATGTCTCGGTCATCCGCTTCTCAAACACCATGTAGTGCGAGAAACCAAACGGAGGCGATCGAGTCTTGTGGGGAAAAGTGCATAAACCTCCGCAGAGTGTACAAACTAATCATGGTTAGCCGTGTCCCGGTTATGGACAATTTTGAGTATCTAGTACCGGATATCCTGTTGATCTCATCACGTTACTTAATATAATTGTTTGGGTTTAATGAGTACTTTTAATTGGGATTGAGAATGCTGTCAACCATTCTCAATGTTTAACAACCACTATGATAGTTAAATAAATTTATTCCCTTGCAGTAGGGAAAAATTGGCTTTATGCAAAAACTGTAACCGTAGAGCTTTTCACCAGCCATATATGCATGTAGTATAGGCTTATTCTTTCATTACTCTCTATGTGTTACATTGCCAAGATATTCCATGTGCTGATCCGTTTTTGGCTGCAACTTTTCATGTTGCGACTTTTCGCACGACAGTAAGTGATACGTTAGGGTTACGATTTCCTATACTCAACTTTGCCGTTGGTGTTGATGGGAATCCACAACCTTGTTGCTTCCGCTATATTTTGGATCGAGGTAATAGTATTTACGTTATTTCATACATGTGATTTACCTCTGTTATAAATCCTTCGAGTACTGTGTGTGTCAGCATACCGATCCAGGGATGACACGAAAGCACAGAGACTTGATCCATTCGGGTCGGGTCGCTACATAGATGGTATCAGAGCACATGTTGACTGTAGGACGTGAAAAGCTCTACGTTATTTCCTTTGCTTTTTCCTTTGCTTTTATTTTACTTTGCATCTTTATCACAAAATACCAAAAATATTATCCTATCATATCTATCAGATCTCACTCTCGTAAGTGACCGTGAAGGGATTGACAACCCCTTATCTTGTTGGTTGCGAGGATTTATTTGTATTGTGCAGGTACAAGGGACTCGCGCTTAGCCTCCTACTGGATTGATACCTTGGTTCTCGAAACCTGAGGGAAATACTTACGCTACTTGATAATACCCAAGTGCAGGGAATCATCGTAGCAATTTCCAAAGGTGGAAGTGATAAGTATGGAGTGTCGAACCCACAAGGAGCTAAAGGTAAGATCAATATTCTCTTAAGCCCTATCTGCCATTGATACGACTCTACGTGCACAAAACATTTTCTTCCAACTAGAAACGAGAAATAAAACTACGTTGTGGGTATGAAGAGGATAACTTTGTATGATATCGGAGAGCTAAAATATAAAATTAGGTGCTGTTATCATAAAGTTAGAATATATTACTAAATAATATAAATAGCGAGTGTGAAATAATGATGGATCGGTGTGCGGAATTGTCCAATGCAATTGTTAACAAGACCGGTAATCACTATTGCAGTTTCATATGAGGGAGAGGCATAAGCTAACATACTTTCTCTACTTGGATCATATGCACTTATGATTGGAACTCTAGCAAGCATCCGCAACTACTAAAGATCATTAAGGTAAAACCCAACCATAGCATTAAAGCATCAAGTCCTCTTTATTCCCATACGCAACAATCCCTCTTACTCGAGTTTGTGTTTCAGTCACTCACCAACCCACTTTAAGCTTAATCATGAACGATTGCAACACCCTACAACGGAATCCTCACGCTATGCCGACACGGAGGGCACCATAGGACATCACCAAAGTAAAACATACAACTCATACCAATCTAGATCATCAATCAACCCAAAGACAAAAGATATCTACTCAAAACATCATAGGATGGCAACACATCATTGGATCATAATATGTGGCATAAAGCACCATGTTCAAGTAGGGATTACAGCGGGGTGCGGGAGAGTGGAACGCGTATAAGAGATGAGGATGCTGATGATGATGGTGATGTTGATGAAGACGATCACTATGGCCATGATTCCCCTCCCGATGGCACTCCGGCACCACCGGAAGAGAGGAGGAGAGGTTCTCACCCTTGTGCTTCCTCCTCCATGGCTTCCACCCTCTCGTCCTTGGCCTTCTTGGTGATGATGGCCCCTCCGGGATACTCCTCCATGGCCATCGGTGATGATGGCCCCCTCCGGAAGGGTGCCGGAGAGGGCCTAGATTGACTTCTCGTGGCTACAGAGGCTTGCGGCGGCGGAACTTCCGATCTAGGTTTCTTTCTGGAAGTTTGGGTATGTATAGAAGAGTTTTGCGTTGATTTCATGTCAGGGGGGTCTCCGGGCTGTCCACGAGGCAGGGGGCGCGCCCCCCAATCTCGTGGGCAGCCCGGGACTCTTCTGGCCTGCTTCTGGTACTACGTGGGCTTCTTCTGGTCCAAAAATGATCTCCATCAAGTGGCACGTCAATTGGACTCCGTTTGGGTTTCCTTTTCTACGATACTCTAAAACAAGGAGAAAAGAGAAACTGGCACTGGGCTCTAGGTTAATAGGTTAGTCCCAAAAATCATATAAAATATCATATAAATGCATATAAAACATCCTAGAAGGATAGTATAATAGCATGAATACTTCATAAATTATAGATACGTTGGAGACGCATCAACATCCCCAAGCTTAATTCCTGCTCGTCCTCGAGTAGGTAAATGATAAAAGAAATAATTTATGAAGTGTGAATGCTAGCAAGTGCTTAAGTTTGATCAATGATAATTCCAATCACTTTTTCTAGCATCATTACATGTCATAACAGTAGCTCATCTCATAAAACTTCTCATGATCAAGTAACAAGCAAATCACATATTAAAGTATAGATCATAAACTTTCTTGAAAACTAACAAACAATATTCTTAGTCATCAAACAACTGCAATTCATCTTATTTTCAGGAAGAGTCTATGTCAGAGCTTTGATTTAGCAAACTCCACATACTCAACTATCATTTAGTCTTTCACAATTGCTAACAGTCACGCAATACTTGTGGTTATGGTGTTTTAATCGGACACAGAGAAAGATAGGGGCTTATAGTTTCGCCTCCCAACCTTTTACCTCAAGGGTAATGTCAACAATAATAGCTCATGCTGACTTACATCCAATTAGATATATATATCAGGATCTTTCCAACACCCTTTGCTTGCCAAAGGATAAAATGTAAAAAGGAAAGGTGAAGATCACCATGACTCTTGCATAAGGTAGAATATAATAATAAAAGATAGGCCCTTCGCAGAGGGAAGCAGAGGTTGCCATGCGCTTTCAGGGTTGGATGCACAAAATCTTAATGCGAAAGAACATCACTTTATATTGCCACTTGTGATATGAACCTTTATTATGCAGTCCGTCGCTTTTATTTCTTCCACATCACAAGATCATATAAAGCTTATTTCCTCCACACCAATCAATCATACATATTTAGAGATCAATTTTTATTGCTTGCACCGATGACAACTTACTTGAAGGATCTTACTCAATCCATAGGTAGATATGGTGGACTCTCATGGCAAAACTGGTTTTAAGGGTATTGGGAAGCACAAGTAGTATCTCTACTTGGTGCAAAGAATTTGGCTAGCATGAGGGGGAAAGGAAAGCTCAACATGTTGGATGATCCATGACAATATACTTTATTTCAGATATAAGAAAACATAACCCATTATGTTGTCTTCCTTGTCCAACATCAACTCTTTAGCATGTCATATTTTAATGAGTGCTCCCAATCATAAAAGATGTCCAAGATAGTATATTTATATGTGAAACCTCTCTTCTTTCAATATTCGTTCATGAATTGTTCAAGTGACCAATTCCACGTTTGCTAACTTTCAATAAGTTTACTACCTATACTTATTATGTGTGAAGTCATTACTCCCCATGTTATAAGCATATGAAACATATATAAATTCAGGTTTATGACATTCAATTTATTCAACCATTTACTCATAGGATATACGTGAAGCACATGAGTAAATGACAAACTACTCCAAAAGATATGAGTGAAGAACACTGAGTAGTCAAATAGTTAACTAGCCACGGGAGGATTCTTTTTCGTTCAATATTTCAGATCCAATTATTTTATTCAAACAACAAGTAAAATCGAAAACACGCTCCAAGCAAAACACATATCATGTGACGAATAAAAATATAGCTCCGAGTAAGGTATACCGATAGTTTTGAAGACGAAAGAGGGGATACCTTCCGGGGCATCCCCAAGCTTAGGCGCTTGAGTCTTCCTTGAATATTACCTCGGGGTGCCTTGGGAATCCCCAATCTTAGGGTATTTCTACTCCTTATTCTCCTCATATCGATATCTCACCCAAAGCTTGAAAACTTCAATCACACAAAACTTAACGTAACTTCGTGAGATAAGTTAGTATGATAAGAGCAAACCATTCACTTTGGTACTGTCAAAGACAAGGTTCATAATTGTTATCACACTATTCCTACTATAACATATCATTTCTACAATTTATATTGAGGAATATAAGCCATAGAAACTAGAAAACAAGCAAACTATGCAATGAAAAACAGAATCTGTCAGAAACAGAATAGTCTGTAATGATCTGACCAATAACCATACTTCTGCTACTCCAAAAATTATGACATAAATTGGTGGACGTGAGTAATTTGTCTATTAATCATATGCAAAAAGAATCAACTCAAAAGCACTCTTCTGTTAAAAAATGACATCTATTCTCGTGAGCGCAAAGTTTCTGTTTTTCTACAGCAAGATCACATTAACTTTCACCCAAGTCTCCCCCAAAGGTCTTACTTGGTACTTTATTGAAACAAAAGCTATAAAACATGATTAATACAGTAGCTTAATCATGTAAACACACAAAAACAGTAAGGGTAAATATTGGGTTGTCTCCCAACAAGCGCTTTTCTTTAATGCCTTTTAGCTAAGCATGATGATTTCAATGATGCTCACATAATAGACAAGAATTGAAACACAAAGAGAGCATCTTGAAGAATATGACTAGCACATTTAAATCTAACCCACTTCCTTTTCCTAGGGATTTTGTGAGCACACAACTTATGGGAACAAGAATCAACTAGCATAGGAAGGCAAAACAAGTGTAACTTCAAAACTTTAAGCACATAGAGAGGAAACTTAATATTATTGCAACTCCTACAAGCATGTATTCCTCCCTCATAATAATTTTCAGTAGAATCATGGATAGCAACTTTGTTCTCATACTCAATTGGGACCTCTCCCGAAATAGTGGAATCATTACTAGCTAAAGTTGACACTCTTCCAAATCCACTTTCATAAATATCACACTAAGATTCAACATCCTCCAAAATAGTGGGATCACAAATTCCTAAAGTTGACACTCTTCCAAACCCACTTTAAATGATAGTATTATTCATACTCCAAAACATATAAGCGAAGTTCATGGAGCATTCTACAATTAATATATACTAACCAATATCCAAGCTCAAAATGTATAAGTGAAGCACATGAAGCATTCTATAAAACCATACTCAAAAGACTTAAGTGAAGCACAAAGAGCAATTCTATAAGATCATACTTAAAAGATTTAAGTGAAGCACATGAAGTATTCTATAAATTGATGAAGGGCTATCTCATGCTAGCATGGTTCTTAAAGGAAAAACAAAAACACAAAGGACACAAATCATGTGAACTAAACAAAAACCGAGGTATACCGATAATTGTTGAAGAAGAAAGATGGGATGCCAACCGGGGCATCCCCAAGCTTAGATGCTTGAATATACTTGGAATATTTACTTGGGGTGCCTTGAGCATCCCCAAGATTTAACTCTTGCTTCTCTTTATTCTTCTCACATCGGTAACTCCTCGTTCTTCAAACACTTCATCCACAAAAACTTAACAAAAACTTTGTGAGATCCGTTAGTATAACAAAGCAAATCACTACTATAAGTATTGTTGCAAACCAATTCATATTTTGTTTTTGCATTATAGCTACTGTAATATAACTTTTCCATGGCTTAATCCACTGATAGAGACCGATAGTTTCATCACAACAAGCAATCAATGCATCAAAAACAGAATCTGTCTTAAACAGGACAGTCTGTAGTAATCTGGAAGTTTAGAAAACTTCTGTAACTCCTAAAATTATGAACTAATTTGAAAATTTGAACAATTTGTACAGAAGTAATGTGAAAAAAGTTTCAGACCCATTTGACTTTCCAGTAAAAAATGTAAATTCATGCACTACAGCCAAAGTTTCTGTTTTTGTTCTGCACATAGTAAACAAGCAATCTAATCGTCCTAAAACCAAAGCTTGGCATATTATTTTTATAATACAATGGATATATACAAGGGGATACTTATTTACAGAGAAACTTCCATGAAAAATTCTACATTGTTTCCGTGAGCATGAACACAAGTGCTCAAGGTCGACCCTCACTTCTTCAATGCATAACTTTCCAATCGCTTCTTTTTTTGAAAAAAACTTTTTAGGCATGAAAGGCAAGTAATTTTTTGTATTTTCATTTTTAATTTTTTTGTATGTTTCACCCACAACTAAACAGAAACAAAAAGTAAAAAAACAAAATCTACTTAGTGTAGAAAGCAAACAAGCACACACGAGAATATCAACCCCGCGCTATTGCTCCCCGGCAACGGCGCCAGAAAAGAGCTTGATAATCCCCAAGTGCAGGGAATCATCGTAGAAATTTCCAAAGGTGGAAGTGATAAGTATGGAGTGTCGAATCCACAAGGAGCTAAAGTTAAGATCAATATTCTCTCAAGCCCTATCTGCCACAAATACGACTCTACGTGCACCAAACGTTTGCTTCCAACTAGAAACGAGAAATAAAACTACGTTGTGGGTATGACGAGGATAACTTTGTATGATATCAGAGAGCTAAAATATAAAATTAGGCGCTGTTATCATAAAGTTAGAATATATTACTAAATAATATAAATAGCGAGTGTGGAATAATGATGGATCGGTGTGCGGAATTGTCCTAGGAAATTGTTAACAAGGCCAGTAATCACTATTGCAGTTTCATACGAGGGAGATGCATAAGCTAACATACTTTCTCTACTTGGATCATATGCACTTATGATTGGAACTCTAGCAAGCATCTGCAACTACTAAAGATCATTAAGGTAAAACCCAACCATAGCATTAAAGCATCAAGTCCTCTTTATTCCCATACGCAACAATCCCTCTTACTCAGGTTTGTGTTTCACCACTCACCAACCCACTATAAGCTTAATCATGAACGATTGCAACACCCTATAGCGGAATCCCTCACGTTTATGCCGACACGGAGGGCACCATAGGACAGCACCAAAGTAAAACATACAACTCATACCAATCTAGATCATCAATCAACCCAAAGACAAAAGATATCTACTCAAAACATCATAGGATGGCAACACATCATTGGATCATAATATGTAGCATAAAGCACCATGTTCAAGTAGGGATTATAGCAGGGTGCGGGAGAGTGGACCGCGTAAAAGAGATGAGGATGGTGATGATGATGGTGATGTTGATGAAGACGATCACTGTGGCTATGATTCCCCTCCCGATGGCACTCCGGCGCCACCGGAAGAGAGGAGGAGAGGTTCTCCCCCTTGTGCTTCCTCCTCCATGGCTTCCACCCTCTGGTCCTTGGCCTTCATGGTGATGATGGCCCCTCCGAGATACTCCTCCATGGCCACCGGTGATGATGGCCCCCTCCGACAGGGTGCCAGAGAGGGCCTATATTGACTTCTCGAGGCTACAGAGGCTTGCGGCAGCGAAACTTCCGATCTAGGTTTCTTTCTGGAAGTTTGGGTATATATAGAAGAGTTTTGCGTTGATTTCACGTCAGGGGGGTCTCCTGGTTGTCCACGAGGCAGGGGGGCGCGCCCTGATACGTCTCCAACATATCTATAATTTTTTATTGCTCCATGCTATATTATCTACTGTTTTGGGCAATATTGGGCTTTATTTTCCACTTTTATATTACTTTTGGGACTAACCTATTAACCGGAGGCCCAGCCCAGATTTGCTATTTTTTTTGCCTATTTCAGTATTTTGAAGAAAAGGAATATCAAACAGAGTCAAAATGGAACGAAATCAACTGGAGAAGTTATTTTTGGAAGTAAAGCTACCAGATGGACTTGGACCCCACGTCAAGGAAGGAGCGAGGAAGCCACGAGGGTGGGGGGCGCGCCCCACTGCCTCGTGGGGCTCTCATGGCTCCCCTGACGTGCTTCTTCCGCATATATAACTCCACGTACCCTAAAACTTCCAGAACAAAGAATAGATCGGGAGTTCCGCCGCCGCAAGCCTCTGTAGCCACCAAAATTCAATCGGGACCCTGTTCCGGCACCCTGCCGGAGGGGGGAACCCTCACCTGTGGCCATCTTCATCATCCCGGCGCTCTCCATGACGAGGAGGGAGTAGTTCACCCTCGGGGCTGAGGGTATGTACCAGTAGCTATGTGTATGATCTCTCTCTCTCTCTCTCTCTCTCTCTCTCTCGTGTTCTTTATTTGGCACGACCTTCATGTATCGCGAGCTTTGCTATTATAGTTGGATCTTATGTTTCTTCTCCCCCTCTACTCTCTTGTAATGGATTGAGTTTTCCCTTTGAAGTAATCTTATCGGATTGAGTCTTTAAATATTTGAGAACACTTGATGTATGTCTTGCCGTGCGTATCTGTGGTGACAATGGGATATCACGTGCCACTTGATGTATGTTTTGGTGACCAACTTGCGGGTTCCGCCCATGAACCTATGCATAGGGGTTGGCACACGTTTTTGTCGTGATTCTCCGGTAGAAACTTTGGGGCACTCTTTGAGGTTCTATGTGTTGGTTTGAATAGATGAATTGAGATTGTGTGATGCATATCGTATAATCATGCCCACGGATACTTGAGGTGACATTGGAGTATCTAGGTGACATTAGGGTTTTGGTTGATTTGTATCTTAAGGTGTTATTCTAGTACGAACTCTAGGGCTGTTTGTGACACTTATAGGAATAGCCCAACGGATTGATTGGAAAGAATAACTTTGAGGTGGTTTCGTACCCTACCATAATCTCTTTGTTTGTTTTCCGCTATTAGTGACTTTGGAGTGACTCTTTGTTGCATGTTGAGGGATAGTTATACGATCCAATTATGTTATTATTGTTGAGAGAACTTGCACTAGTGAAAGTATGAACCCTAGGCCTTGTTTCCTAGCATTGCAATACCGTTTGTGCTCACTTTTATCACTTGCTACCTTGCTGTTTTTATATTTTCAGATTACAAAAACCTATATCTACCATCCATATTGCATTTGTATCACCATCTCTTTGTCGAACTAGTGCACCTATACAATTTACCATTGTATTGGGTATCTTGGGGACACAAGAGACTCTTTGTTATTTGGTTGCAGGATTGTTTGAGAGAGACCATCTTCAACCTACGCCTCCCACGGATTGATAAACCTTAGGTCATCCACTTGAGGGAAATTTGCTACTGTACTACAAACCTCTGCACTTGGAGGCCCAACAACGTCTACAAGAAGAAGGTTGCGTAGTAGACATCAAGCAGTTTCTGGCGCCGTTGCCGGGGAGGTTAGTGCTTGAAGGTATATCTTTAGATCTTGCAATCGAATATTTTTGTTTCTTGTTTTAGCACTAGTTTAGTTTATAAAAGAAAATTAAAAAAATGGAATTGAGTTTGTCTCATACGCTTCATCTTTTTAATACTTTTTCGTGAGAATAAGGATTTCGATAATTGTGCTCAATTGCTATAGGAAGAATGCATTAAAATGTTTGGCACTAAATCTTTGAATTATGAGCATGATTGTAATGTTGTTAGTATGAATTCTTTGAGTACCCATGATGCTAATGATATGCAAAGCCACAAGCTTGGGGATGCTATGTTTGATGAAGATGATATGTTTTGTCCCCCAAGTTTTGATGAGAAAATTTATTATGATGAAAGCATGCCTCCTATTTATGATGATTATATTGATGAAAGTGGGTTTGGAAGAGTGTCAACTTTAGGAAGTAATGATCCCACTACTTTGGAGGGTGTTGAATCTTATAATATTTATGGAAGTGGATTTGGAGAGGTCATGACTTTATTTAGTGATGAATCCACTATTTCGGAAGAGGTTCCAATTGATTATGAGAACAAAGTTGCTATCTATGATGATTATTGTGATGACTTGTATGATATTAAGAATAATGATAAGCATGAAACTTGTCATCATGATTTTATTTTTCAATTGTATTATGCCTCACATGGTAGTTACTTTGTTGAGTTTGCTCCCACTATCCCGAATGAGAAGAATTTTGCTTATGTGAAGAGTAGTAAAAATTCTATGCTTGTAGATCATGAAAATAATGCTTTAGGTGCTGGTTATATTGTTGAATTCATTCATGATTCTACTGAAAATTATTATGAGGGAGGAATATATGCTTGTAGGAATTGCAATAATGTCAAGTTTCCTCTCTATGTGCTTAAAATCTTGAAGTTATGCTTATTTTGCCTTCCTATGCTAGTTGATTATTGTTCCCATAATTTGTTTGCTCACAAAATCCCTATGCATAGGAAGTGGGTTAGGCTTAAATGTGCTAGTCATATTCTTCATGATGCTCTCTTTATGTTTCAATTCTTATCTTTTTGTGAGCATCATTGAAATCATCATGCCTAGCTAGGGGCGTTAAATGATAGCGCTTGTTGGGAGGAAATCCAATTTTATATTAGTTTCTTACTTTTTGGTTCTTTTTAGTAATAAATAATCCATATAGCTTCTTCTTAGATGTGGGTTTATGTTTTAATTAGTGTTTGTGCCAAGTAGAACCTTTGGGAAGACTTGGGTGAAGTCTTCATGATCATGCTGTAAAAAACAGAAACTTTAGTGCTCACGAGATTAGCTAGAACTTTTTACTGGAAATTTATATTTAGTTGATTATTTTTGCAGATGATTACTAGACAAATTCCTCAGGTCCACCAATTTATTTTAGAATTTTTGGAGTTCCAGAAGTTTGCGTTAGTTACATATTACTACAGACTGTTCTGTTTTTGACAGATTCTGTTTTCATTGTGTTGCTTGCTTGATGACTCTAGGGCTAGTAAAATAGTTTATAAACCATAGAGAAGTTGGAATACAGTAGGTTTGACACCAATATAAATAAAGAATGAGTTCATCACAGTACCTTGAAGTGGTGTTTTGTTTTCTTTCGCTAACGGAGCTCACGAGTTTTCTGTTAAGTTTTGTGTTGTGAAGTTTTCAAGTTTTGGGTAAAGATTCGATGGACTATGAAATAAGGAGTGGCAAGAGCCTAATCTTGGGGATGCCCAAGGCACCCCAAGGTAATATTCAAAGATAACCAAGCGTCTAATCTTGGGGGTGCCCCGGAAGGCATCCCCTCTTTCGTCTTCGTTCATCGGTAACTTTACTTGGAGCTATATTTTTATCACCACATGATATGTGTTTTGCTTGGAGCGTCATGTCATTTTCTTTAGCTTTGCTTGATGTTTGAATAAAATACCAAGATCTTAAATTCTTAAATGTTAGAGAGTCTTCACATAGTTGTATAATTATTCGACTACTCATTGATCTTCACTTATATCTTTCGGAGTAGTTTGTCATTTCCTCTAGTAATTCACTTATATCTTTTAGAGCACGGTGGTGGTTTTATTTTGAAGAAATAGATGAACTCTCATGCTTCACTTATATTATTTTGAGAATCTTAAATAGCATGGTAATTTGCTTAAATAATCTTAATATGCTAGGTATTCAAAAATAGTAAAAACTTTCTTATGAGTGTGTTGAATACTAAGAGAAGTTTGATGCTTGATGATTGTTTTGAGATATGGAAGTAGTGATATTACAGTCATGCTAGTTGATTAGTTGTGAATTTGAGAGATACTTGTGTTAAAGTTTTTTATTCCCGTAGCATGCACGTATGGTGAACTGTTATGTGATGAAGTCGGAGCATGAGTTATTTATTGATTGTCTTCCTTATGAGTGGCGGTCAGGGTCGAGTGATGGTATTTTCCTACCAATCTACCCCCTAGGAGCATGCGCGTAATACTTTGCTTTGATAACTTGTAGATTTTTGCAATAAGTATATGAGTTCTTTATGATTAATGTTGAGTCCATGGATTATACGCACTCTTCCTCCTTCCGCCATTGCTAGCCTCTCTTATACCGCGCACCTTTTCGCCGGTATCATACACCCACCATATACTTTCCTCAAAACAGCCACCATACCTACCTATCATGGCATTTCCATAGCCATTCCGAGATATATTGCCATGCAACTTTCCACCGCTCCGTTTATTATGACACGCTCCATCATTGTCATATTGCTTTGCATGATCATGTAGTTGGCATCGTATTTGTGGCAAAGCCACCGTCCATAATTCTTTCATACATGTCACTCTTGAGTCATCGCACATCCCGGTACACCGCCGGAGGCATTCATATAGAGTCATATTTTGTTCTAAGAATCGAGTTGTAATTCTTGAGTTGTAAGTAAATAAAAGTGTGATGATCATCATTTTTTAGAGCATTGTCCCAGTGAGGAAAGGATGATGGAGACTATGATTCCCCCACAAGTCAGGATGAGACTCCGGACGAAAAATAAAAAAAGGGGAGAACAAAAGAGGCCATAAAAAAGAGAAAGGCCCAAATAAAAAATAAAAAATAATAAAAATAATAAAAAAATGAGAGAAAAAGAGAGAAGGGACAATGCTACTATCCTTTTACCACACTTGTGCTTCAACGTAGCACCATAATCTTCATGATAGAGAGTCTCCTATGTTGTCACTTTCATATACTAGTGGGAATTTTACATTATAGAACTTGGCTTGTATATTCCAATGATGGGCTTCCTCAAATTGCCCTAGGTCTTCGTGAGCAAGCGAGTTGGATGCACATCCACTTAGTTTCTTTTGTTGAGCTTTCATATACTTATAGCTCTAGTGCATCCGTTGCATGGCAATCCCTACTCACTCACATTGATATCTATTGATGGGCATCTCCATAGCCCGTTGATACGCCTAGTTGATGTGAGACTATCTTCTCCTTTTTGTCTTCTCCACAACCACCATTCTATTCCACATATAGTGCTATGTCCATGGCTCACGCTCATGTATTGCGTGAAGATTGAAAAGTTTGAGAATGTCAAAAGTATGAAACAATTTCTTGGCTTGTCATCGGGGTTGTGCATGATTTAAATACTTTGTGTGGTGAAGATAGAGCATAGCCAGACTATATGATTTTGTAGGGATAACTTTCTTTGGCCATGTTATTTTGAGAAGACATAATTGCTTTGTTAGTATGCTTGAAGTATTATTATTTTTATGTCAATATTAAAATTTTGTCTTGAATATTTTGAATCTGAATATTCATACCAAAATTAAGAAGAATTACATTGAAATTATGCCAAGTGGCACTCCGCATCAAAAATTATCTTTTTATCATTTACCTACTCGAGGACGAGTAGGAATTAAGCTTGGGGATGCTTGATACATCTCCAACGTATCTATAATTTTTGATTGCTCCATGCTATATTATCTACTGTTTTGGACAATATTGGGATTTATTTTCCACTTTTATATTACTTTTGGGACTAACCTATTAACCGGAGGCCCAGCCCAGATTTGCTGTTTTTGCCTATTTCAGTATTTCGAAGAAAAGGAATATCAAACGGAGTCAAAACGGAACGAAATCAACTGGAGAAGTTATTTTTGGAAGGAAAGCTACCGGATGGAATTGGACCCCACGTCAAGGAAGGAAAGAGGAAGACACGAGGGTGGGGGGCGCGCCCACCCCCCTAGGGTGCGCCCCCTGCCTCGTGGGGCCCTCGTGGCTCCCGTGACGTGCTTCTTCCGCCTATATAACTCCACGTACCCTAAAACTTCCAGAACAGAGAATAGATCAGGAGTTTTGCCGCCGCAAGCCTCTGTAGCCAACAAAAGTCAATCAGGACCCTTGTCGGATTTCGGGTTCCGGCAGACCCTTAAGGTTCGAACTCTGGGGTGCGCGCGGAGATCCAACCCTCCACCGTCTCGTACCTCGCCGAATCGCAGGGACCTAAACTAATAAGAAGAACAGCAAAAGAGACACGAGATTTATAGTAGTTCGGTCCACCGTTGTGGTGTAATACCCTACTCTAGTTTGAGCGTGGTGGATTGCCTCTGGGGCTGATGAAGAACAGTACAGGGGAGAACAGCCTCGCGAGGGTCTGTTCTTGGTGGGTGTGATGAACTGCTAGGTGGTGTCCCGTCGCTCTAGCTTGAGGATCAGGTCTCTGTCTCTCTCTCTGGATTCCCAATGATTGATCCCCTTCTCTGGATGTGGCTACTCCTATTTATAGGCGAAGGCCCTGGGCCTCTTCCCAAATATTGAGCGGGAAGGGCGCCAACAATTGGCCATTTTGAAGGGGAACGGCGGGTACACTTATCCTGACTAAAGTTGGTCCTCGCGCCGCCAAAGGCTCGTGATGACGCCTGCTTGGGCTCCACGATGACTGCATTGCAGCCGTTGGGGCTGGTCTTGGTCTTGTTGCACCGAAACGGATGCCTTTGCTTGATGCTCTCGCCTGCGCTTGCTCCCTTTGCACCAAAGAGGAAAGGAGGACGCTGCATGGGCTGGCGCCCGACTGGCGCCCTTGGTCGTCATGGCTTGCGTCATGGGCACCTCGCGAGGTACCCTGCCTTGAACTCTCCGCCTCCTCATGAGCCAGCCTGACGAGGCCGTGCACGAGAAGCTCCTTGTCGTCCGCCCGCGAGGCTTGGCCCCTCGCGAGGGTCTTGAGTTTGTGTTGATGAAGATGGGCTGTCCTGGGCCTCCTTTGAGCCATGCCGCAGGCCGCAGGCAGGCAAGTCTGGGGACCCCCGTTCCCAGAACACCGACAGTAGCCCCCGGGCCCACGGCGCGCCCGAACTTGGCCGAGCAGAGAGGCGAAAGGGCAAGTGTGAAGCGCCGTGGGCCCTAACAGCCTGCGGCCTTGGGCGCCGCGTGGCGGTTGATTGGACGCGTGCGCACTGCTCCCCCACGACGCCTTGGTAACCGCCCGGATTCGACAGGTCCCTGCATGCAGAGTTGGGCATGATGATCGGTGATCGTGGAGGCCGACGGTTGGCCTCCGCCGGCTATAAGTGCAGAACGGCGTGCGCCCTTCCAGTCTATCCTTCTGCTTCTTCTCTTCCTCGCCTCGTCTGGTTGCCATGGCTTCGATCCGCCGGTTCTCCAGGGAAGAGAAAGGAAAGGCTCCTCAAGAGGATCCTGGCCTGCTCTCCCCAAAGAAGCGGCTTGCTCTCTAGTGTCAGGGCAGGAGCGCTCGCCAGGAGGCGCCCATGCCCTGGTGCGTGCGGCCGCCACCGGGGTTTCTTCTTCCCCTGTACGCGCAGATTGGTGGCCCTGAAGGAGGTGACGCCGGGCGCCACGAGCGGCGCCGCCGCCGACGCCGGCAGGTCACGAAGGTGTGCGTCTCCCCCCCTGGAGTCCACGCCGAGGGCTTCTGCCAGGAGTTCGTGCTTCGCGTCGCCGCACCTCCTAAGTCTTGGATTCGTCTTCCTTCTTTCTTCGCCTCCGTCGTCCGGCAGGGGGAACCCCTGGGACTCTGGCTGTAGCACGCCGGCTGCGGCACCCTCGCGACCGGGGCAGAGGTCGCAGTAGTTGCCCCGGGCGAGGTCTTCATGACTCGAGGCTGGGACGAGGTCGCCCGGGTCTGCAGGGCGAGGGGCGCCCTCACGATCCACCTGGAGTACGACGGTGCTTCGGTGGTGTCCTTCAAGGTCTTCGACGCGGAGGGTCGTCGGCTGGAGTGCTGCCCCGGGAGAGGCGGTCGGGGCCCTGCTGCGGTGAGGCGGAGGCCAACCGACCACTCCCTTGGCAGCTTCTCAGGCGACGAAGGCGCCGGAGGATCCAGCGACTCCGCCGAGCTCTTCGCGACGCCGGAGACGAGCGACGACAGCTACGAGCCCCCGAGCCTGCGCCGCTCCCGGAGCAGGGCGAGCTCGTCAGGTCGTCGCCGCCCCTGATCTAGATGGGGTTGGCTCCGGACCGGGTGGCCCACTGTTGATGATGGCGTCTGCCGTGGTGGTCCCTGTAGATATGACTCCTTAGGATTCGCGTTTTTTTGTTCCTGCGAGGAGCCAAGAATGTACCCTGCGGGGGCTTGTAAGGTGTTTGTAGCTTCGTTTGTCAATATGATCCTTATTGTGAGGCAATGTGGGATGCTCATTACGTTCTAGCTCAGTTTCTTCCTTTCAGACCTCGTGAGGGCTTGATGCTCTGCGCCGACGGGTCCCAGTCCCAAGGCGGCTTCAGCCGTCGCTGGTATGCCAGGTCGCGATGCCGTGGTCAAGGCCAGGAGGTGAGCGGCCCGAGGTCCGGTAAGAGCCTCTGAGTCGCGATGCTCAGGGGGTCCCCTTGGCACTCAAGCAGCCATCATTCGGTGAGAAAGGAGAGCGACGTTGCTATCACGGAGTTGCATTGAGTGTGGGGATGGTGTTGCGACGACTAGTGTGTCCAGAGGGTGACTTATCTCGAGGGTTAGGGCAATGCTTCCTGGTGCGGTGCCAGGTCCGTGCCTCGGCCGACGGGAGATTGCGTGGCGAGGTCGTTTCGTGCTCCTTGGAGGGACCCTGCAGGTTCACCACAAAAGGAACAAGAGCTCGCCGTGGCGATCATTAGTCCTGCCGTTAGTTGCCTTGGAGAGGCGCGAGAGGCCTCGCGAGGTGTGTCGGGGCACCCGTGAGCCTGCGCGGGACTCACGAGGCCCTACCTCAAGGCGGGTTGCGCCTGGCTCTGGGCCTTATCTTCGAGTGTGTTCCTACAAATTTGGCCAGATGCCGGTGCTCTACGTCTTCGTGTCCCGGCTCTCGGGCTGGTCTCAGCCGTCGCTAGCAAGCCAGGTCGCGATGCCATGGACAAGACCAGAGGGTGAGGGCCGGAGAGCCGGTAGGAGCCCTGAGTCACGATGCTCAGGCACCCCCCCTTTAACGCGCAAGCTAGGTTAGATGACGCAACTCTACGTCCTCGGGTCCCGGCTCTCGGGCTGGTCTCAGCCGTCGCTGGCAAGCCAGGTCGCGATGCCATGGACAAGACCAGAGGGTGAGGGCCGGAGAGCCGGTAGGAGCCCTGAGTCGCGATGCTCAGGCACCCCCCCTTTAACGTGCAAGATTCCGCCACCCAGGAAAAGGCACCAAATAACAAGCATGGTGGAGCGAGAGCATAATCCTAAGGAAAAAGCATGAAGGATACATGCCGCTGGGACTGGCCCGAGCGGCTTGGGGATGATGCAGCCCGAGGGGCGCCCCCAACAGGATAGGCTAACGACATGAAATAAAAGGGATACATGCTGCAGGGACGAACCCACGCGACCTGGGAATAATGCGGCCCTGAAGGCGCTCCCAGCCGGAAATAAAACTTAAAGATGTCACCTGGTGATGTTGGGGATGAAGGGTTGTTGATGTAGCAGACTCGGTGGGCTGCGGGAGCCGATCCTCACGAGCCCCCAGGCCCAGGGGCCTCGGGAGGCTCCGGAGGCGCTGGCGGCTCCTCATGGGCCATCTCCATCTCCGCCAGGGCTGCAGCGTGCCTGACCTCTTGAGCCTCCAGGATGGTCCTCATGAGACGCTGGTGCGCAGCAGCCGCGTTTGGCAGGCCATAAGGCATGCGTACGTAGCTGTGGGGCGGACCCTTGCAACGTCCCACTCGCGAGGGCCAGAGGCGCTCTTGAGATGAGGCTCAGTTGAGCCCTGGTATGTCGATGCAGGCGCGCAGCCCACCATCCTCGCCTGGATGGGGGGCCACAGCGGGTAGGCGGCGGCTGCCCCTCATGACCCTTGACTCCTGTAGCTCCTGAATGGCCTTGCTGATGAACTCTTGAGGGTTCTGTCCTCCTGGTCTTGCTCCCGCTTGCGGGAAACGTGCTGCGAAACACGCCTCCACGTGGTGCCCAAGCGCCTCCCTCGAGACCTTGGCGAGGTCGGCGGCCCTCCAGGGGAGAGCCCCCGAGCCCTTCCTGAGGAGGGCGCCGGGCGCGCTTTCCTATGTGATGGAAGGAGGCTCCCCCTGGCCTGGTGCGGGCCCTGAGGGGCTTGTCTCTTGAAGAGCCGGGCCGGTCGATGTCTTCTTCTTCTTGGGTGCGGCCTCGGGAGGCCTCCTGCTACTGTGGTCTGGGTCTTCCAGCGATGCGGCCTGAAAAGCTCGCTCCAGGGAGCACACTGCATCTCTCTCTTCATAGGGCACCGTGATGACTCCGCCGCTTCCTGGCATCTTGAGGATGTTGTAGCCATGGTGGGTTACGGCCATGAATTTGGCCAACGCTGGGTACCCGAGGATGGCGTTGTATGGCAGGCGAATGTGGGCGACATCGAAGTCGATGAGCTCGGTGTGGTAGTTGTCGCGGGCCCCGAAGGTGACAGGAAGGCGGACCTGCCCGATCGGGACCGTGGAGCCGTCGGTGACTCCGGAGAAAGGCTTGGTTGGCTGAAGCTGACTGTAAGGCACTTGAAGATTGTTGAATGTCTCCACGGACAGGACGTTGAGCCCGGCTCCGCCATCGATGAGGGTCTTGGTGACCAACACGTTGCTAATGATTGGGGAGCAAAGCATCGGGAGGACTTCGGCTGTGGCTGCGCACTTGAGCTGATCCGCTGAGCTGAACGTGATGGTGCACGCTGACCACCTGAGAGGGCGCGTGGACTCGAGCTTGGGGAGGACTGCATTCACTTCGCGGGCGAACTGCTTGAAGATGCGTTGAGAGGCTAGGGCTTGTGCTCCGCCCAGATGCGAGCGATCGACGCGCTTTCGGAAGCCCCAGCCCCTCGCCCCGATGACGGTCTTCGATTCTCCTGGGGGGCGGTGGCAGCGGAGGGAGGCCTGCGTTACCTTGCGGGCGATCCTCACGAGGCTGATCCCTCCAGCCCCCCTCGCGAGGTGGGTCTTGCCAGCGTTCCTCGCGAGGTTGGTCGCGCCACCCTTGGCGCGGGCCGTGGTCTTCCCAGCGTCCTGCATTCCTTCCTCCTCCTCGGCCGTAGCCCCGGCCGCCGTGCTCGGGGCGTCTGCCGACCCTTCCTTCGCGCACGGCCCGGAGCTCTTGACATTCATTGGTGTTGTGGGTGTGGAGCTCGTGGTACACGCAGTACCGGCTGCCCTTGGAGGTCTCGGGCTGATCTCTGCCTCGCTTGGTGTCTGGTTCGGCCGTGAGCACGGCAGCCCCCTTGCGCTTCACGTCCTTGGCCTTGGGCTTCTTCTCTTCGGGATCCGCGGCAGGCAGCTCGAGGAGGGAGAGGCGCCCCTCCTCAGCTCTGGCGCACTTGGTCGCCAAGTTGAAAAGCTCCAGGGAGGTGCACAGATCTTCATGCATCGCCAGCTCCTCCTTCATCTTGACGTCGCGCACGCCATCGGAGAAGGCAGAGATGATGGCCTCCTCCGTTACCCTAGGGATCTTGAGGCGCGCGTTGTTGAAGCGCTAGATGTACTTTTGCAGGGTTTCCCCTGGCTGCTGCTTGATTCGGCGCATGTCGCTCACGGTGGGTGACCGGTCGCGAGTACCCTGGAAGTTGGCGATGAAGCGGGTGCGCATCTCGGCCCAGGAAGAGATCGTGCCTGGGGCCAGATTCAGGAGCCAGGTGCAGGCTCCGTCCTTGAGCGCCATGGGAAACCAGTTCGCCATGACCCTTTCTTCCCCGTTGGCAGCCTCGATGCCCAGCTCGTAGAGCTGGAGGAACTCTGTAGGGTCAGCCGTGTCGTCGTAGCGTGGAGGCAGGTCTGGCTTGAACTTGGCGGGCCACGCGACGCTGCGCAGCTCGGTGGTGAAGGCGTGGCAGCCCGCCGTGGCCGCGGGGGGCCTCGGACGGCAGAGAGCTTGGTCTTGTGGGCCTCCCTGCGCCGCGGCTGGGGGCAGCGCAGGGTCTTGATGTGCTGGAGTGGGGAGCGCTCGGGCAGCTTCTTGCGGGCGAGGAACTTCTTGGCAGCTCTGCTCTTGCTGCGCCGGTGCCTGGCGGAACGGGTTCCGCCCTGGGGCCGCGCGCCTTGGGGCCAGGGCGCCGTCTTGAGGAGGGGGCGGCTGAGGCGCCCCGGGAGCTTCATCGCCCGCGCGGGGCGGGGTGCGGTGCAGCGAGACGGACGGCGCGGGGTCGCCTCCTGCAGCGCGGACGTTTTCGGCGACTTGGTCAAGCCATTCTTCGTAGACGTCGTCGACGGGGCGGTAGCGCAGGAGCTCGTTGGCCGCGATGAGTGCAGCTCGGGCCTCCATGGCCGCGCGGGGCGCGCTGACAAGAACCAGCTGGGGTGAGCGAAGGCGTGGCGGTGCGGCCGTCCCGCCTCATGGACGGGTGCTGGGACGACGCTTGTTGCTCGTTCCCCACCGGGCCGGTGGTGGCGTCGACGGCAGACGACGGGGAACGACGAGGACGCCCGCCGACGGGAGCCGTCTAGGCGACGTGGGAGGCGAGGGCGGCTCGGCGCTCGGCGCGGGCCCGACGAGCGTCAGACATGATTGCGGTGGTCGGGGAAGAACGAGGCGACGAAAGGCAGATTCCGGCGCACCCCTACCTGGCGTGCCAAATGTCGGATTTCGGGTTCCGGCAGACCCTTAAGGTTGGAACTCTGGGGTGCGCGCGGAGATCCGACCCTCCACCGTCTCGTACCTCGCCGAATCGCAGAGACCTAAACTACTAAGAAGAACAGCACAAGAGAAACGAGATTTATACTAGTTCGGGCCACCGTTGTGGTGTAATACCCTACTCTAGTTTGTGCGTGGTGGATTGCCTCTGGGGCTGATGAAGAACAGTACAGGGGAGAACAGCCTCGCGAGGGTCTGTTCTTGGTGGGTGTGATGAACTGCTAGGTGGTGTCCCGTCGCTCTAGCTTGAGGATCGGGTCTCTGTCTCTCTCTCTGGATTCCCAATGCCGGATCCCCTTCTCTGGATGTGGCTACTCCTATTTATAGGCGAAGGCCCTGGGCCTCTTCCCAAATATTGAGCGGGAAGGGCACCAACAATTGGCCATTTTGAAGGGGAACAGCGGGTACACTTATCCTGACTATAGTTGGTCCTCGCCTGCCAAAGGCTCCGGTGATGACGCCTGCTTGGGCTCCACGATGACTGCATTCCAGCCGTTGGGGCTGGTCTAGGTCTTGTTGCACCGAAACGGATGCCTTTGCTTGATGCTCTCGCCTGCGCTTGCTCCCTTTGCACCAAAGAGGAAAGGAGGACGCCTGCTGGCTAGCGCCTCGATCGGGCGCCCTTGGTCGTCATGGCTTGCGTCATGGGCACCTCGCGAGGTACCCTGCCTTGAACTCTCCGCCTCCTCATGAGCCAGCTTGACGAGGCCGTGCCTGAGGAAGCTCCTTCTCGTCCGCCCCGCGAGGCTTGGCCCCTCGCGAGGGTCTTGAGTTTGTGTTGATGAAGATGGGCTGTCCTGGGCCTCCTTTGAGCCACGCCGCAGACCGCAGGCAGGCAAGTCTGGGGACCCACGTTCCCAGAACGCCGACAACCCTGTTTCGGCACCCTGCCAGAGGGGGGAACCCTCACCTGTGGCCATCTTCTGTGATGCCTGGATAATTAAGCTACAGTGATCCTCCGCTAATGATGCCATGTCACCTCGGTTACTGTTGATAAACTCTAGATAATTCAAAACCGAAACAAATTCAAAATTTAATTACAGGAAAACAATAGAAGTTTTCAAACATTAAATTTAAAAATGTTCGGTTTGTACTAAATATTACATAGATAATTATGGTGTAGAAGACACAGTTTTATAAAGTGCATAAATATTTTAAATTAAATTAAAACAAAAAAGAGAAATAAATAAAAGAAAATGCAAAACAAAAAAAAAGCCCCCCAGAGGGCCTTTTGGCCCAACTGGCCATCCACGCGGACCCCCAGCCGCCCGAATGGGCCAGCCCACCCCGCGCACCCACTCCCTTATCCCCCCACTCCCCAGCGTCCCGAAACCCTAACCCACCACTCTCCCCCGCACGATCCCCCACTCACTTCCCACTCCTTCGATCCCTCCCCGTCTGGATCGAGCTGCGCCGAGCCCCAATGCACGTCGCGCAAGGCCGACACCAATCTTGGCGCCGCCTCCCCTGCCGGACAGGCCGTCCTCGACCTCCTCGTCGTCGACCCACCCTCTCCCTCACCCCCTCTGCCCGATCCCGATCTGGATCGGGAGGGGGCCGCCGACGTCACCGGCGCCCTCGACACCACCTGCCGCTCGCCGTCCCTGGAGCCAGCTCGACGCCATCGCCGCCCGGACTGCCTCCCGCCGTCCTCTACATCATCGCATCCTCGTCCCCACCGCGTGTCGTCCCCGTCCTCCTCCCCAAGGGTCGCCCCGAGCCCGCTGCCCTGGACCCTACTCCCCGCCGTGAGCAGTCGCCTTTCCCTCCTCCTCTCCCCGCGTCGGCCGCGCACTCGCCTTCCCCGGCTCGCCTCGTCACCGTGCGCCCGGTCCCCATCGCCGTGCACGCCCGCGCCATCTCCGGTCGCGCCCGATGCGTGCTCACCGTGCCCCCGTCCGTGCATAGGTCCCCGACGCCCATTGCCTTGCCGCCTCGCCACCTCCCGTGGACTTCGCTGCGCTGCGGTGCCTGTCGTGGCCTCGCCCCCCCCTCATGCAGCCTGCTCGCCGCCCGCTGGCGGCATCGCGCAGCAGCCCGGCATCGCCGCCAGGTTGCGCTTTTCCGGCGGGGCTCCCTATCACCCTGGCTGGTTGTCCGCTCCAGCGCTCGATCCCGCCGAACCCGCTAGCCCCCCTGGGGCCAATGACAGGCAGGCCCCACCTCCCTGGAACTTTAAAAAAATGAAAATAAAGAAGAACAAAATAATAGTAAGAATAATAATTAATTAATTAAGATAATTAATTAACTTAGTTAATCTTATTAGTTAATCTAATTAACACTGTTAATTAGCCTTAATTATCTGATTAGGTAAACAGTCAATGACAGATGGGCCCCACTGCCCTATTTGACCGGTCAACGGTCAACGCTGACCGCTGATGTCATGATGACGCAATAAACGTTTTTGAATTAAATTAGTTTCTGAGAATTCTAAATGTGATTTAAAACTTTGAAAATTAATATAAAATAAACCGTAGCTCGGATGGAAAAACTTTGTACATGAAAGTTGCTCAGAACGACGAGACGAATCCAGATACGCAGCCCGTTTGTCCGCCACGCGTCCCTAGCATAGTGAACCTGCAACATTTCACCTCCGGTTCATCTGACCGAAAACGTGAAACACCGGATATACTTTCCCGGTTGTTTCCCCCTTTCGCCGGTATCACCTATCCCTGCGTTAGGTCAACCCTAGCACAACGTATTGCCGTGTCTTGCTTTGTGATGATTTAATTGCTTTGTTATTTATTGTGTTCCCCCTCCGATACTTCTTTCCGGTAGACCTCGAGACTGCCGGCGACCCCTGTTCGACTACAGAGTTGACGACCCCTCCTTCTTGCCAGAGCAATCAGGCAAGCCCCCCCCCTTGATCACCAGGCCTATTCTTCTCTATACTCCTTGCATTAGAGTAGTGTAGAATGTTACTGCATTCCGTTATTCCTATCCTGATGCATAGCCTGTCCTTGCTACTACTGTTGATACCTTTACCTGCAATCCTACATGCTTAGTATAGGATGCTAGTACTTCATCAGTGGCCCTACACTCTTGTCCGTCTGCCATGCTATACTACTGGGCTGTGATCACTTCGGGAGGTGATCACGGGCATATACTATATACTTTACACTATTACATTACCTGTGATACTGTTCAGAGATGGGGGCTGAAAGGACAGGTGGCTCCATCCTGGTAGAGGTGGGCCTGGGTTCCCGACGGCCCCCGACTGTTACTTGTGGCGGAGCCACAGGGCAGGTTGAGACCACCTAGGAGAGAGGTGGACCTGGCCCTGGTCGGCGTTCGCGGATACTTAACACGCTTAACGAGATCTTGGTATTTGATCTGAGTTGGGTCGTTGACCTTATACGCATAACCGCCACGTGGGACAAGATATGGGCAACCGGTGTCGCGGTATCAGCCGAAGCATTTCGTGACGTCGGCGATCGAGCGGCGCGCTACCGGATTAGGCGAACGCCGCTAGGCTAGGTCTGCTTGCCGCCCTGCAAGCGTCTTGGTGTGCTAAGGCGATGGGCCCTGCACTTCGTGCGCTTAGGTTTAGACCGCGTGCTGACCTCTGTTATGCCTAGGTGGGGCTGCGGCGTGTTGATCTTCAGCGGCGGGCATGACCGAGAAAAGTGTGTCCGGCCAAATGGGATCGAGCGTGTCGGGTAATGTGGTGCACCCCTGCAGGGAAGTTAATCTATTCGAATAGCCGTGATCTTAGGTAACAAGACGACTTGGAGTTGTACCTTGACCTTATGACAACTAGAATTGGATACTTAATAAAACACACCTTTCCAAGTGCCAGATATAACCCGGTGATCGCTCTCTAACAGGGCAATGAGGAGGGGATCGCCGGGTAGTATTATGCTATGCGATGCTACTTGGAGGACTTCAGTCTACTCTCTTCTACATGCTGCAAGACGGAGGCTTCGAGCGTAGTCTTGACGTGATTAGTTATCCCCTCTTATTACGGCATTCTGCATTCGGTCCACCGATATGGCCTTTACACATATATCCATGCATATGTAGTGTAGCTCCTTGCTTGCGAGTACTTTGGATGAGTACTCACGGTTGCTTTTCTCCCTCTTTTCCCCCTTTCCCTTCTACCTGGTTGTCGCAACCAGATGTTGGAGCCCAGGATCCAGACGCCACCGTCGAGTTATTGACTCGTACTACATCGGAGGTGCCTACTGCTACGTGCAGCCCGCTGATGACGACCAGGAGTAGTTTAGGAGGATCCCAGGCAGGAGGCCTGCGCGTCTTTCGATCTATATCCCAGTTTGTGCTAGCCATCTTATGGAAACTTGTTTAACTTATGTCTGTACTCAGATATTGTTGGTTCCGCTGACTCGTCTATGATCGAGCACTTGTATTCGAGCCCTCGAGGCCCCTGGCTTGTATTATGATGCTTGTATGACTTATTTTTATTTTTAGAGTTGTGTTGTGATATCTTCCCGTGAGTCCCTGATCTTGATCGTACACGTTTGCGTGTATGATTAGTGTACGATTGAATCGGGGGCGTCACAAGTTGGTATCAGAGCCGACTGCCTGTAGGAATCCCCCTTCCTTACTCCTTGGCCTAAGTCGAGTCTAGTCATTGCAAAACTTTTACTAACATGGATGTGTGCCTTATGGGCCCACGTCGCCATTGGGTGGTATTAGGATCTTTTACTCGTCGATCTTTACTCTGGGACTCTGAGCTCTCTTCTATTAGGGTTAAATGATTTTGCTAAAAACAAAACCAACTTTAGGTTCTCGCAAGTACTTTCTCCCGGAGAGCCCCTTGTTACCGATGACCGCCTGGTGCACCAGAAGATTCTGAAGATACTCTACGATGTGCTCTCGAGACTATGTGCCATCACTTTTGCAATTCACTTCCATCGATAAATCCCTCTGGATAACTACTTACACCTATCGTTCATATTGTCATCCCCAGTTGCTCTTGTTATTACAAGATGTCCTGAAATACTCTTCGATATTCTGAGAATTCTTTACGCTTACTTCCCTGCAGTTCCTTGCTGCATGAATACCCCTACGGATAATTACTCGTGCTTGCCGAGTATCCGTTCGTCCAAAGTTGTTCATCTGTTTCACAAAAATACATTCAAATACTACCTGATCTTCCAAAAATCCTGAGCAGCCTATTGCTCTTGAAATTCTTGCTTGCTTTCATTATGGTTAATCCCATAAGTCTCGTAATCTTAATGGCATACCTTGTCATTATCATTTTGAGTCTGTTGATTCAATATGTTGCGAATGCTCGCGATCCTCAATCAGATCCTAGAATTCATCCTTCCAGCTCAGACGTCATTTTAAACATGAGTTGGTCCTCGACCAATCAAGTTGTCGTCGATTGTAACCCCAAGTCTATTCAACTTATTCATTTTTAATCAAACTGTCTGCTTCTGATCCTTTGTTTCGGAAATCATAATTCCTTTGTTATCTAAGCATCAAATTATTCAGATGTTCTATAATCTGACGCCCTTACATCATTTCTTCCTCTAATTGAGTACCCATACTCACATCAGCTCCATTATGGACCGGCAGATCCTTTGTTGGATTTTATCCAACAGCGTCCTTCATATTACATTACCTTGTGAGCCTCCCCTCAGATACATAATGCCTTTGGTAAATTGTATCCTCTGCTTTCTAAACCATGCTCTACTTTCAATCTGGTGATATTTACTATTGAAGCTTGTGGTATATGTTTCCATGATACCCTGACGGGTTGAACCTATGCCTTCCTTAATATGTGTGAACCCGAAAGTTTTCATGGGTCATACTCCTCTGGTAATTCACCAGGTAGGTTTTGACACTGAAATCATCTTTATCTAGAGCAGTGAATGAAAGGTTATGCATTGAAGAAGTGGGAGTCGACCTTGAACTTTGTGTTCATGCCCATGGGCACGATGTAGATCTTATCATTAAAGCTTCTCTTAAATTAATTATTCCCTTGGTATAAGTTCATCTTATATCTGGGATCTGGCCTTTTGCAATCGTGGTTCTGACTATGTTCTCCTTTAAATACCATTTCTTGTGCAAGTGTAAGCACTTGTCTTCTATAGAGCGATACTCCAGTCCAACCTCTACTTTGATCTATCGTCGAGTATTACCCCCTGGTATCTTGAGGTTATCACAGAACATCATACCTTCTTATGAGTTCTTCATCAAGTACTACATTCTCACCAATTTCATTTTTTCCTGGGTTCTGAGTGGTTAGTCACTCGAGTACACCGATAACTAAATTGAGTCCGCATCACGATTAGACAACTCTTAGTAATCTTCTTTCCTTACGAATTTGTACTTGATCATGTTATTCCTAGCCTGATTGGCTATATCATTCTTGTGCAAACTTTTATCTACGCTACCTGGTCCTTCCCGGAGCACAACTTTTGATGATGAGCCAAGCTTATGTTGATCTTCCTCGTCTTATCATTTCGCCTTGAACATCAAGCTTGATTCCGAGTGTGTGTCGTATCTGTGGTTCCAATGACCCTTTGCTTCACCATTGCTTTTTCTTGATGCCGTCGCTGTTCGATTGCTTCTTCGTGAAATCTCTCGACAATTGTGTCGGGATCATCATCAACATTTTGAGCTCTTCCAGGATATCAATTGAATTCATGAAGAGAAATACCATCCTTGCCCTCGATGATTTATATTATCATCGACCACTTTATTGCCTCCCGTTCAACACAAACTTGTTCGTGTTTCGTGTTATACCTTGAGCTCCATGCTATCCAGCAATTTTTCTTCTTTACCTTGGAGTATTACCTTCTTTTATGTCAATAATGTCGTGAGAATTTCACCACCTCTTATGCATTCTTGGTACAAGTGATACTTCCTGCCATCTCCGCTCCTTCCTTGGTTCCCGTGTTGTTTCTAACCGAAACCGACAATTGAACTATCTTTGACGACTTCAAAATTCTAGCAACCCTATTGCTTTGAAGTTACTGGTCGATATTTCATTCTTAGACCATTGGTTATCGAATCACCATACTAACATTGATCATGCTACCTAGGCCCATATTTCGGGTGCACCTTTCAACCAATGTTTAATTGAGTATGTTTCCTCGAGCATACCTCATTGTATCTTTTGCTCTGACAATTGTTATCTCCTTGTTCACCTAATCGTGGAGATCCATCTTTTTGAAATCCCCATTAATTGTAGCTGAGTTCATCAACCACCCCTCCATCCTCTCCTTGGTTAAATGGTGAACTCATGAATCTTATGACGACTTCTCGTCAATTCGTGTCGCACCTTTTTATCTCAGGATCCTGAGTCTGAGTTATCCTAACACAAATCAGATCTGAATCTCGGTCAGATATGATGGTTGGAACATATTTCCAAGAGTTATAACATTGGTCTTCGTATATGGCCCGGTAAGATAATGTCTTGCCTAGCACCTCTGGCCGGAGGCCCTATTGTTATAGTTTCCTTTTTAGCAAGATTATCCATTTCTCCATGAGGAAATTGTAAGACTTATTCTACAAGTTGTTCCTAATGGATTCTTCCTATATCCAAAGGCTGACCTTTGCTTGAATACCATGTCAATGCTATCTCGAAGCATGTCTGTGATACTCTGATTTTCAACAAGAACATTTGAAGCCCAATGCTAAATGTTTCTTGCTCAATTATCCTAACACCGTTGTATGGGTAATGTCATGAAATTTCTCTCCCCTACCTAAGGAGTTTTCTTCATAATATCCTGTCATGGATATCATGCTCTGCTTGTCCTTGGGAAGGATATACCCCTGAATTATGTGTTTAAAATTCCTTTCCATTGTTCTGTTTAACCTAATGATCACATTTTCCTTTCCATTGGTTTGTTTGACCTTTCTTGTGATCTATATAATCTAAGCAGTAATAATTCACTGCTTATGTAAACACCTCGGTGTACAACTCTGCCAGTGAGACCCTGTTTCTATTGTTGATGACATTTCGGTAACCGCCGATGGATGAGAACTTTGCCTCTTGGCCCGCCTCGTTTCAACGAAAGGGAAAATGGTTCATTAGTCCCTCGCCCTTGGTACCGACGTTGTTGCCGACATAACTGACATGCTACTCTCTGACATGCCTTCCTATCGTGATCGTACAAGATGTCAGCCCCCTTTCTACTTTTAACCCACATGGTGGGCCCATAACCCACAGTTCCACAGGATCGAAACCTGACTCTCCTGTACAACCTGTTGTCAAAGTTATTCCTCGTGCTTGACTTTGTATGTAATTCACGGGCCACTTACCTGTTGATCTATTCTGGTATCGGACACAATACTTATTCCCGTTGCTCTGAACCCCTTTCGCACTCTGCTTCAGGCAATGAACGATTGCCTATCCGCTTGAAACTTCTTATTGCACTGTCTTACTTTGCTCTCGATGTGTGTCATTTGTTCAACTCGAGAGATACTCATATGTTCATTCTTGGGATACCCCCAGATGAATTTCCCTTATAACATCCTATCATTGTAGAGCTGCCCCTTACCTATTCGTAAGTATGATGGAGTTCCCCGAAGAAAGGACGACAACTTCATCATGATGCTTTGGAATAAAGAATTGAAGACATCAACGAAAGGGATTAACTTCTTCGAGAAGAATCGTTAGAATTTCGTAACCTATTCTTCCCCCTTACTCCCCTCTTAAATCTCGGGACGAGATTTCTTGTAGTGGAGGAGAATTATGACGCCCGGATAATTAAGCTACAGTGATCCCCCGCTAATGATGCCATGTCACCTCGGTTACTGTTGATAAACTCTAGATAATTCAAAATCGAAACAAATTCAAAATTTAATTACAGGAAAACAATAAAAGTTTTCAAACATTAAATTTAAAAATGTTCGGTTTGTACTAAATATTACATAGATAATTATGGTGTAGAAGACACAGTTTTATAAAGTGCATAAATATTTTAAATTAAATTAAAACAGAAAAGAGAAATAAATAAAAGAAAATGCAAAAAAACAAAATAAAATCCCCCCCAGAGGGCCTTTTGGCCCAACTGGCCATCCACGCGGACCCCCAGCCGCCCGAATGGGCCAGCCCACCCCGCGCACCCACTCCCTTATCCCCCCACTCCTCAGCGTCCCGAAACCCTAACCCACCACTCTCCCCCGCACGATCCCCCCCACTCACTTCCCCACTCCCTTCGATCCCCTCCCCCGTCTGGATCGAGCTGCGCCCCGAGCCCCAATGCACGTCGCGCGCCCCCGACACCAATCGCCGGCGCCGCCTCCCTGCCGGACAGGCCGTCCTCGACCTCCTCGTCGTCGACCCACCCTCTCCCTCACCCCCTCTGCCCGATCCCGATCTGGATCGGGAGGGGGCCGCCCCGACGTCACCGGCGCCCTCGACACCACCTGCCGCTCGCCGTCCCTGGAGCCAGCTCGATGCCATCGTCGCCCGGACTGCCTCCCCGCCGTCCTCTACATCGTCGCATCCTCATCCCCACCGCGTGTCGTCCCCGTCCTCCTCCCCAAGGGTCGCCCCGAGCCCGCTGCCTCGACCCTACTCCCGCCGTGGCGATCGCCTTTCCTCCTCCTCTCCCGCGTCGGCCTTTTCGCCTTCCCTGCTCGCCTCGTCACCGGCGCCTGGTCCCCATCGCCAAGATGCCGCGCCATCTTGGTCGCGGCCTCCCCGTGTGCCTTCGCTGCGCCCTCGGTGCTCGCCGTGGCCTCCCCCCCCCCTCACGCAGCCGCTTTGCCCTGCGCCACAAGGCCTCGACACGACACCCTTGCCCTAGCTGCACTGCTTATCAGGCGGGGCTCCCTATCACCACTGGCGGGTCCGCTCGGCCTTCGAACCTCATTGAACCTGCTAGCCCCACACAATGACAGGCAGGCCCCACCTCCCTGGAACTTTAAAAAAATGAAAATAAAGAAGAATAAAATAATAGTAAGAATAATAATTAATTAATTAAGATAATTAACTAACTTAGTTAATCCTATTAGTTAATCTAATTAACACCGTTAATTAGCCTTAATTATCTGATTAGGTAAGCGAATAATGATGAGATGGGCCCCACTGCCCTATTTGACCGGTCAACGGTCAACGCTGACCGCTGATGTCATGATGACGCAATAAACGTTTTTGAATTAAATTAGTTTCTGAGAATTCTAAATGTGATTTAAAACTTTGAAAATTAATATAAAATAAACCGTAGCTCGGATGGAAAAACTTTGTACATGAAAGTTGCTTAGAACGACGAGACGAATCCAGATACGCAGCCTGTCGTGGAATTAACACATCAGATGTCCTTAGTGTCAGGACTTAGTCGCGAGGCCAACGCATCTATGTGGTAGCTTGAGAGGGTTGAGCGGAATCGAGAGACGCAACACAAGACAGGATTTAGACAACTTGGCCCCGGAAACATCATCCGGTAAAAACCCTACATGCTGTTTGAGGCTAGGTCTCATTATGATCACGGGAGTCGCCGCATAAACCGGCTCTCCTCTTTGTGTCTAGCCCTAAGTTTGTTTCTTGCTTGTCGCTTGTCCCTCTTTAGAGCCATGCCCTCCTTATATATGTTGAAGGGCGGGTTACATGTGGAGTCCTATTAGGATTAGGATTACTCTATTACAAGTGGATTCCTAGTCTTGCTTCCTTCAGAGGAGAATAGTCCTTACGCTTTCCTTATAAACCGCCCACCATTAAGCGTGAACGGCCTTCGGGCCTTGGGCCTTGTCATCCGTCTGTCCCGTGTGCGGATCACCAAGTGAGTCATAATGACCAGGTGGGTTGCTTGTAAACCGCCGGTCGTATGGTCGCCGATGAATCGCCAAGTGCCACCGGATCTCGATAAACCGCCAAGTCCGGCGGGTTATACTTCCGGCGGTTTACGCCAAGGGTATATCCCCGACATTAGCCCCCAGTTTAATTTGGATTTATCCATGTTAAACTGATCCTGTGAAATAAACACAAGAACAAACTTGACAGATTATGCTCCGGGTTAAGAATTTTTGTAAACCGGCACTTGATCATCCTTGAGTCCTTGTCATTTCCTTCTTCTAGAAAATCCAGGTCAATAAGCCAGCTTCATACTCAACTTGATGACATTGGTTTCCCACATAGAAATATTGTGAAGAATAATCCACTTGAGTCGGCTTCCAAAGCACCGGTTTAAGAAATATTGGTCTTGCAATACTCATCTGATATTCAGCGGTTTGAAGATGTAAAACTTGCGGTTTAATATTACCAAAATTGCGGTTTGTAAATATGGATGGCACCAAGTCATAATTGTTACCGACCTTGGTCATAATTATTGCGCATACATCGGTCAATCTGGTTTGCTTTAGGCGAGAATTTGAAGATTTTTCTCCCTTATATCCATGTAGCCCCCAAGTCTTGAGCAGAACAAAGTGATGGCTTAAGACTTGCTTCAATATAAATACTGCCACTTAAGAAGAAATCCATGTTGTTCATCCACCACTTAGTAAAAACTGAATACTCCATATTATGTAGCCCCCAAGTACGGGTTGTCATGCTTGCAAACAACTGGGATTTGTAATTGTCTTATACTCATAAAACTTCAACGATGTAGCCCCCTAAGGGCCGGGTCATTATGCAATAATGAGCAGGGACTTTGTAAGTATAATCATGTAGATTTGAGCAATGATGTGTAGCCCCCAAGGGCCGGCTCAGTAAGATATATTGAGCTGGGACTTGATATATATTTCAATGAAAATAACATCATACGATGTAACCCCCATCATGGGACTTGAATCCACGTCCACAAGGTTAAGAGCCTTGTGCTGTACTAATTGAGCAGTGGACCCTTCAATGAATAAAAAGCTTTGTACCTTCAATTGTTGACAGGATCAATTGGTAGCCCCCAAGGGTCGACTCATTATAATGTGACGAGTCGGGTCTTCAATAATATGAACAAAAAATTACTTTGCATTAGCCCCCAAGTGTCATGGTGCCTGCTTGCAGCGACATGAGACTTGCACATTTGATGTAATCTCAATTTAAATAATGTAGCCCCCAAGTGCCGGGTCGTAAGCCTGCAGCAACTCGGGACTATTCCCTCCATTGTAGAATAAATCATACCCATTGATGAAATAATAGCCATTGTTGAAGCGACTTTGAAAACCTCAATCATAATATTGGTTATTGATAACCATAATAAAAATCTAGCCATGTTGGCTATTTGAAGATTTGAATAATATAGTCCAATGATTTATGGCGCATGATTCCAATGGCGCAATCCAAATATGTCTTTGGCGACTTATAGTCCAAAACCAGGCGGGTTAACAAACTCCGGATAATTTCTCATCATATATTGGCGACTTATCGTCTTAAATCCAGGCCGGTTTAATAAACACGGATAATTTCTCATCATGCTTTATTCAACCTGTGTCTCGCATGCAACAAGTTTAAAGTGTCTGGCGGTTTACCACGGACGGGTCATAATGCCCAACATATAACCCAGGTTTATAACCAAGGCTGCGTAAGAATAATCAATGAAATACATCATACCTGTGACATTGAATCACATCATTGGTTTACCAATTTTTTGTAGTAAGGGTGATAACCCCAATCTTGAGTAATGATAACTTCTTTCATACTGTGTCGGTTTATGTTAAAACCGTACCAGGTTGTGATAAACACCGGTTTAACCACATATAATACTGGCGACTCGTAGTCAAACCAGACCGGGCGGATAGTCTCGGGATTATGATTTGATCATGTACTGACAACTTGTAATTGAAAGTCAAGCCGGGTTAATGAACATCGGTTTACTCCATAATAGGATGGTAATAGAAAATCAAACCGGGCAGATGGCCTCCGGATTAAGATTTGACCGTGTTCCGTCAATTTGTAATTGACAGTCGAACCGGATTAAAAATGTCGGTTTAAAAAACACAACAAAAATCAAATAACAGTTATGAAAAAAAATATGGAAGCAAAGGCAATGATAAAACCGTTTGCAAAAAGAGGCTTTACTGAGCCGATCAGATGGTGTTACCATGGTCGGACATGACCAAGCTCCCAATAGGTGTAGCTATGGTTCAAGTCAGCCAGTCCCCCAACTGAAACCGTGGCATTATGCCGATCAAGTGGCGTGGCAATGGTTCGGGTTCGACCAAGCCCCCAAGTGACTCTGTGGCCTTAGGCCGATCAAGAGGCGTGACTGGTTCAGACTTGACCATGTCCCCAAGTGATCTGGTGGCTTTCGCCTATCAAGAGGTGTTGCATTGGTTCGGACACGACCAAGCCCCCAAGTGATGTTGTGGCACTAGGCCGATCAAGAGGCGTGGCTATGGTTCGGATACGACCAAGCCCCCAAGTGATCAATAAGCCAATAAGGCATGATACCCATGTTTGAACCGCGCATCATGGCAGCAGGTCCTCTTTGGCACCTTTTAACTTTTTGCAAGAGATAAATCCTTCTTGAACCGGGATTTTGAACCGGATATTGAGAGCTTCAGAGCTTTATGGGAGACAATTTTCCCTTGAACCGGATCTTAAACCGGAATCTTCATTATCAGCGGAAATTTTTCGACGGCCTTTAAACTCAAACTTATAGAAATTAATTCCTTTTGAACCGGAAATTCTTAAACCGGATTTGAGAGCTTGAGCTTTGTGGGAGACAGATTTTCCTTGAACCGGATCGTAAACCGGAATCCTTTCTGATGACCCGGAACTTCTTCATTGAGTCGGGATTTTGTAACTGTCATATACTTTCTAAGCCGGAAATTTTCTGACGGCCTTCAAATAATAGTAGCCTCCAGGACCGGGTTATCTTTCCCCCCATCGTCCTGGGGTTCTTAAATTTGCTGAAACTGGCAAGATTTGCCGAGTCATGTCATCATAGCCCTCGAGTCTCAAAGGTAACTCGAGGAGTTGGCTTGAAACTTCATACTTGACTGTGATATGAACCTGCATAACTTGTATGTCATCGGTGTTGATAGCACAATGTGAATCCACAGAAGGTTGAGGTGACTGCGGCGGATTATAATTGATCTCGTATAAGCCGTATCAGCAACTCGGCCAATGGTTCCTTCCAACTGGTGATTTGAAGTTAACCAAACTGTAGTGGCGGCGATTTGTGCGCCTGCCCATTGAGCCACCTACTGTAGACGGCGGTTGATAGTATATGATAAGTTGCCTTCATTTTGTTGAAAGAAAACCGGGCTACCCAAGCTGTGACTTGCTCATACTCAATGAACGGCTCACGCAGACAGGTGCGGCCTGGCGTGTTGATGTAGACCAAGCCGCAAGAGATGAACGGAAAAGACGACCGTAGTATCAGAGGCGGCATCGACAGATGAGTCGGCGCGGCGTTGTAAACCGGCGTGGGCGAGAGTCGGCCATGTGTTGTAAATCGGCGCAGACGGGTGAGCCGGCGCCGGTGTTGTAAACCGGCGCAGACGGGTGAGCCGGCGCCGGTGTTGTAAACCGGCGTAGACGGGTGAGCCAGCGCGGTGTTGTAAACCGCACAAAGCGAGTGAGGCGGCCGCTGGGTTGTTGTTGTAGACTGAACCACGAGGTGGTGGTTTGCACACAAATTTGTTGAACAATGCGGTATGGCTGGATGTTGGCGCCGATAATATTGGCGCGAGCTTTATATCCGTGACATAATGATTATTCTTGCAGTGAATAATTATCCTGCATAGAAAACCTCGCAAGCCGAGCAATTGTTCTTGGATAAATTAATATATACTTAAAATAAATAGAAAAATAGCACCTGATATTTTTATCGGATGAACCGGATCTTTGGTGTTGAATGGATTTTTATATAGCCGTATTACCAGGCCTCCATGTAACCTGTCCTCCGTCTTTTCTTATCTCACACGATGTTTGTACGTGGAACGCTTTGATTAAAATGCCATCAATGCTTCAACGCATGCACACAGAAGGTCGCCGTGAGTCATGCCCCCATGCTGTGACTATCAAGCACGTAGAGGGATAACTTGATCCATGCTGCTTTTAAACCGGAAGAAAAAAATGACGTAACGCCATCGCCTCCCTTTGTCGACACATGTCATCCGGACTCCACGCATTGCTTCCTCTCTCCGCACCTTATCTCCAACAAACACACATTACGGCTTGCTCGCTTATCTTGAACCGAGTCCTTCTCCCATTTACTTACACAGCAACAGCAAAACAACACCGACAACCGACCAATGGCGGGAACCATAGCAGAGGATGCAGGCACCATCAGCCGATGTCCGTGAAGACGCGGGCCTTAGCAGCGGAGGCGGCACCGTCAAGGGGCTTGAAGCAGCAGCAGCTTGTGATCAAATCCACGGCGCGGCGACACGGCAACCAGCGCAGCGAGGCCGATCACTGGGGAACAGAGATGGTCGCGCGAGACCGGTGGCCCGGCGGCGGAACCAACCGTGGAGGCGGTGGGCGGTGACTCGACGGCGGTTTGGCTCGGTCGGAGGCGGGCTGTAGGAGAGGTAAGTCGAGGTGAGTCAATGACAGCGGCTCACAAGTAATTCTGGGCTGGCCACGATAGAAAAACGGCGGCTCGGAAGAGGAGTCGCTCGGCGGGGACAGCTCGAGGCGAGGCCGTGTGTGGCCGGTGTTGACCCGTCATATAGGAGGCGGGTCAAGCAGCGGTTTGACCGCCATGAGCGACTCATCAATAGAGAAGAAATCCAGTTCGTGGTCTCCGGGGATCCGACTCGTACTAGCCGCAATTGTTTAGTTGATAATTTCAATATAGGCATCTGACGGTTTGAAGATCTGATGGATTTGATGTGTGCGTTGTAGCAGCATTGCTTCTCATTATCCAGCGGCCATCACCTCGAACGGGTCCGTGGCTCGAGGACGGTCGACTCGTCTCACGGCAACAGCTGCAGCAAAGGCCGGGCCAGGGCCGACGAGGCAGCGGCGGCCGAGGTCCGTTCAAAGGCGGAGTGAGGCCGAGGCGGGTCGCGGCGGCAGCTCGGCACGCCGGCGAGGCCGGCTCTAGACTTGATCCTGCATGTATAGTCTCTGTTTCTTTATGATAAGCAGTAGTAGCAGCAGCGATGTATAGTCTCCTCGGGACTTGATCCTGCATGTAGATAACACCACGTGGAGAATAGCAGCACCAAACCAACGGTGTAGTTCTGGATTTGAGCAAACTATAGCAACAGCGGTTGTACCCTCGTAGTTCAACAGCCGAATCGGCGCTTTTTCGCAATCTGTGATCTTGATGACTCGCGGCAGATTCCTGCATGGTTTCGGTTTCGCGGATCATGACAGCGCACAGCGGCTGTACCAATCTCATACACATCGTTCAATCTCAATCTCATATCCATCGCTCTAACGGCTCGCGATGACGTAAATCTTTGCAGGTTGACTAACCCGGCTGATGAATTCAATGTTGACGCAGACCTTTTTGAACTGGCGCTTTTATCCGGAAAATCACCAACTTCTCAATCCATTAAAGAAATCCCTTCAAGAACTCATCACCACCGTGCGCAGGCCCCACGGTGGGCGCCAACTGTCGTGGAATTAACACGTCAGATGTCCTTAGTGTCAGGACTTAGTCGCGAGGCCAACGCATCTATGTGGTAGCTTGAGAGGGGTTGAGCGGAATCGAGAGACGCAACACAAGACAGGGATTCAAACAGCATGTAGGGTTTTTACCGGATGATGTTTCCCGGGGCCCGAAGCTGTCTAAATCCCTGTCTTGTGTTGCGTCTCTCGATTCCGCTCAACCCTCTCAAGCTACCACATAGATGCGTTGGCCTCACGACTAAGTCCTGACACTAAGGACATCTGACGTGTTAATTCCACGACACAGCCCGTTTGTCCGCCACGCGTCCCTAGCATAGTGAACCTGCAACATTTCACCTCCGGTTCATCTGACCGAAAACGTGAAACACCGGGGATACTTTCCCGGTTGTTTCCCCCTTTTGCCGGTATCACCTATCCCTGCGTAACGTCACCCCTAGCACAACGTATTGCCGCGTCTTGCTTTGTGATGCTTTGATTGCTTTGTTATTTATTGTGTTCCCCCTCCGTTACTTCTTTCCGGTAGACCTCGAGACTGCCGGCGACCCCAGTTCGACTACGGAGTTGACGACCCCTCCTTCTTGCCAGAGCAATCAGGCAAGCCCCCCCCTTGATCACCAGATATCGCCTATTCTTCTCTATACTGCTTGCATTAGAGTAGTGTAGCATGTTACTGCTTTCCGTTATTCCTATCCTGATGCATAGCCTGTCCTTGCTACTACTGTTGATACCTTTACCTGCAATCCTACATGCTTAGTATAGGATGCTAGTACTTCATCAGTGGCCCTACACTCTTGTCCGTCCGCCATGCTATACTTATCGGGCTGTGATCACTTGGGAGGTGATCACGGGCATATACTATATACTTTACACCATTACATTACCTCGTGATACTGTTAGGAGATGGGGCTGAAAGGACGGTGGCTCCATCTGGTAGAGGTGGGCTGGGTTCCCGACGGCCCTCGATTGTTACTTGTGGCGGAGCCCAGTGGCAGGTTGAGACCACCTAGGAGAGAGGTGGACCTGGCCTTGGTCGGCGTTCGCGGATACTTAACACGCTTAACGAGATCTTGGTATTTGATCTGAGTTGGGTCGTTGACCTTATACGCATAACCGCCACGTGGGACAAGATATGGGCAACCGCGCGTCGTGGTATCACCGAAGCATTTCGTGACGTCGGCGATCGAGCGGCGCCGCCGGATTGGATCGAACGCCGCTAGGCTATATGCGCTTTTGGCCGCCCGCAACGCGTGCAGGTGTGCTAAGGCGATGGGCCCTGCACTTCGTGGCGCTTAGGTTTAGACCGGCGTGCTGACCTCTCTGTTATGCCTAGGTGGGGCTGCGGCGTGTTGATCTTCCGCGGCGGGCATGACCCGTAAAAGTGTGTCCGCCAAATGGGATCGGCGTGTCGGGTAATGTGGTGCACCCTGCAGGGAAGTTAATCTATTGAATAGCCGTGATACTCGGTAATGGGGCGACTTGGAGTTGTACCTTGACCTTATGACAACTAGAACTGGATACTTAATAAAACACACCTTTCCAAGTGCGGATATAACCCGGCGATCGCACTCTAACAGGCAATGAGGAGGGATCGCCGGTAGGATTATGCTATGCGATGCTACTTGGAGGACTTGGTCTACTCTCTTCTACATCTTTGCAAGACGGAGGTTGCGAGCGTAGTCTTGACGTGATTAGTTATCCCCTCTTATTACGGCATTTCGAAGTTCGGTCCACGATATGGCCTTTACACATATATCCATGCATATGTAGTGTAGCTCCTTGCTTAAGTAGTACTTTGGATGAGTACTCACGGTTGCTTTTCTCCCTCTTTTCCCCCTTTCCCTTCTACCTGGTTGTCGCAACCAGATGTTGGAGCCCAGGATCCAGACGCCACCGTCGACGACGACTCCTACTACATCGGAGGTGCCTCTGCTACGTGCAGCCCCGGCGGCGACCGGGGAGTAGTTTAGGAGGATCCTGGGAAGGAGGCATGCGCCTCTTCGATCTGTATCCGTTTGTGCTAGCCATCTTATGGCAACTTGTTTAACTTATGTCTGTACTCAGATATTGTTGCTTCCGCTGACTCGTCTATGATCGAGCACTTGTATTCGAGCCCTCGAGGCCCCTGGCTTGTATTATGATGCTTGTATGACTTATTTTTATTTTTAGAGTTGTGTTGTGATATCTTCCCGTGAGTCCCTGATCTTGATCGTACACGTTTGTGTGTATGATTAGTGTACGATTGAATCGGGGGCGTCACATCTTCATCATCCCGGCGCTCTCCATGACGAGGAGGGAGTAGTTCACCCTCGGGGCTGAGGGTATGTACAAGTAGCTATGTGTTTGATCTCTCTCTCTCTCGTGTTCTTTATTTGGCACGATCTTCATGTATCGCGAGCTTTGCTACTATAGTTGGATCTTATGTTTCTTCTCCCCCTTTACTCTCTTGTAATGGATTGAGTTTTCCCTTTGAAGTAATCTTATCGGATTGAGTCTTTAAAGATTTGAGAACACTTGATGTATGTCTTGCCGTGCGTATCTGTGGTGACAATGAGATATCACGTGCCACTTGATGTATGTTTTGGTGACCAACTTGCGGGTTCCGCCCATGAACCTATGCATAGGGGTTGGCACACGTTTTCGTCTTGATTCTCCGGTAGAAACTTTGGGGCACTCTTTGAGGTTCTATGTGTTGGTTTGAATAGATGAATTGAGATTGTGTGATGCATATCGTATAATCATGCCCACGGATACTTGAGGTGACAATCGAGTATCTAGGTGACACTAGGGTTTTGATTGATTTGTATCTTAATGTGTTATTCTAGTACGAACTCTAGGGCTGTTTGTGACACTTATAGGAATAGCCCAACGGATTGATTGGAAAGAATAATTTTGAGATGGTTTCGTACCCTACCATAATCTCTTCGTTTGTTTTCTGCTATTAGTGACTTTGGAGTGACTCTTTGTTGCATGTTAAGGGATAGTTATACGATCCAATTATGTTATTATTGTTGGGAGAACTTGCACTAGTGAAAGAATGAACCCTAGGCCTTGTTTCCTAGCATTGCAATACCGTTTGTGCTCACTTTTATCACTTGCTACCTTGCTGTTTTTATATTTTCAGATTACAAAAACCTATATCTACCATCCATATTGCACTTGTATCACCATCTCTTCGCCGAACGAGTGCACCTATACAATTTACCGTTGTATTGGGTGTGTTTGGGACACAAGAGACTCTTTGTTATTTGGTTGCAGGGTTGTTTGAGAGAGACCATCTTCAACTTACGCCTCCCACGGATTGACAAACCTTAGGTCATCCACTTGAGGGAAATTTGCTACTGTCCTACAAACCTCTGCACTTGGAGGCCCAACAATGTCTACAAGAAGAAGGTTGCGTAGTAGACATCACGCCCTAGGGGGGTGGGCGCGCCCCCCACCCTCGTGGGCAGCCAGGGACTCTTCTGGCCTGCTTCTGGTACTCCGTGGGCTTCTTCTGGTCCAAAAATGATCTCCGTCAAGTGGCACGTCAATCGGACTCCGTTTGGTTTTCCTTTTCTGCGATACTCTAAAACAAGGAGAAAACATAAACTGGCACTGGGCTCTAGGTTAATAGGTTAGTCCCAAAAATCTTATAAAATGTCATATGAATGCATATAAAACATCCTAGAAGGATAGTATAATAGCATGAATACTTCATAAATTATAGATACGTTGGAGACGTATCACTACTTTGTTGCATCACCCTTTCCTCTTCAAGGGAAAACCAACGCAGTGCTCAAGAGGTAGCAAGAAGGATTTCTGGCGCCGTTGCTGGGGAGGTCTACGCAAAAGTCAACTTACCAAGTACCCATCACAAACCCTTATCTCCGGCATTACATTATTTGCCATTTGCCTCTCGTTTGCCTCTCCCCCACTTCACCCTTGCCGTTTTATTTGCCCTCTCTTTTTCGTTCGCCTCTTTTTTGCTTGCTTGTCGTTATGGCTAGTCCTCTATCTTCTCCGTTGTCTCCCGAGAATGAAGTTCTAAATTTTAAGCAAAGGGAGGGAGAAAATCTAAAAGATGCTTCGTATAGAATTTGCAATGCTCAAAATAGATCTACCAGGAAGCAATCTACTTCCGTTCTTCTCCACAATTTTTATCCAGGTGCTAATCCTTGGTATAGATATATCCTTGATACCATTACCGGAGGGAATTTCTTAGGTACCATAATTTTGATTCTTATAATGCTATGATAGATTTGTTTGGCTCACCCCCTCTTTTGGTTAATGGGACTATGTTAACTTTGGAGCATGTAATGCAAAGGCTTGAAATTATTGAAAATAAGGTTGCTACCGTAGACTTAATTGAAAATTTGGATAAAAAGATCCACAACTGAATCTCTCAATATGGATCTAAAGTAGGAGTTACTTCGAAGAATATTAAAGAGAAGGAACCCATAGTTAATGAGAAAATAAATCAGGATTCCACTAGGATCGATAAACTTGAAGATATCATTACCAACTTGGGAACCGCTTTTTCTTCCGTAAAGAATACTCCAAGTCCTCCTACTAAAATTTCCAAGCTTATATATGTTCCTAAAAATAAGGGTGAATCCTCTCGTAAGGAAACTGCGGATCTCAAATCTATAAGTATTCATCCCAATCTTGTTGCTATCATTAAGGAACCATTTGCTACAAATGAATTTTTCGATCTTCTGCCTAATGGTTTGATAATTACTAAAAAGAAAGAAATTTCTAAGTATGATAGATGTCTCATTGAAGAATTGCCTACCAAAGATGGCAATACGTAGATCTATCCTTGCTTTTATGCATAGCTAGGGGCGTTAAATGATAGCGCTTGTTGGGAGGCAACCCAATTTTATTTTTAGTTTTTTGCTTTTGCTTCTGTTTAGGAATAAATATTTGTTCTAGCCTCTTGTTAGATGTGTTTTTATGTTTTAATTAGTGTTTGTGCCAAGTTAAACATATAGGACCTTCTCGGATGATAGTTATTTGATCTTGCAGAAATTTCTAGAAACTTTCTGTTCACGAAAACAATTGTTAAAAATCACCAGAACGTGATAAAATACTGATTCCAATTTCTGCTGATCAATAAACAAATTGCCTAAGTCCTATTTTGGCTGATTTTTTGGAGTTCCAGAAGTTTGCGTTAGTTGAAGATTACTACAGACTGTTCTGTTTTTGACAGATTCTGTTTTTCGTGTGTTGTTTGCTTATTTTGATGAATCTATGGCTAATAAAATAGTTTATAAACCATAGAGAAGTTGGAATACAGTAGGTTTAACACCAATATAAGGAAAGAATTAGTTTATTACAGTACCTTGAAGTGGTCTTTTGTTTACTTTCCCTAACGGAGCTCACGAGATTTTTGTTGAGTTTTGTGTTGTGAAGTTTTCAAGTTTTGGGTGAAAGATTTTGATGGATTATGGAACAAGGAGTGGCAAGAGCCTAAGCTTGGGGATGCCCATGGAACCCCCAAGATAATCTAAGGACACCAAAAAGCCAAAGCTTGGGGATGCCCCGGAAGGCATCCCCTCTTTCGTCTACTTCCATCGGTAACTTTACTTGGAGCTATATTTTTATTCAACACATGATATGTGTTTTGCTTGGAGCGTATTTTATGATTTGAGTCTTCGCTTTTTAGTTTACCACAATCATCCTTGCTGTACACACCTTTTGAGAGAGCCATACATGATTTGGAAATTATTAGAATACTCTTTGTGCTTCACTTATATCTTTTGAGTTATATAGTTTTGCTCTAGTACTTCACTTATATCTTTAGAGTACGGTGGTGGATTTGTTTTATAGAAACTATTGATCTCTCATGCTTCACTTAGATTATTTTGAGAGTCTTAAATAACATGGTAATTTGCTTAAATAATCCTAATATGCTAGGTATTCAAGAATAGTAAAAACTTTCTTATGAGTGTGTTGAATACTAAGAGAAGTTTGATGCTTGATGATTGTTTTGAGATATGGAAGTAGTGATATTAGAGTCATGCTAGTTGAGTAGTTGTGAATTTGAGAGATACTTGTGTTAAAGTTTTTGATTCCCGTAGCATGTACGTATGGTGAACCGTTATGTGATGAAGTCGGAGCATGATTTATTTATTGATTGTCTTCCTTATGAGTGGAGGTAATAATGTCAAAGTCGTGCTAGTTGAGTAGTTATGAATTTGAGAAATTCTTGTGTTGAAGTTTGCAAGTCTCGTAGCATGCACGTATGGTAAATGTTATGTAACAAATTTGAAACATGAGGTGTTCTTTGATTGTCCTCCTTATGAGTGGCGGTCGGGGACGAGCGATGGTCTTTTCCTACCAATCTATCCCCCTAGGAGCATGCGCGTAGTGCTTGGTTTTGACTACTTGTAGATTTTTGCAGTAAGTATGTGAGTTCTTTATGACTAATGTTGAGTCCATGGATTATACACACTCTCACCCTTCCATCATTGCTAGCCTCTTCGGTACCGTGCATTGGCCTTTCTCACATTGAGAGTTGGTGCAAACTTCGCCGGTGCATCGAAACCCCGTGATATGATACGCTCTTTCACACATAAACCTCCTTATATCTTCCTCAAAACATCCACCATACCTACCTATTATGGCATTTGCATAGCCATTCCGAGATATATTGCCATGCAACTTTCCACCATTCCGTTTATCATGACACATTCATCATTGTCATATTGCTAGCATGATCATGTAGTTGACATAGTATTTGTGGCAAAGCCACCGTTCATAATTCTTTCATACATGTCACTCTTGGTTCATTGCATATCCCGTATATCACGGAGGCATTCATATAGAGTCATACTTTGTTCTAGTATCGAGTTGTAATCATTGAGTTGTAAATAAATAGAAGTGTGATGATCATCATTTTCTAGAGCATTGTCCCAAGTGAGGAATAAAAAAATAATTAAAAAAAGGGAGAGAAAGGCCAAAAAAAAGAGAAGGCCCAAAAAAATGAGAGAAAAAGAGAGAAGGGACAATTCTACTATCCTTTGCCACACTTGTGCTTCAAAGTAGCACCATAATCTTCATGATAGGGAATCTCTTGTTTTGTCACTTTTATATACTAGTGGGAATTTTTCATTATAGAACTTGGCTTGTATATTCCAACAACGGGCCTCCTCAAGTGCCCTTTGTCTTCTCCACATAAGCCCCATCATCATATTCTATTCCACCCATAGTGCTATGTCCATGGCTCGCGCTCATATATTGCATGAAAGTTTATAGGTTTGAGATTTCTAAAGTATGAAACAATTGTTTGGCTTGTAATCGGGGTTGTGCATGATGAGAGCATTCTTGTGTGACGAAAATGGAGCATGACTAAACTATATGATTTTGTAGGGATGAACTTTCTTTGGTCATGTTATTTTGAGAAGACATAATTGCTTAATTAGTATGCTTAAAGTATTATTTTTTTTGTCAATATGAACTTTTATCTTGAATCTTTCGGATCTGAATATTCATACCACAATTAAAAAGAATTACATCGAAATTATGCCAAGTAGCACTCCACATCAAAAATTATCTTTTTTATCATTTACCTACTCGAGGACGAGCAGGAATTAAGCTTGGGGATGCTTGATACGTCTCCAACGTATCTATAATTTTTTATTGCTCCATGCTATATTATCTACTATTTTGGACATTATTGGGATTTATTATTCACTTTTATATTATTTTTGGGACTAACCTATTAACCGGAGGCCCAGCCCAGAATTGCTGTTTTTTTGCCTATTTCAGAGTTTCGCAAAAAAGGAATATCAAACGGAGTCCAAACAGAATGAAACCTTAGGGAATGTGATTTTTAGGAAGATTATGATCCGGGAGACTTGGACCCTACGTCAAGAAACAAAAGAGCAGGTCACGAGGTAGGGGGCGCGCCCTCACCCTCATGGGCCCCCTGTTGCTCCACCTACGTACCCCCAAACGATCAGATACGGAGCCAAAAACCTAATTCCACCGTCGCAACCTTCTGTACCCATGATATCCCATCTTGGGGCCTGTTCCGGAGCTCCGCCGGAGGGGGCATCCATCACGGAGGGCTTCTACATCAACACCATAGCCTCTCCGATGAAGTGTGGGTAGTTTACCTCAGACCTTCGGGTCCATAGTTAGTAGCTAGATGGCTTCTTCTCTCTTTTTGGATCTCAATACAATGTTCTCCCCCTCTCTCGTGGAGATATATTTGATGTAATCTTCTTCTTGCGGTGTGTTTGTTGAGACCGATGAATTGTGGGTTTATGATCAAGATTATCTATGAACAATATTTGAATCTTCTCTAAATTCTTTTATGTATGATTGCTTATCTTTGCAAGTCTCTTCGAATTATCAGTTTGGTTTGGCCTACTAGATTGATCTTTCTTGCAATGGGAGAAGTGCTTAGCTTTGGGTTCAATCTTGCGGTGTCCTTTCCCAAAGGATGAGGGGCAGCAAGGCACGTATTGTATTGTTGCCATCGAGGATAACAAGATGGTTTTTTTATCATATTGCATGAATTTATCTCTCTACATCATGTCATCTTGCTTAAGGCGTTACTATGTTTTCATTAACTTAATACTCTAGATGCATGCTCGATAGCGGTCGATGAGTGGAGTAATAGTAGTAGATGCAGGCAGGAGTCGTTCTACTTGTCACGGACGTGATGCCTATATACATGATCATAACTAGATATTCTCATAACTATGCTCAATTCTGTCAATTGCTCAACAGTAATTCGTTCACCCACCGTAAAATACTTATGCTCTTGAGAGAAGCCACTAGTGAAACCTATGGCCCCTGGGTCTATCTTCATCATATTAATCTTCCAACACTTAGTTAATTCCTTTGCTTTTTTACTTTGCATCTTTATCACAAAAATACCAAAAATATTATCCTATCATATCTATCAGATCTCACTCTCGTAAGTGACCGTGAAGGGATTGACAACCCCTTATCGCGTTGGTTGCGAGGATTTATGTGTATTGTGTAGGTACGAGGGACTCGCGCGTAGCCTCCTACTGGATTGATACCTTGGTTCTCAAAAACTGAGGGAAATACTTACGCTACTTTGTTGCATCACCCTTTCCTCTTCAAGGGAAAACCAACGCAGTGCTCAAGAGGTAGCATCCACTATGTAGCCATAATATGTGTCCTTTCCCCACTTGGTTGCTGCATCAAAGCGGACATCGCTGTTTTGGTTGCTGCTCTTTTCATCTTGGGCGATCGTGTAAAATGTATTCTTATTTATCTCGTATCCTTTGTAAGTCAATACAGTCGAAGATGGTCCCTTGGACAACGAGTACAGCTCATCACAAACAGTGTTGTCACCTTTGAGACGTGTTTCCAACCAACTGCTGAAAGTCCTGATGTGTTCACATGTAATCCAGTCGTCACACTGCTCCGGGTGTTTGGAGCGCAGACTGTTCTTGTGTTCATCGACATACGGGGTCACCAAGGTAGAGTTCTGTGGAACTGTGTAGTGTGCTTGAGACCAAGAATGCCCGTCCCTGCAAATTATTGAGTCCCCTCCAAGCGTGCCTTTTTCCAATCAGTCTCCCCTCATACCGCGATTTAGGGAGACCTATCTTCTTAAGGCCATGAATGAAGTCAACACAAAACCCAATGACATCCTCTGTTTGATGGCCCATGGAGATGCTTCCTTCTGGCCTAGTGCGGTTATGGACATATTTCTTTAGGACTCCCATGAACCTCTCAAAGGGGAACATATTGTGTAGAAATACTGGGCCCAGAATGACAATCTCGTTGACTAGATGAACTAGGACGTGCGTCATGATATTGAAGAAGGATGGTGGGAACACCTGCTCAAAACTGACAAGACATTGCGCCACATCACTCCTTAGCCTTGGTATGATTTCTGGATCGATCACCTTCTGAGAGATTGCATTGAGGAATGCACATAGCTTCACAATGGCTAATCGGACTTTTTCCGGTAGAAGCCCCCTCAATGCAACCGGAAGCAGTTGCGTCATAATCATGTGGCAGTCATGAGACTTTAGGTTCTGGAACTTTTTCTCTGGTATATTTATTATTCCCTTTATATTTGACGAGAAGCCAGACGGGACCGTCATACTGAGCAGGCATTCAAAGAAGATTTCCTTCTCTTCTTTGGTAAGAGCATAGCTGGCAGGACCTTCATACTGCTTTGGAGGCATGCCGTCTTTTTCGTGCAAACGTTGCAGGTCCTCCCGTGCCTTCGGTGTATCTTTTGTCTTCCCATACACGCCCAAGAAGCCTAGTAGGTTCACGCAAAGGTTCTTCGTCATGTGCATCATGTCGATTGAAGAACGGACCTCTAGGTCTTTCCAGTAGGGTAGGTCCCAAAATATAGATTTCTTCTTCCACATGGGTGCGCATCCCTCAGCGTCATTCGGAACAGATAGTCCGCCGGGACCCTTTCCAAAGATTACATGTAAATCATTTACCGGTACACATGGCGCGCTTCTTCCAGTGATCTGCCTCGCCTTTGAAATGCTTGCCTTTCTTTCGACATTGATGGTTGGTTGGAAGAAATCGACGATGGCCCAAGTACACATTCTTCCTGCATTTGTCGAGGTATATACTTTCGGTGTTAGCTAAACAGTGCGTGCATGCGTGGTATCCCTTGTTTGTCTATCCTGAAAGGTTACTGAGAGCGGGCCAATTGTTGATGGTTACAAACAGCAACGCGTGCAGGTTAAATTCCTCGTGTTTGTGCTCATCCCACACACGTACACCGTTTCCATTCCACAGTTGTAAAAGTTCTTCAACTAATGGCCTTAGGTACACATCAATGTCGTTGCCGGGTTGCTTAGGGCTGAGAACTGGCATCATAATGAACTTCCGCTTCATGCACATCCAAGGAGGAAGGTTATACATACATAGAGTCACGGGCCAGGTGTTGTGATTGCTGCTTTGCTCCCCGAAAGGATTAATGCCATCCGCTCTTAAACCAAACCATACGTTCCTTGGGTCACCTGCAAATTCAGCCCAGTGCTTTCTCTCGATTTTCTCCACTGCGACCCGTCAGTGGGTGCTCTCAACTTCCCGTCTTTCTTACGGTCCTCTCTGTGACAACACATCAACTTGGCATGTTCTTCGTTTCTGAACAGACGTTTCAACCGTGGTATTATAGGAGCATACCACATCACCTTCGCAGGAACCCTCTTCCCGGGGGGTTCGCCATCAACATCACCAGGGTCATCACGTCTGATCTTATACCGCAATGCACCTCATATCAGGCATGCGTTCGTATCCTCATACGCACCGCGGTAGAGGATGTAGTCATTAGGGCATGCATGTATCTTCTGCACCTCCAATCCTAGAGGGCATACGACCTTGTTTGTTGCGTATGTACTGTCAGGCAATTCTCTATCCTTTGGAAGATTCTTCTTCAATATTTTCAGTAGCTTCTCAAATCCTTTGTCAGGCACAACATTCTCTGATTTTCATTGCAGCAATTCCAGTATGGAACCGAGCTTTGTGTTGCCATCTTCGCAATTGGGGTACAACCCTTTTTTGTGATCCTCTAACATGCGATCGAACTTCAGCTTCTCCTTTTGACTTTCACACTATGTCCTTGCATCAACAATGACCCGGCGGAGATCATCATCATCGAGCACAACGTCCGGTTCCTTTGATCTTCAGCAGCTTCCCCCGTTGCAACATCACCGTATTCAGGGGGCGCATAGTTTTCATCGTCCTCTTCTTCTTCGTTGTCTTCCATCATAGCCCCTATTTCTCCGTGCTTCGTCCAAACATTATACTGTGGCATGAAACCCTTATAAAGCAGGTGGGTGTGATGGGTTTTTCGGTCAGAGTAAGACTTCGTATTCCCACATATAGGGCATGGACAACACATAAAACCATTCTGCTTGTTTGCCTCAGCCACTTCGAGAAAATTATGCACGCCCTTAACGTACTCGAAGGGGTGTCTGTCACCGTACATCCATTGCTGGTTCATCTGCATGCATTATATATAATTAAGTGTGTCAAAAACCATTAGAGAACATCATGGATAGCCAAGTGACCAAATTAATAGAAGTTCATCATCACAATTAAACCAAAGTACATACATAGTTCTCATTGAACAACATATAGCTCTCCAGAGTATCTAATTAAACCATACATTGTAACTATGTAAAACATTTCAATGCAACAACAAATGCGATCATAATCGCAACCAAGGTAACAATTGATCCAACGGCATAATGATACCAAGCCTCGGTATGAATGCCATATTTTCTAATCTTTCTAATCTTCAAACGCATTGCGTCCATCTTGATCTTGTGATCATCGACGACATTCGCAACATGCAACTCCAATATCATCTTCTCCTCCTCATTTTTCTTTATTTTTTCCTTCAAGTAATTGTTTTCTTCAACTAAATTTAACCTCTCGACAATAGGGTCTGTTGGAATTTCCGGTTCACATACCTCCGAGATAAATAAAATCTATGTCACGTTGGTCGGCATAATTGTCATAAACATTAAATGAACCAAATAGTTATAAAAGATAATATATACCACATCTGAATCATAGACAGGACGAGGGCCGACGGGGGCGGATACCAAAACCATCGCACTATAATAACAAGCAATAATAAAAGTAAGAAAAATAGACAAGTATCTATCTAAAGTAAGTATTTTTTTCTTTCAGAAAGAAGATAAGAACAAGAGGCTTACCACGGTGGTGCCGACGACGAGATCGGCGCGGGCAATCGACGGCAGTGAAGACGGGGACGGGACAAACAGACCGCTAAACCTAGACAAATCTCGGGGAAAATGGAGCTTGGAGGTCGAGCTTCGAGAGGAGAAAGCTTAACTAGTGTGGCTCGGGCATTTCATCGAACACCTCATGTGCATAGGAGGTGAGCTAGAGCACCACAAAGCACTCCCCTCGCCGGCCAGAAAAAGCAGAGCACTGTGGAGTGCTCTGCTGCGGCGATGGGGGTATATATAGGCAACTCATTGGTCCCGGTTCGTGGCTGGAACCGGGACTAATGTCCCCCTTCCGTCCCGGTTCCAGCCACGAACGGGGACCAATGGCTGTGGGCCAGGAGCGAGGGCCATTGGTCCTGGTTCGTGCCTGGAACCGGGACAAATGGGTCGAACGAACCGGGACAAATGCCCCACGAGGCCCGGCCGCCCCCAGGCGCCTGAATCGGACGCATGCCCCCATGGGTCCCGGTTCGTGACTGAACCGGGACTAATGGGCTGGCCAGGCCCCAACCAAAGCCATGTTTTCTACTATTGATACACAAATCTTATGAATAACATAATCTTAAACCTAAGGTATTACTTCCAGAAACAAATCAATGATTTTAGAAATGAAAGGAAGATGAGGTAGACAATAGCATGGACTGCGGCAGCAGCTAGACTCATAGAGGTGACGGGAGGCGAGGGGAAAGGGGGAAGGGAGGACATGCGCCCCTCACACCGAAGCAATATGCCACAGAAGACACTTGGTGATCCCATTGATCCATAGCACATCCTATGTGAGGTTAAATAGTACCACTTTATCTATACAATCTGCATGACCAAAAAAAAATTCTAGTCCACGGGATTTGGCATGAACAAACGTAATAGTTCAAATCAACAATAAGAGGCGAATCATGAATAGAAGCATAACACCAATGTACTAGAACCATTCTTCTAGACATGCAGTCTGTAAAATTTCCAGCTCAACTAAATAATAAGAAATGATAACCAACCAAACTAAAAAATTATGAAATGAAGTCATTGGCATCAACTGCAGGATTCACCTACAATAGCTTAAAAAAATGCTCTGTAGCTCAAATTTTCAGCACAACAACACATTCTCCACAATAGCATCGAATTTCCGCACCTTATTTGGAAAATAATAAACAACATAAACAAGAGATTGAGAGGGGAAAATATTTTGTGACGCCCTCAATTCAATCGTACACTAATCATACATGCAACTGTGTACGATCAAGATCAAGGACTCACGGGAAGATATCATAACACAACTCTAGACACAAATAAAATAATATAAGCTTTATATTACAAGCCATGGGCCTCGAGGGCTCGAATACATCAGCTCGAAAACACAAGAGTTAGCGGAAGCAACAATATCTGAGTACAGACATAAGTTAGACAAGTTTGCCTTAAGAAGGCTAGCACAAAAGCAACATCGATCGAAAAGGCAAGGCCTCCTGCCTGGGAGCCTCCTAACTTCTCCTGGTCGTCGACGGCCTCCATGTAGTAGCAGGCACCCTCAGTGTAGTAGCAGTCGTCGTCGAAGGTGGCGTCTGGATCCTGGATCCACCATCTGGTTGCAGCATCCGGGAAGAATGGAAAGAGGTGGAAAAAGGGGAGCAAAGTACTCGCAAGCAAGGATCTACACTACAAATGCATCGGTATCAATGAAATAGGCTGTATCTGTGGATTGAACTGCAGAATGCTAGAAGAGAAGGGGGAAAGCCTAGCCTATCGAAGACTAGCATCTTCAAGCGTCTTGCGGCATCAGAAGAGATAAGAGTAGCATAAAGTAAAGTAGTAGTAGTGTTAACAACCTCGGCCAGAGATCCTTTCTCGACTCCCTGCGAGAAAGCAATCCCAGAGCCATACTATCCATTTCTCATTACAAGTATCCAGTTATAGTTGTATCGATCGGGATACAACTCCAAGTGTCCGTTATCGTAGGACAGGCTATCGATAGATGTTTTCTTCCCTATAGGGGTGCACCAACTTACCCACCACGCTTGATTACCTCCGGCCGGACACACTTTCCTGGGTCATGCCCGGCCTCAGCCAAACAATACGCTGCAACCCGACCTAGGCTTAAAAGAGAGGTCAGCACGCCGGACTACACCTATGCCCCCAGGGGTCATGGGCCATCGCCCCGAGAACTCTTGCACGTTGCGAACGCGGCCGGTGAGTAGACCTAGCTACCTCCTTCAAAAAGGCAGGTGCTTACGCAGTCCAACCCGGCACGTGCCACTCAATCGTTGAAGTCTATTAAGCTTCGGCTGATGCATACGACGCAGAACGCCCATACTATGCCCACGTGATGGTTAGTGCTATCACGCCAGAGGCCCTCGGATCAAATATCCAAATCGTAGTGGATTAGGAACGCGCGGTAACAAGCAGAGACTCACGAAAGATGTGACCCCGTCGCCCCGTCTCGAGGACTTGCGACAAGGGCTAATAATGCCCGGCCACGCCTCGTAATTATCTCGCGGGCACCCTCCAGGTCAACCCGACTCCTCATCACTCGCAAATATGCTCGCGCGAGTACCCCTCAGGGCCGACCCGTCTTTAGTAATATGGTTCAATGTAAAGTCATAGTAACCATAGTAATGTACGATGCCGGGGCCTGGTCTTCGATCCCGTTGATCGGGTCTTCTGATAACCCAGCGGGCATGTCGGGACAAAGTGGGGGTCTCTGATGGGTCTCTACCCAACCTATACTAAGCAGTTTAGGATAAGCAGGTAGGTAGCAATAAGCAGGCTATGCATCAGAATAGGAGCAATCAATTACAGTAGCAAAATCTAATGCAAGCATGAGAGAATGGAAGGGGCAATATCAGGATGATCAAAGGGGGGTCTTGCCTGGAAGCTCTGCTGTAAAGGAAGAAGATTCGTCGGTAACGTAGTCGATGACAGGGGCTGCATCGGTCTCGGGGTCTACCGGAGAGAAGGGGGGGGAAGAAAAATAAATATAAAGTAAACAAAGCATCATAAAGCATAACATGGCAATACGTTGTGCCGGGTGTGACCTAACGTATGGCTACATGATATAGGTGAAGGGGGAATTCAACCGGGAAGGTATTCTTGGTTCCGGACCTGTGTTAGACAAATGACCGGTGGGGGAAAGTTCCATGTTCAGATAGTTAGAGGCATCTGACAGGTAAACAAATCGCGTACTCGGATTCGTCTCGTCGTTCTGAGCAACTTTCATATATAAAACTTTTTCATCCGAGTTACGGATTAATTTCTATGATTTTCTAAAGTTTTAAACAATCCTAGAATTAAATTAATTCGAAAGCTAAATAGCTAAATTGCTAGACACACCCAGAAGTGTACCCTGCCAGGAGTTATCTGAGGCTGACACTGGGGTCCAGTTGACTGCTATCTGTTGACTAGTCAAACTATCAGGGGGACCCCACCTGTCATTGACCGATTGTTTAATTGATTTATTTACATCTGTTTAATTCACAAGGGACCCACATGTCATACTCTAATGTTAGTTTAACAGAGTTTTATAGTTTACCAACTAGTCAATTAGGGAGGTGGGTCCCTGAAGTCAGCGGGCCAGAGGGGTTCATTAGCGAGGGGGGCGCTCATTAGCGAGGCTGAAGAGGCCCAGCACGCACGGACGCTGGAGGCGCCGGCGGCCAGAACCTTCGGCTCGCACGGGAGAGGCTGGGTGAGGGCGGCCACTTGGGAGAGGGACCGGCGCAGGAGGGGGCCGGCAGCTACGCATTGGGCAGCGGCGGCGGCGCAAAGCAGCAGTAGCTGCAGGAGGCGGCGAGGCAAGCGGCTGCAGCGGCAGGCAGGGCAACAGGCGGGGGTCTCGGTCGAAGCAGCAAGTAGTGGCAAGGGGCGGCACTGGCATGGCCGGGAGGAGGCAAACGCGAGGAGCGGGCAGGGTGGGGGCTGCAGGAAGCAGCGAGGGCCGGCGGGTGAGCAGCAGGAGCAGCGGGGTAGCACGACGAGCAGAGCAGCAGCTTGGCAGAAGCAGTTGCAGCAGCAACTGTGAGCGGCAGCAGCGAGCGGAGCCAGGTGTGACGGAACACGCGCGCGAACGGGCGCCTGGGGCGGCAAGTGGGTTGGGCGGCGAGGTGTCGGGTGAACGAGGGAGAGTCGAACAGCGGAGGGGCGCGGTCGTAGTTCGGGAGCGCATGGACGTTGTGCTAAGGCTCGCCTCCGAACGTAGTGAGCGGCTAGGCGGGCTACTGAGAGCTCCCAGAGTACGACGGCCAGCAGGAGTGGGCTCGGGCAGCTCGGCGTCGAGCCGTTCCCCGGTCATAGCGGACGGCCGAGCCAGCGGTTGCCGCCAGCTAGCTAGAGCAAGACGCGGGCGGCCAGAGGGAGGGAGGAGAGGCAGACGCTCACTGGGGAGGCACACGTAGGCCCGGTGAGTGCGTAGGAGCAGCAGCGGCGCCGGATTTGAAGAGGAACGACGATGGCAGCAGGATGAAGACAATCTCGATCCGGCGTAGCAGGGGGATCCCGACTTGTTCTTCTTCGTGTAGTCGAAGTGGGCGAGGTTGAGGGAGCCCCTGGACATGGAGCCAGCCCGCGAGGAGCGCGGTGGTCGCGTGGATGAGGGAGGCCATGGCGATGGGTGGGTTCGGGTGAGGGTGGAGAAGGGGATCTTGGGCGGGGGCGGAATGGAGCAAGAGGGCCTGGGGGAGAGGGGGCAAGTGGGAGAGACGGTATGAGGGAAGCCCGACGCGTCGCCCTTATCCCCTCGGGGCAGCACCGGCGAGCCTGGTCTGGCGGGGACGAGCCTGTGTAGCGACTCGGGTCGGGGGAACAGGGAGGAGGGAGGCGACCGGGGGAGATGTTCTAGACTAGTTGGGCCTGCTGGTCCGGGTGGCCAAGGCCCAAAGGGGGCACGGGGGCTTCTCCCCCCTTTTCTTTTTATTGGTTTATAAATTAAATAGCTAGCCCCTGTTTTATTCATTTCAGAGCATTTAAACACCTTATAAAATTTTTGTTTCAACATAACAATTATCTTGGGATTATTTTCCACACTTTGAACATTTTAGTTTGCATGTTTGACAAATTTGAATTTGGACTTCAATTTGAATCATGATTTGGATCAAGTGAGGATTAGCAACAGTAATGTGATGACATGGCACCATTAGCGGGGGATTAATGTAGCTTAATTATCCGGGCATCACAATTCTCCTCCTCTACAAGAAATCTCGTCCCGAGATTTAAGGAGTGAAATAAGAGGGAAGCTATAAGAACGGATGTCTGAAAGGATCGGCATCCGATAGTTATCCCAAGGAAGGAGATTTTAGAAGCACCAAGAAATGTATCGAGAGTGCTATAAGGAGGTTCAACAAGTTTCAACCAGGTAGTCATCCAGCGGATGCCTAAAACAAGTGATGATGGGGTTCAGAGCAATGAAGGATAATGTTGCCTCTGATACCAGAATGAAACATGGGGAGGAAGTTGGCTCGTGAATTACATACGAAGCCAAGTGCAAAGAATGTCTCGGAATCAAGGTTGTACATGAGAGTAAGGTTTCGATCCTGTGGAACTGTGGGATATGGGCCCACCATGTGGGTTAAAAGTAGAAAGGGTGCCGATAGCAAGGCATGTCAGGTGATAGACTGTCAGGTATGTTGCCAACAATGTTGGTACCAAGGGCGAGGGACGAAGAGAACTATTTTCCTGCTCGTTGAACGAGGCGGACCAATAGGCAAAGTTCTCGTCCATCGGTGGTTACCTGAATGTCATCAACATTAGTAACAGGGTCGTACTGACCGAATTGTACCTTGAGGCATTTTTATAAGCAGGGAATTATTTCTTATTTTACCATGTAGATCAAAAGAAAGACTAATAAACCAATGGAAAGGAAAATGTGATTATCAGGATTAATCAGATCAAAGGAAAGGAAAAATGTGTTTGCACAAGTGTGAATTTAGGGTATATCCTTCCCAAGGAAAGGCGGGGCATGATATACATGATAGGACAGCAAGTTCAAAAAGTATTTAGACAAAGGGGGCGAGGGAAGAAACATGATACTACTCACACCACGTGTTTGAATAATAAATCAAGAAACATTTAGCATTGGGCTTCAAATGTTCTTTGTTGAAAATTGGAGTACCATAGGCATGCTTTGAGATAGCATTGACATGGTCATCAGGTGAAGATCAGACTTTGGAAACACAAAGGATCCATCAAGAATAACTTGTATAATAAGTCTTACAATTTCCTCATGGAAAGAATGGGTCCTCCGGGAAGGTGTGCTAGGCATGACATAACCTTACCGGGTCATATAAAGACCAACATTATAACTCTTGGAAATATGTTCTAACCATCATATCTGACCGAGATTCAGATCTGATTGGTGTCACGATGCCTCAGACTTAGGATGCCTGAGAAGAAAAGGTGCGGCACAATTTGACGAGATGACATTGTAAGATTCTCGGGAAATGAACTATGGAAGCGAGTTCTAAAACAAGAGTTCATCAGTAAACCAAGGAGAGGACGAGGGGGTGGCTGATGGACTCAGCGACAATTCATCAAGACTCCCAAAAGATAGATTTCCACAATTGCGTGAACACGGAGATATCATTGGTTAGCCCAAAAGATATAATGATGTATGCTCGAGGAGAACATCCACGAGTAAACATTGGTTGAAACGTGCACCTGAAATATGGACTTAGGTAGCATGTGTTGGGTTCTACGGTAGGGTGCATCGACTGCAAATTAAAATTTTCCTACGCGCAGAACATCCAGGAACATGCTACGGGAGATGGATCACAGTTCGTTACCACTAGATGCGCAGTGCCGTGCAGCGGAAGAAGAGTTGGGGCAGCGCGTCCGCGTGGATCGTCTCCTCCTCGTCCGATCTCCCTCGAACAGCCAGTCGTCCAATCCCACGTACGAGTTCGCCGGAGCGGCGCAAGTGCACCGCCTCTAACGGTATCCGCGCATGCAGGAGGAACACCGTGTGGCGGACTGCTAGGTCCGATCACATAGTCAGCGGCGAGTGGAGGTGGCTATTCGCAACACATGCAAACCCTAGTCGCAGCGCCGAAGCGATCAACCGCATGAGTGTGCCGCACCTCCACTTTATATATGCGTCCATCGCAGGCTCAACACTTGGGCCTCGCACGGACCCTAAGCCCAAAGTCTACTCGGTCACGTTCCTAGTCCAGTTCGGATCACATCCGACCAGTGTCCTACGAACAGACCTCGTAGGTTCCTTCCCTTAAGCGCGCGACCCCTTAGGTTCAAGTCGGCTTGGTCACAGTTCGGATCACCTCCGACCTGCACAGTTGGTAGCGGCCTCTAGCAAGGCGTGCCGACCACCAAGCATACTATGAAGCTGGTTAGGCGAACCTGTACAACGTGTCACACTTCTGTTCCCTTTGCCACATGATATATGTTGTCGGGCTCAAGGCGAGAATGTCATCCTTGTGCTAGCCCGACCTCTTTCTCGTTCCAGTGATGCCGACCACAATCTGGATTATCTCATAATCCTTGTCGCATGGCCATGCTATTCCTGGTCGGATCACACGAGGGGCCCAGTGAATATCTCTCCTGATCGGAGGGGCAAATCCCATCTTGCTCGACCATGTCTCGCAGCATGGGACTGGACAAACCCGAAACCTACCTTTGTACTACCCAGTCACGGAGTAGCGTTTGGTCGGCCCAAAGCAAGTCTATCACCATCCCGAGTGCATGCGTCAGCTCAGGTCTTAGGACATAGAACGTATGTTGTACTAGAGACTCACAGATGACATATCGCTGCGTCTCATAGTTGGCTCTGTCCGACTCGGACCTTATCTCGACTCAGATCCGACTACGTCGAATCCGACCAGACCTTTCCAAGTCCATATTATCCGGTTAGCATCCAATGCTTCATGGCTAGTGAGACCGAGCCATCGACCGTGTCATATGCTAGTCTAGTCGGCTGCGCCTCCACACAGCCCTTTCGACTAGGGACCTTTTAGGACAGTCATCATACAATGCATAGTCCCACAAACAAGTCACGTACTTGCTGATACACATCATTGATAATGTCCAAGGACTATCTTTATTCATAAACACATAGGAAATATCATCATACATGATTGCCTCTAGGGCATATCTCCAACAGCATGATCAATGTTAGTATGGTGATTCGATAACCAATGGTCTAATAATGAAATATCGACCATCAACTTCAAAGCAATAGGGTTGCTAGAAGTTTTGAAGACGCACATCATAGTTCAATTGTCGGTTTTCCGGTTAGAAACAATCACAGGGACCAAGGAATGAACGGATATGGCAAGAGGTATCACATGTATCAAGATCTCTTAAGAGGTGGTGAAACTCTCACAACTTTCTTGACATAAAAGATGGTAATACTCCAAGGTAAAGAAGAACAAATGTTGGATAGCAAGGATCTCAAGGTATATCACAAAACACGAACAAGTTAGTGTTAAACGGAAGGCAATAAAGTGGTCGATGATAATACAAATCATCAAGGGCAAGGATGGTATTTCTCAACAAGAATTAAACTGATATCCTGGAAGAGCTCATAAGGCTGATGATCATCACGACACATTTGTCGAGAGATTTCATGAAGATGTAATCAATCAGCGACGACACCAAGTCAAAGGAATGATGAAGCAAAAGGTTATTGGAACCATGGGTACGACACAAACTCGAAATCAAGCTTGTTGTTCAAGGTGAATTGATAAAATAAGGAAGATCGACGTAAGCTTCGCTCATCGTTGAAAAGTTGTGCCCCGGGAATAAGGACCAGGTAGCACAGTTAAATTAGCACGATAATGATATAGTCGATCAGGCTAGGAATGATGTGACGGAGTATCACTCCAATTAAGATTTTATAAGAGGTAGTGCAATGACACAATATCATCGAGATAACATGAGGCAATACTTGAAGGTAGATCAAATTAGAGGTTGGACAGGTGAAATGACTTGCATGAGACAAGTATTTTAACTTGTCCGGGAAATGGAATTAAGGAGAAACTATGGTCGGAACCACGATTATGAATGATCAAACCACCGATACAAGATGAACTTATAACAAGGGGTAATTATTTTTATGAGAAGTTCCATGATAAGTTCTACATCGGTTCCATGGGCATCAACACAAAGGTTCAAGATTGACTCCCACTTCTTCAATGCATAACCTTTCATTCACTCCTCGTTTTCAAAGAATTTGTAGTGCGAAAGATTTATCTGGTGAAGCACCAGAAGAGTATGACTCACATCTCTTTCAAGTTCACACGGATTAGGGAAGGCATAGGTTCAACCCGTAGGGGTATCTTAGGAACATATACCACTAACTTCAGGATTAAAATATACCAGCTCGAAAGCAGAGCATGGTTGACAAAAGCAGATGATAGAATTTACCAAAGGCATTATGTGCGAGGGCAAAACTCACAAGTTTAATGAATATGAAGGTCATTGTCGGATAATAATCCACCAAGGATATGGCGGTCCATAAAAGATCTGATGTGAGTATCGATACTCACCCAGAAGAAGAAAGAATGCAAAGGCATCAGGTTATAGATATAAATGGATAACTTCAAAGCTTGAATACAAAGGAATTACGATTTTCAAATCAGAAGATCTGAAGCAGAGGCTCTGATCAAAAGATAATTGAGTTGAATCAATACAGATCGACAATCAATCAAGGTTTGATTTGACAATAACAAGCTCATGTTTGGAGTGACGTCTGAGCCGGCAGGATGAATGCTAGGATCTTTTTTTTAGAAAACTTTCAATCTATTCATAGTTCTATCATGGCAGTACAACGAACACTAGAAATAATAAAAATTACATCCAGATCCGTATACCACCTAGCGATGATTACAATCACTGAAGCGAGCCGAAGGCGCGTGTCACATCCCTAGTTCTATTAATGCCTAGTGCTAGCATCTGGTGTTGCATCATGTTTAAATTTCAGTTAAACCTGAAATGGGTATTGCCTAAACCCTAGCATTAAAGGAATTCACTAGGTTCAACCAAAATATTTCCAGTAAATCCAAATGACTTTCAAAAGTGTTCATCATTCTTGGAAAATCCGAAACAAGAATCAGAGGTGATGCACATTTTCCATGACATATTGGGCTCTGGATTTAAATAATACCCTAATTGCATTTGGGCATTTAAATTTTATATATTATATTAAATGTCCAAATATTCATGAACTGAAATTCTGGTTATTGGAAATAATCCAAATAGTGGCCACAAGCAGTCTCATGATTTTTGAAAGTACATAGGTATTTTTAATAAAGCCCTAAAAATTTGCAGAATAATAGAAAACTGAAATAATTAGTAAAAGCAGAGAGGAGAGAAACCTTACCTAGACTTACCTCTCCAGCCCACCTGCGCAGCCCACCTGACCGGCCCAGCACTGCAGCTGGCCGGCCCAGCCCACCACCGCTTTCCTCCCTATCGTCTTCCCCTTGCCAGGAGGACGAGCGCATGGTCGGCGCGCGTGAGCACGCGTTCGGCCACCTCCTGCTTGCTTGCCGCTGCTGGAGTCGGCCCGAGCGCCACGTGCATCGCCCGACCCTCCCCCGGACCTCTCTCTCTCTCCAGTGGCCTCCCCTCCTCTCTCTCGCCCTTTCCCTGCGAATGCCCGAGCGCTGCCGCGCCGCCGTCCACCATTCGCGCAGCCACCGAGCCCTCCCCGTCCTCTGCCTGTGTCCAGAAGCTCGCCGAATCGCCATAGACCTCTCCGACGACCCACACAAGCCGGGACGCCCTGCAGAGCTGCCCTCAACGTCGTCTTCCTCGTCGGTGCCGCAGATCGCCGCCGTCAAATCCGTCGCTGTCCGTGCCTCCCCAAGCTGACTGAGACCGCCTACGGGACCGCTGTGAGCTCTACTAGCTTTCCCCTCTTCCCACGTAGTCTTTTTCCCCGCCGTAGCCGTGCTAGCCACCGTACCGAGCACCGCCGTCCGCCATGGACGCCGGGCCTGGCGCTGCCGTGCCGCTCCGCTCAAGCTGCAACGCCCCGGATCCGATGCGCCAGGTGTCTTCCAGTTATTCGCCGTCGTTGCCAGGTCATGTGCTTGCGTGTTGCACTTTGCCATGTCATCATTTGCATTTCATATCATATCATCATGTGCATTTCATTTTGCATACGTGCTCGTCTCATGCATCCGAGCATTTTCCCCGTTGTCCGTTTTGCAATCCGGCACTCCTATGTCTCCCGGTGCCCCCCTTTACCTCTTTTCGTGTGTGGGTATTAAACGTTCTCGGAATGGACCGAGGTTTGTCAAGCGGCCTTGGTATAGCACCGGTAGACCGCGTGTCAAGTTTCGTGCCATTTGGAGGTCGTTTGATACTCCAACGGTTAACCGGGTAACCGTGAAAGCCTCTTTTGTTTGCAGCCCAACACACCCTTCCAAAGTGGCCCAAAACCCAGCCAACTCCCCTCCATGCTCTCGGTCGTTCGATCACGATCGTGTGGGCGAAAACCGCACCTCATTTGGACTCTCCTAGCTCCCTCTATCTATAAATAGCTCCCTCCCCCGAAATTCGCGGATCAATTTCAAACAGTAGTTTTCCCTCTCCGCCGCCCGGACGTGTCCGTCCCGCGGACCGTCCCAGCGCCGCCGCCCAGCCAATGGCGCGCCACCTCACCGTCGCCGACCCTCTCTCTCCTCTGCGCCTGCTGGGCCGGAGGCCTAGATCCGCCCCGCCAGTCCGGATCCAGCGCGCCGCCGCCCGCCTCCACCTCCCGCTCCTGCGCCGCCGTCACCGCTGGTGGCGGACCCGGCCGCCGCCGGATCTCCGCCGCCCCGCCGCCGCCGGGCGATCGCGGCCGCCCTCGCCGCCGCCCGGCGTTCGCGCCTCTCCGCCTGCCACAGCCTCGCCGGACCTCGCCCGCCGCGGATGCCTTGCCCGCCGCCACCGCCTGGTCGGGACGAGCGGAGGTGCCGCCAACCCTGCCGCCCGCATCGCGCCCACATGGGCCACGTCGCCCCGCGGCCCAACTCCCGTGACCCCGAGCCGACCCGTTCGCCCCGCGGCCCGATCCCCTCCGCCCTCTGTTTTTTTTCCGCGAGGTGAAATTTTCTTCTAAGTCCCCGAAATTTGCACATTATCATGCCATGTTCATAGCATTGTATCTCTGCATCCGTAGCTCCGTTTTGCGCGTGTAATATATATCAAATTGTTCGTCTCGACGAGTACATCATTTCATCTCATTGCATCATTTTCATTTGAGCTCATCTTGATGCCCGAAATGCTGTTAGAAGAGGGCTATGTGATGTTAGTTTCAGATTCTTATCAGAACATGCACTTTTGTCATTTTTTCCATGATTGATGTGTGCACCCTATGAACTTGAGTCCTACATGTGTTTTGTAATATGCCATGACATCTTTACAGGGGTTTATGCCATGTATTTTTGTGATCTCTGTGGTGACTAGCACAAGCATGCAAACTAGGCTTCATGATGTTGCTGATTTCAGCCCCTGTTCTGCTGATATTTTTATGCCATGTATACTTGATGCTACCGAGAGATCCATGCTTATTTTGAGATACTTAAGTAAGGATGTTTTGAACATATGGTTATTCTCTATCCATCCATGCCCTTGTTTGCAATTATGGAGTGCCATAGCTTGAGTCAATCGAGCTCTACTTTTGCTATAAAATGTTTCCTGGCAGATTGTTTACATGTTATTCAATTTTGCCAAGGTTGTTGTAGTTGATCCTTGCATGCTATGATGTTGTTCTTGCCATGTATAGCTTCTATAATATGTCTTCTTGCTGTTGGTTGCCTTGCCATGCCATGTATTGCTCTGTGGTGAGTGATTCAAGCTCACCAACATGCCTACTTATTGTTGTTCCTGTCATGTATGAATCTGTAATATAACTTGCTATGTTTACATGGGTGCCATCATATCTTCTGATCCTTTTTGGCTCATGGTCAGTAAGGGACTTTTGATCTATGCAATTAGTAGATTCATTACATGCCTTTGGTTGCCTTGTTAAGTTCCTGTAGCATGTTGTTTAATAGCTCTAAACATTGCAACCTGATGTTATTTCTGCTAAAGTCTGAAACTGTTATTATTTGCAATCTTGCCATGTGTGTTTGAGCATGTTCTAGTAGTTTCTGGAGATAGTTCAGTGTTCATGTTTTGTAGTGCTTTACCTGTACATCATGCCCATGCCTTTTGTTATTTCTTTGAGATGCTGTAGCTTGTTGTTTTGATGCTTGAAATATGCCTAGTTGCTATTTTGGACAGCTTGTCCTTTAAACTTGTATAGAGTGTATGTGTTGAACCGTTGCTCCGTTTTGAGTGTGCTCTATATGAAACTTGCTTGATTTTGCATGTAGCTTCATATTATAATGTTGCATCCATGTTTTGAGGTGTTTGCTTGATGTTTGTATGCATTTTGCATCAATGCCATGCTTATCTTGTTTTGCTCATATCTTCTAGGCCGTAGCTCCGAATCTAATGAACTTTATATGTAACTTGACTAGAATTTCGTGTAGATCATCATGGTGCATTTTAACTTGCTGTTTAACAACTTGAACTTAAGGTTTATTCAGATCTGGACCAATTTCGAAATTTGCATATGAGGACTTACCGGAATTGTTATATGTTGTTTCCGGCCTCATTTAAACTTGCCTTGATGTGTTGTTCTTGTTTGCATCATCTCTTGCCATGAGTAGCCTCATCTAGATTTGTCATGCATCATGCTTGTTTGTGCATCATGCCTTGTTCATGTGTGGTGTGTTTACCATGTTGTGTGCTTCTTCTTGTTAGTTCCCGTTTCGTTGCGATCGTGAGTATTCGTTCGTCTACGCTTGGTTCGGCTTCTTCCGTTCGTCTTCTTCATGGACTCGTTCTTCTTCCTTGCGGGATTTCAGGCAAGATGATCGCTACCCTGGATCTCACTACTATCATTGCTATGCTAGTTGCTTCGTTCTATCGCTATGCTGCGCTAACTATTACCTGTTTATCAAGCCATCCCAAATTGCCATGAACCTCTAACTCGTTGTCACCTTCCCAGCAAACCGTTGTTTGGCTATGTTACCGCTTTGCTCAGCCCCTCTTATAGCGTTGTTAGTTGCAGGTGAAGATGAAGGTTGTTCCTTGTTGGAACATGGGGATGTTGTTCCTTGTTGGAACATGTTTACTTGTTGGGATATCACAATATATCTTATTTAATTAATGCATCTATATACTTGGTAAAGGGTGGAAGGCTCGGCCTTATGCCTGGTGTTTTGTTCCACTCTTGCCGCCCTAGTTTCCGTCATATCGGTATTATGTTCCCGGATTTTGCGTCCCTAACGCGGTCGGGTGATTTATGGGACCCCTTGACAGTTCGCTTTGAATAAGACTCCTCCAAAGAAGGCCCAACATTGGTTTTACCATTTGCCTCACCTAGCCCTTTTTCCCTTGGGTTTCGGAGCCCAAGGGTCATCTTTATTTTAGCCCCGGGCGGTGCTTCTCTAAGTGCTGGCACGAACCGAAGCTACTGCGGGGCCCCTCGAGCAACTCGAGGTCTGGTTTTACTCGTAGCTAGTCTCATCCGGTGTTGCCACGAGAACAAGATATGTGCAGCTCCTATCGGGATTGTCGGCGATCGGGCGGCTTTGCTGGTCTTGTTTTATTCTTTGTCGAAATGTCTTGTAGCCGGATTACGAGACTGATCGGGTCTTCCGGGAGAAGGAATATCCTTCGTTGATCGCGAGAGCTTATCATGGGCTAAGTTGGGACACCCCTGCAGGTATAAACTTTCGAGAGCCGTGCCCGCGGTTATGTGGCAGATGGGAATTTGTTAATATCCGGTTGTAGTAAACTTGAAGCAAACTCTTCTAAAATACACCAACCGTAATGCGTAACCGTGAGTGTCTCTTTTCGGGTTGATCGAGAGGAGAACACGGTTTCTGGGTTATGTCTGACGTAAGTAGGAGTTCAGGATCACTTCTTGATCATTACTAGTTGACGACCGTTCCTTTGTTTCTCTTCTCGCTCTCATCTGCGTAAGTTAGCCATCATATATGCTTAGTCGCTGCTGCAACCTCACCACTTTACCCCTTTCCTACCCCATTAAGCTTTGCTAGTCTTGATACCCATGGTAATGGGATTGCTGAGTCCTCGAGGCTCACAGATTACTACACCACCAGTTGCAGGTACATGTTATGCGATGATCATGACGCGAGAGCGATGTTTGCTTGTCTGGAGTTCTTCTTCTGCTTCTTCGATCAGGGGATAGGTTCCAGGTCGGCAGCCTGGGCTAGCAGGGTGGATATTGTTTGAGTTTCTGTTTATGTTCCATCCGTAGTCGGATGTTGATCTTGTATATGTTGTTGATGTATTCTTGTGGCATTTGTGCCTTATGTATGTATCCCCATCTATTATGTAATGTTGATGTAATGATATCCACCTTGCAAAAGCGTTTCAATATGCGGGTCTATCCTTGGTGGGACCGTCGAGTTCCTTTTGGATAGGGTCGCATATTGGGCGTGACACAAGCCGACGAGCCTAGCGAGCTCCTAGATGTACCAGGAGGCCGCAGATCCCCTTAGCTGGCCTCGTCGTACCCTGCAGCACCCCGCGCCGCTCGGGGCCGAACTCCGGCCGCCGCGCCTCCCGCCGTCGGCGTCGCTTCCGTGCACCTCAGCCACCACCGCTTGCTGCGTTGGAAGCGCGCGAGCATGCTCTTCGCGTAGAGCCCTCCACGCCCGAACGGTCACGGACGAGGAATTCGACGACCTTCGCCGCGACTGGCCTCGCCGGCGGCCTTAACTCCGGCTAATCACCGGTTGGGCACTAATCAAATTACCCCCCCAGGGTCACTAACAAGTGGGCCCCGGCCCTTGTAATTTTGGTTAAGGTTTTAAACTAAACTTAACTAACCCGCTGACGTGGCACCGTTAGATTAGCTAATCAGGGTTAGTTAGTGACACTGACATGTGGGCCCCGTGTCCTGCTAAATTTAGTTAGTGCTAAAACTAACTCTTTTAGCCCTGAGTCACTGACCAGTGGACCCCACTGGTCAGCTTTGACCCGGAGGCGCCCAGTTGACCTGCTGACATCAGGGTGATGTCACGCTGACGCAATAACCCATTTTCTAGATTTATTATAATTCAGGAAATTCCAGAAAATAGCTCAAACTTCTAAAATTCATAGAAATTCAACCGTATCTCCAAATCAAATAATTTATATATGAAAAATGATCATAAAAATCCAATCTACCCATCTGTATCATTTTCATGCATGTTTGAACAACTTCAAGCTGTTGTATACAACAATTTGAATAAATGGCATTTGAAATGCCTCATGTGGAGTTTGAATTTGAATCTTGCGTTCAAACCAACTCCATTTAAATCATTGCTAGCTGCATTAGCTCAAATCACAGCATATTGACATGTCATGATCATGCATCATATTGTGCATTGCATTGATTGAGTTCTTTCTTTGTTTGCCGGTATTTGTTCCCTCTCGATAGACGACGTACCGACGATGAGTTCGATGACACCGATGAAGAGCTATAATATCTTCAGGAGTGCCAGGCAAGCAAAACCCCCTTGTTCATTCCGATACAATCCCACTCTCTCGCTCCTGCTCTATTTTACTGCATTAGGACAACAACGACTCATGTGTCACTTGCTGCGGTAGCTGAACCCTTTATCCTCTGCATGACCTGTCATTCCACAAGAATTAGATGAAACCCACTAGCATGAGTAGGAGTTGTTTGAGCCTGTTGTGCCTACTCATTCATGCTTGTTTGCCATGCCTGCCATCGCTTAGAGTTGAGTCAGGTCGATTCATCGGGAATGAATTGGAATGGTGTGTGAACATGTCCTCATGTGTGAGCTAAGTGTGTGAACACGATTTGGTAAAGGTAGCGGTGAGAGGCCATGTAGGAGTACATGGTGGGTTGTCTCATTGCAGCCGCCCTCGGGAACTGAGTTACGTGTTTGTGATCCATGAAACAGTTACTACCACGCATTGGGCCGAAACCAATGGACCCTCTCGGCTTCTTAACCACCCTTGTTCTCTGTCCGGGAGTTGCAACTAGTTTACGTGTTTGTAGGATATGTGTTGGAGGCCGTGCGAAGCGCTGACCCTAGGGGTGGGCTATGATGCGGTAGATACACCGTGGTCGGTGTGCGAATGCCCGCTTGGTATCTCGGGAACCCTGCACACATCGTTCGGGGCCGTTAGTGGAAACCTCGGCGGACTCCTGCGGATGGAACCTGAATAGGCGATAAACTGGACTAGGGACTTGAGTGTTTAGGTAGGCCGTGGGCGACACCCACGTTGGGCTTCCGCTTGAAGGTTGCCGAGTACATGTCGTAAACGGCGGTAAGTGGTGAGAGCGTGTGAAGAAGTACACCACCGCAGGTTAATATGATCTATTGAATAGCCGTGTCCGCGTAAAGGACTTCGGGTTGCCTATATCAGTTCATAGACAAGTGAAAGTGGATACTCTAAAATGCGCAAGATAAGCGTGAGTGCTATGGATGGCGTTCTCGTAGGGAGACGGGAGCGGGTCCATAGTGGTGTATTGATATGGTGAATATGTGGACTCGTGTGCGCCACCTCAAAAGAGTTGCTTGCAATGTAGTTCAGATAGCCACCGAGTCAAAGCTGGCTTGCTGCGGTCAAACTCCACCACCCCTTTGTTGATAATGATGCATATGTAGTTAGTTTCGATGTAAGTCTTCTTGAGTACATTTGTACTCACGCTTGCTTATTTTATGTTTTGCAGAGAGACTTCAGTCTCGCTAGTAGTTCCGCTTGGACTTGACGTTTAATTTGTTACCTCAGCTACGATCTTGAGCCCTCGGCAGATCTGGTAGATAGTCGCTTCTCAGCCTTTTTCATTTGTAGATGTACTTTCGGACATGTTAAGCTTCCGCTTGTGCTTTGACTTGTATGTTTCGAGTGTTGGGTCATGAGACCCATGTTTGTAATATCTCGCTCCTCGGAGCCTAATGAATAAATATTTGAGTCGAGAGTTATGTTGTGATGCCATGTTGTATTTACACATATTGAGCATATTGTGTGTATGTTTGAAATGCTTGGTATGAGTGGGATCCGACAATCTAGTTGTTTATCCTTGGCAGCCTCTCATATGGGGAAATGTAGTCTAGTGCTTCTGGCGATAGTAGTCCGCTTCTGCCCGGTTCACGAGTCCCGCTAGCCCAAAGACTACTTTGGACACTTGACTGGTCGGCATGTGTTTCACTTCGTGCCTATGTCCGTCCTTCGGGAAATGTCACGCGGTGACATCCGAGTCCTGCCTAGCCTGCTACAGCCGGTTACCGGAGTCTGTTAGCCCGTGCTACAGCCCGGATTCATACGTTGATGACCGACATGCTCGATGTGATTCATGTATGCCTGTCCCCATGGGTTAGTGCGCTTTGGGTTCACGACTAGCCATGTCGGCCCGGTTTTTCGTCATATGGATGCTAGCGACACTATCATATACGTGAGCCAAAAGGCTAAACGGTCCTGTGCCATGGTAAGGCGACACCGTGGGAATACCGTGCGTGAGGCCGCAAAGTGATATGAGGTGTTACCGGCTAGATCGATGTGACTTGGAATCGGGGTCCGACAGCGTTGGTATCGAGCCTGATCGTCAGAGGATTACCAAGCCAAACTGGTCGAAGTTGTGTCTAGAAATGCTTTAGTTATGTAAGGGAATTGATTGTGGAAGGGAACGTAAGGGTCTTTTTACTCCTTATACCTCATGGCCTTCTGATCTGAGTCATCCTCTTCTCTTCTATGGGGTTTAAGAACTAGGCTTCTCATCTATCTATCAGGATAACGTGTTACTAACCCTTAGACTTTTAAGATTGTTGGTTTTAAGCCCTAGTTCAGTTCCTACTATTTTTGTATGTTAACTGTTGATCTCGGAACCTTGATATTGTGATGTTGAGTGGTTATGCCACCATTTGTGCAGGATGTCTCAAATCATTTTGAGCATTTACAGCCGTTATCTTTGTCCGAGTCATCCTGTGTCTCTAAATAGTCTGATGCATTTGCAAATCCTTTCCTTCCGTTCCCGATGTCCTTTTTGGTCAGCATAAGCACACTAATCGGTAAGTTGAGGTACTTTGTTGCCTCGGCGTAGATGTTGGAGCTATTATTATGACCCTAGGTGTTTAGGAAGTCACCTAGCAATTTAGCAATGCTTTTGTATCCCCAGTGTGATGATTATGACCATTATTCTTGAAAGCATCCCGTGATGCCATTTAGTAGTAGGTATTCTATTCCTGGATTCTTGAACCCGAGATTCACCCTACCTCATGTTGTTAGTATTTGCTAGTTCCTTTAGGATACTAGTAACTTTGCGATAGTCCTCGAGGTCCGTGGTATTTCCTTCTTCCAAATACTACGAACCGCTTATGGCAGAAGTTCCTTGTTGAACCAAAACATCACAATAAGAGTGCTCTTGAGGAGTTCTCCATTCATAATTGTGAATCTGCCAATTCTACCTCTCCGCATGGGTTATCCGGAAGAAATGTTGAGCTTCGCTCGACATACTAATCTATGCATCCACAACTCAGAAAACATATGTTCCTTTGAGTTGTCCCTCTTTAGTTGTTTTCTGACCCTCGTCTACCAATTGATAGTCAAGAGTATGTGTGCGATCGTGTTTATCGATGCCTATTATCCTTGTGGTCCGTCAAGCCATTCTATTTCGGAATGACTAGGAGAAACAAACTCCAGTACCTCATCCATTTCTAGGATTGGGTCAAAGTAGTTGTATTCCGCAGATCAAAATGCCAATTCAACTTTGTTCTGTTCTACCTTGGAGTATTACCCCCTTTATGTCAGAATTGTCATGAGAACTGCACCAACTCTCATGAATTCTTGACGTAGTGATACTTCTCACCATCATCATTCATTCCTCGGTCCTCGTGTTGTTGTAACCGGAATGCCGACAAGTGAATTGTGATGTGTGAAACCAATACTCCGAGCAACTCGTTGCTTGGTAGCTAATGGACAATATCCTCATTCTCAGCGTGTTGGCTATTAAATCATCATCCTAAGATTGATCGTGCTACCTAGTCCTTATTTCTGGTGCACACCTCGATTGATGAGTTAGGATCTTGTCAAGTCCTCACTCATTTGATCATATCGTCTTGCCTCAAAAGCAAGGCTGTTCTCGAGCTTAGTAACATATCGGTGGTTTGTGACTCTCCAAATATCTTCTTGGAAGTGTTACCGGGTTGTTTTTTGACTGTTATGTTGAGCTCGTGATCAAGTTGCTTTCCTGTGAACCACCCTTTCTCCAAGAATCTGTGTTGGATATCCCTGAGCTAGTTGGTTAAGCTAGACAACAACTTGGAGAGTTGGAAGATAAAAGCTTGCCTAGCTTAGTTCGTTCCAAAGGGATATTCTTGTGTAGTGTGTGTTGAAGAAAGATGATATCTTCATCGATTGGTCCTCGTGATCGATTCTTGTGGACCTATTGTCTTATCGATCCTTTGATTTGAGTGTGGGCTATCGTCAAATCAAATCAGTACCAACGATGCTCGTAATGTTGTCTTACTCGTGGTTGATCCCTCGAGCATACACCATTATATCCTTTGGTCTGACCAATGCTATCACCGTGTTCACATGATGGTGGAAGTCCAGTGATATGGAAATTCCGATGAGTTGTTGTTGAGCCCATCAGCAACATTTTGTCTCCCCCATGAGTCATGTTGAACATCAACCTAGTGTTGGATACTTGTGTAAGCATTTCTTCGTGTTTCGTTCATGAAGCTTATGCTTGGATGAAAGAAGTGACTTTCTCCAAGTTCACGTGCTTTAGGTGTAAGTTGCCGCTCTGAATTCGAGAAAGGTTTGTTTTGTTTCCCTTGGAATCATCCCAAATCAGTCATGCATATGTACGAAATATTCTATGGTTTGGCAGATTAATTACCTCCACTCCATATGTATCCCTAGCACACCAAGCCACTGATTGATTTGTTCAAGGAGAAGGAGTTCCTTCATAACAACTAGTCATGACTTATGTTAGGACTTCGTTATCCTCGATGATGGTTCCCAACCTGAACTCGGTAGTGTTTTATTATAAGACTACTATGTGGTCATGCTTGTCTCGAACAACATGTTCACATGTTTGTAGCAGAAACCGCTCATGTTTTGGAGCTCACTACCATAGTCCATCTCCCGAGAATCTCGCAACATCATCTCGTCGATTTGTGTTGCACCCTTCCCTTTTTAGACATGCTGAGTCTGGAGTATCCTATTACCAATCGGATCTGAATCTCAGGCAGATATGATGGTTGGAACATTCCCAACAGTTGCATTCTGTTCCCAGCTTGCACCCCATTGTGCCAATTTTAATGGGCTTCCCTTCTCAGTAATTGATGTCTAGGATCATCCTCAAAAGTGGACTTACCATGGGTCCCATCCATTTCCGGTGATAAGCAAAATCATCCATTGCGTTGTCTTCAACAAGGTAGTCCACATCATCCATTCTAGTCCGAGTATGTCATTCTTTCGAACTCCTTCACGATCGATTGTGATTACCATAGGCTAGTATAAAGGGTCTCAATGATTTCTAAATCAAAAGTAATTCTTTTTACTGCTTAAGGTAATAATTCCACCAGACACTTTTCCCAAGGTGCCCCGTTACGGGATCATGGTAAATATTTCCTCGCCACCTTGACACCATCCACCATCCCTCTGAGCGTGGAATTTTTGCCCACCAATCAAACCCCGTCGTTTGTCCTTCCATCCCTCTCGATGTGTTTTGTGTCTTAACTCGAGATGTTTCAACATCTCATTCCATGAGTTGATCGTGAGTTGCTCGATCTTTAAGAAGATCGATTCCTGCAGAGTTCCTCTCTGTCATTGTCGTGTTGGATGAAGTTCTCGAAAGCAAAGACGTCAAGATCAATATGAAGCAATGAATCAACATCTTGAGAAGGACAGTTGGATCGTGAAGATCGTGTTAGCTTGTGACCCCTCTGACTTTTTACCTCACGTCTTGAATCTCGGGACGAGATTCTTGTTTAGTGGGGGTGAGTTGTCACATCCCTAGTTCTACTAATGCCTAGTGCTAGCATCTGGTGTTGCTTCATGTTTAAATTTCAGTTAAACCTGAAATGGGTATTGCCTAAACCCTAGCATTAAAGGAATTCACTAGGTTCAACCAAAATATTTCGATAAATCCAAATGACTTTCAAAAGTGTTCATCATTCTTGGAAAATTTGGAAACAAGAACTGAGGTGATGCACATTTTCCATGACATATTGGGCTCTGGATTTAAATCATACCCTAATTGCATTTGGGCATTTAAATTTTATATATTATATTAAATGTCCAAATATTCATGAACTGAAATTCTGGTTATTGGAAATAATCCAAATAGTGGCCACAAGCAGTCTCATGATTTTGAAAGTACATAGGTATTTTTAATAAAGCTCTAAAATTTGCGAATAATAGAAAACTGAAATAATTAGTAAAAGCAGAGAGGAGAGAAACCTTACGGACTTACCTCTCCAGCCCACTCACAAGAGCTTCCACCTGACCGGCCAAAGATCGCAGCTGGCCGCCCAGCCCACCACCGCTTCCTCCCCTGTCGTCTTCCCTTGCCGGGAGGATTTAGCCTTGGCCTTGCCTGCTGAGCACGCGTCCGGCCACCTCCTGCTTGCTTGCCGCTGCTGGAGTCGGCCCGAGCGCCACGTGCATCGCCCGACCCTCCCCCGGACCTCTCTCTCTCTCTCTCTCCAGTGGCCTCCCCTCCTCTCTCTCGCCCTTTCCCCGCGAACGCCTGAGCGCTGCCGCGCCGCCGTCCACCATTCGTGCAGCCACCGAGCCCTCCCCATCCTCTGCCTGTGTCCAGAAGCTCCGCCGAATCGCCATAGACCTCTCCGACGACCCACACAAGCTGGGACGCCCTGCAGAGCTGCCCTCGACGTCGTCTTCCTCGTCAGTGCCGCAGATCGCTGCCGTCAAATCCGTCGCCGTCCGTGCCTCCCCAAGCTGACTGAGACCGCCTACGGAACCGCTGTGAGCTCTACTAGCTTTCCTCTCTTCCCACGTAGTCTTTTTCCCCGCCGTAGCCGTGCTAGCCACCGTACCGAGCATCGCCGTCCGCCATGGACGCCGGGCCTGGCGCTGCCGTGCCGCTCCGCTCAAGCTGTAACGCCCCGGATCCGATGCGCCAGGTGTCTTCCAGTTATTCGCCGTCGTTGCCAGGTCATGTGCTTGCGTGTTGCACTTTGCCATGTCATCATTTGCATTTCATATCATGTCATCATGTGCATTTCATTTTGCATACGTGCTCGTCTCATGCATCCGAGCATTTTCCCCGTTGTCCGTTTTGCAATCCGGCACTCCTATGTCTCCCGGCGCCCCCCTTTACCTCTTTTCGTGTGTGGGTATTAAACGTTCTCGGAATGGACCGAGGTTTGTCAAGCTGCCTTGGTATAGCACCGTAGAACCGCTGTCAAGTTTCGTGCCATTTGGAGGTCGTTTGATACTCCAACGTTAACCGGTAACCGTGAAAGCCTCTTTGTTTGCAGCCCAACACACCCTTCCAAAGTGGCCCAAAACCCAGCCAACTCCCTCCATGCTCTCGGTCGTTCGATCACGATCGTGGGGAAAACCGCACCTCATTTGGACTCTCCTAGCTCCCTCTATCTATAAATAGCTCCTCCCCAAATTCATGGATCAATTCCCCCCCAAAACCCTAGTTTTCCCTCTCGCCACGGACGTGTCCGTCCCGCACGGACACGTCCCCGCCGCCCCAGCCAATGGCGCCGCCACCACCACCGCCGACCCTCTCTCTCCCTCATGCTGCTGAGCCAGGAGGCCCAGATCCGGCCCCCGCCAGGCCCGTACCCTAGATGTACTAGGAGGCCGCAGATCCCCTTAGCTGGCCTCGCCGTACCCTGCAGCACCCCGCGCCGCTCGGGGCCGAACTCGGGCCGCCGCGCCTCCCGCCGTCGGCGTCGCTTCCGTGCACCTCAGCCACCGCCGCTTGCTGCGTTAGGCGTCTTGAGCATGCTCTTCACAGAGCCCCTCCGCCCAAACGGTCGCCGGAGGAGGAATTCACGACCTTCGCCATGGCCTGCCTCGGCCGGCGGCCTTAACTCCGGCTAATCACCGGTTGGGCACTAATCAAATTACCCCCCTGTGGTCATTAACAAGTGGGCCCCGGCCCTTGTAATTTTGGTTAAGATTTTAAACTAAACTTAACTAACCCGCTGACGTGGCACCGTTAGATTAGCTAATCAGGGTTAGTTAGTGACACTGACATGTGGGCCCCGTGTCCTGCTAAATTTAGTTAGTGCTAAAACTAACTCTTTTAGCCACGAGTCAGCGACGATGGACCCCATCGGTCAGCTTTGACCCGAGGCGCCAGTTGACCTCTTGACATCGGGTGATGTCATGTTGTATAATAACCCATTTTCTCGGATTTATTATAATTCAGGAAATTCCGAAAATAGCTCAAACTTCTAAAATTCATAGAAATTCAACCGTATCTCCAAATCAAATAATTTATATATGAAAAATGATCATAAAAATCCAATCTATCCATCTGTATCATTTTCATGCATGTTTGAACAACTTAAAGCTGCTGTATACAACAATTTGAATAAATGGCATTTGAAATGCCTCATGTGGAGTTTGAATTTGAATCTTGCGTTCAAACCAACTCCATTTAAATCATTGCTAGCTGCATTAGCTCAAATCACAGCATATTGACATGTCATGATCATGCATCATATTGTGCATTGCATTGATTGAGTTCTTTCTTTGTTTGCCGGTATTTGTTCCCTCTCGATAGACGACGTACCGACGATGAGTTCGATGACACCGATGAAGAGCTATAATATCTTCAGGAGTGCCAGGCAAGCAAAACCCCCTTGTTCATTCCGATACAATCCCACTCTCTCGCTCCTGCTCTATTTTACTGCATTAGGACAACAACGACTCATGTGTTACTTGTTGCGGTAGCTGAACCCATTTATCCTCTGCATGACCTGTCATTCCACAGTAATTAGATGAAACCCACTAGCATGAGTAGGAGTTGTTTGAGCCCTGTTGTGCCTACTCATTCATGCTTGTTTGTCATGCTGCTCATTGCTTAGAGTTGAGTCAGGTCGATTCATCGGGAATGAATTGGAATGGTGTGAACATGTCCAAGCTGTGTGTGAGCTAAGTGTGTAAACACGATTTGGTAAAGGTAGCGGTGAGAGGCCATGTAGGAGTACATGGTGGGTTGTCTCATTGCAACCATCCTCGTGAACTGAGTTCGTGTTTGTGATCCATGAAACAGTTACTACCACGCATTGGGCCCGAAACCAATGGACCCTCTCGGCTTCTTAACCACCCTTGTTCTCTGTCCGGGAGTTGCAACTAGTTTCGTGTTTGTAGGATATGTGTTGGAGGCCGTGCGTAGTAATGACCCTAGGGGTGGGCTATGATGCGGTAGATACACCGTGGCCGGTGTATCGAATGCCGTTTGGTATCTCGGGAACCTGCACACATCGTTCGGGGCCGTTAGTGGAAACATCGGCGGACTCTCTGCGGATGGAACCTGAATAGGCGATAAACCTGGACTAGGGACTTGAGTGTTTAGGTAGGCCGTGGGCGACACCCACGTTGGGCTTCCGCTGAAGGTTGCCGAGTACATGTCGTGTAAACGGCGGTAAGTGGTGAGAGTGTGTGAAGAAGTACACCCGCAGGGTTAATATGATCTATTGAATAGCCGTGTCATGTAAAGGACTTCGGGTTGCCTATATCAGTTCATAGACAAGTGAAAGTGGATACTCTAAAATGCGCAAGATAAGCGTGAGTGCTATGGATAGCGTTCTCGTAGGGAGACGGGAGCGGGTCCATAGTGGTGTATTGATATGGTGAATATGTGGACTCGTGAGCGCCACCTCAAAAGAGTTGCTTGCAGTCATAGTTCAGGATAGCCACCGAGTCAAAGTCGGCTTGCTGCAGTCAAACTCCACCACCCCCTTTGTTGATAATGATGCATATGTAGTTAGTTCTGATGTAAGTCTTGCTGAGTACATTTGTACTCACGTTTGCTTATTTTATGTTTTGCAGAGAGATTTCAGTCTCGCTAGTAGTTCCGCTTGGACTTCGACGTTTAGCTTGTTACCTCAGCTACGATCTTGAGCCCTCGGCAGGATCTGGTAGATAGTCAGGCTTCTCAGCCTTTTTCATTTGTAGATGTCTGTACTCAGACATGTTAAGCTTCCGCTTGTGCTTTGACTTGTATGCTCGAGTGTTGGGTCATGAGACCCATGTTTGTAATATCTCGCTCCTCGAGCCTAATGAATAAATATTTGAGTCGTAGAGTTATGTTGTGATGCCATGTTGTATTTACACATATTGAGCATATTGTGTGTATGTTTGAAATGCTTGGTATGTGTGGGATCCGAGAATCTAGTTGTTTATCCTTGGCAGCCTCTCATATGGGGAAATGTAGTCTAGTGCTTCTGAGCGATAGTAGTCCGCTTCTGACCGGTTCACGGAGTCCGCTAGCCCAGCACTCTTGCTTTGGACACTTGACTGGCGGCATGTGTTTCACCGTGCCTATGTATGTCCCTTCGGGAAATGTCACGCGGTGACATTCGAGTCTGCCTAGCCTGCTACAGCCGGGTTACCGAGTCTGTTAGCCGGTGCTACAGCCAGATTCATCGTTGATGACCGACATGCTCGGTGTGATTCATGTATGCCTGTCCCCATGGGTTAGTCCCGCTTTGGGTTCACGACTAGCCAAGTCGGCCCGGGTTCTCTGTCATATGGATGCTAGCGACACTATCATATACGTGAGCCAAAAGTCGCAAACGGTCCGGGCCATGGTAAGCCGACACCCGTGGGAACACCATGCGTGAGGCCGCAAAGTGATATGAGGTGTTACCGGCTAGATCGATGTGACTTGGAATCGGGGTCCTGACAGCGCGCCGCCGTCATCACCCCTCCTTCGCTGGAGTCGGCACAACTTGTTGTAGTAGACAGTCGGGAAGTCGTCGTGCTAAGGCCCCGTAGGACCAGCGCACCAGAACAGCAACCATCGTTGATGAAGAATAACGTAGATCGAAAGGATCCAACCTGAAGACACACGAACATAGACGAACCACAACCTGATCCGAGCAAATCCATCGAGGATAGATCCGCCGGAGACACAACTCCACACGCCCACCAACGATGCAAGACGCACCACCGGAACGGGGACTGGGCGGGGAGACCTTTATTCTATCTTCAGGGAGCCGCCGCCGTCTCGTCTTCCTGAGTAGGACACAAACCCTAACAAATCTTGAAGGAACGACTAACAACGGAGCCCTCCCGCCGGCCCTTGCCAGGATCCATCGCGCCCCCATGGCACTAGGGCCATCGGAGACGAGACGGACCTGCAGCGGAACCGGCGAGAGGCACGAACCCTAGCTTTTCTTGGAAGAGGAGGCAGCGGCTGGAATTCTAGGATCTGATTGAGGATTACGAGCATTCGCGACATATTGGATCAAGGGACTCGAAACGATAGTGACAGAGGATGTCAACGAAGATTACTAGAAATATGGAATTTACCATAATGCAAGCAAACAAGAATTTCAACAACAATAGGCTGCTGAGGATTTTCGGAAGATCGAATGGTATTTCGAAGACTTTTGCGAAATACCTAAACAATTGGGGATGAACGAATTCCCGATAATTGTGAGGAATTATTCGTACATGTATTCAGGCGGAAAAGGAGCTGCAACGCAGCAGGCACAAAGGATTCTCGAAATACCTGAAAGTATTACAAGGCATCTTGTAATAACAAGATCAACTGGGGATGACAACATGACCGACATGTGCATGTAGTTATCCAAAGGGATTTATCGGTGATATGGAATTGCAATGGCGAAGGGCACAAGGGTTTCGGGGAAACATCGGAGAGTATCTTCGAAATCTTCTGAAGCAGCAAGCGATCATCTGGACTGAATGGGCTCTCCGGGAGAAAGTGGGTACGAGAGCCTAATGTTAGACTTAGTAAAATGTTTAACCCGAATAGACGAGAGATCAGAGTCCCAGAGTATAAACGAGGAATAAAAAGATCCTAATACCACTCAATGGCGACGTGGGCCGGTAAGCCACACAGCCATGTTAGTAAATGTTTTTCTATGACTAGACTCGACTTTGGCCAAGGAGTTGGAAAGGGGAATTCCTATAGGAAGTCGACTCTGATACCAACTTGTGACGCCCTCGATTCAATCGTACACTAATCATACACGCAAATGTGTACGATCAAGATCAAGGACTCACGGGAAGATATCACAACACAACTCTAGACACAAATAAAATAATACAAGCTTTATATTACAAGTCATGGGCCTCGAGGGCTCGAATACATCAGCTCGAAAACACAAGAGTCAGCGGAAGCAACAATATCTGAGTACAGACATAAGTTAGACAAGTTTGCCTTAAGAAGGCTAGCACAAAAGCAATATCGATCAAAAAGGCAAGGCCTCCTGCCTAGGAGCCTCCTAACTACTCCTGGTCGTCGACGTCCTCCACGTAGTAGCAGGCACCCTCAATGTAGTAGCGATGCCGTAAATCGAAGGTGGCGTCTGGATCCTGGGCTCCACCATCTGGTTGCAGCATCCGGGAAGAATGGAAAGAGGTGGAAAAAGGGGAGCAAAGCAAGCGTGAGTACTCATCCAAAGTACTCGCAAGCAAGGATCTACACTACATATGCATCAGTATCAATGAAATGGGCTGTATCTGTGGACTGAACTGCAGAATGCCAGAAGAGAAGGGGGAAAAGCCTAGCCTATCGAAGACTAGCATCTTCAAGCGTCTTGCAGCATCAGAAGAGATAAGAGTAGAATAAAGTAAAGTAGTAGTAGTGTTAACAACCTCGGCCAGAGATCCTTTCTCGACTCCCTGCGAGAAAGCAATCCCAGAGCCATACTATCCATTTCTCATCACAATCCATTTCTCATCACAAGTATCCAGTTCTAGTTGTATCGATCGGGATACAACTCCAAGTGTCCGTTACCGTAGGACAGGCTATCGATAGATGTTTTCTTCCCTACATGGGTGCACCAACTTACCCACCACGCTTGATTAACTCCGGCCAGACACACTTTCCTGGGTCATGCCCGGCCTCAGCCAAACAATATGCGGCAACCCGACCTAGGCTTAATAGAGAGGTCGGCACGTCGGACTAAAACTATGCCCCCAAGGGTCATGGGCCATCGCCCCGGGAACTCCTGCACGTCCGGTGAGCAGACCTAGCTACCTCCTTCAAAAAGGCAGGTGCTTACGCGGTCCAACCCGGCGCGCCACTCAGTCGCTGACGTCTATTAAGCTTCTGCTGATGCATACGACGCAGAACGCCCATACTATGCCCACGTGATGGTTAGTGCTATCAGGCTAGAGGCCCCTCGGATCAAATATCAAAATCGTAGTGGATTAGGAACGCACGGTAACAAGCAAAGACTCACGAAAGATGTGACCCCGTCGCCCCGTCTCGAGGACTTGCGGCAAGGGCTAAGAATGCCCGGCCATGCCTCGTAATTATCTCGCGGGCACCCTCCAGGTGAACCCGACTCCTCGTCACTCGCAAATATGCTCACGCGGGTACCCCTCAGGGCTGACCCGTCTTTAGTAACATAGTTCAGTGTAAAGTCATAGTAACCATAGTAATGTACGGTGATGGGGCCTAGTCTTCGATCCCGTTGATCGGGTCTTCTGATAATCCAGCAGGGCAGTCAGGAGAAATTGGGGGTCTCTGATGGGTCTCTACCCAACCTATACTAAGCAGTTTAGTATAAGCGGGTAGGTAACAATAAGCAGGTTACAAAAGCAGGCTATGCATCAGAATAGGAGCAATCAATTACAGTAGCAAAATCTAATGCAAGCATGAGAGAATGGAATGGGAAATATCGGGATGATCAAAGGGGGGGCTTGCCTGGAAGCTCTCCTGTAAAGGAAGAAGATTGTGACGTAGTCGATCACAGGGGCAACATCGGTCTTGGGGACTACCAGAGAGAAGACGGGGAAGAAACAATAAATATAAAGCAAACAAAGCATCATAAAGCATAACATGGCAATACGTTGTGCCGGGTGTGACCTAACGTATGGCTACACGATATAGGTGAAGGGGGAATTCAACCGGGAAGGTATTCCTGGTTTAGGACCTGTGTTAGATAGATGACCAGAGGGGGAAAGTTCTATGTTCAGATAGTTAGAGGCATCTGACAGGTAAACAGACCGCGTGTCCGGATTCGTCTCGTTGTTCTGAGCAACTTTCATATATAAAACTTTTTCATCTGAGTTACGGATTAATTTCTATGATTTTCTAAAGTTTTAAACAATTCTAGAATTAAATTAATTCTAAAGCTAAATAGCTAAATTGCTAGACACACCCAGAAGTGTACCCAGCCAGGAGCTATGTGAGGCTGACAGTGGGGTCCAGCTGACTGCTTAGTCAGTAGTTGACTGCTATCTGTTGACTAGTCAAACTATCAGGGGGGACCCCCCACCTGTCATTGACAGATTGTTTAATTGATTTATTTACATCTGTTTAATTCACAAGGGACCCACACGTCATACTCTAATTTTAGTTTAACAGAGTTTTATAGTTTAACAACTAGTCAATTAGGGAGGTGGGTCCCTGAAGTCAGCGGGCCAGAGGGGTTCATTAGCGAGGGGGGAGAGTCATTAGCGAGGCCGAAGAGGCCCATCACGCACGGGCGCTGGAGGCGCCGGCGGCCAGAGCCTTTGACTCGCACGGGAGAGGCCGGGTGAGGGCGGCCACTGGGGAGAGGGACCGGCGTAGGAGGGGGCCAGCGGCTACGCAGTGGGCAGCGGCGCAAAGAAGCAGTAACTGCAGGAGGTGGTGAGGCGAGCGGCTGCAGCGACAGGTAGGGTAGCAGGCGGGGGCCTCGGTCGAAGCAGCAAGTAGTGGCAAGGGGCGGCGCTGGCATGGCCGGAAGGAGGCAAACGCGAGGAGCTGGCAGGGCGGGGGCTGCAGGAAGCAGCGGGGTCGACGGGTGAGCAGCGGGAGCGGCGCAGAAGGGCGAGCAGCAAAGCAGCAGCAACAGTAGAAGCGATTGCTGGCAGAAGCAGCTGTGGCGGCAGCGGCGGAGCGGAGCAGACGCGACGAACGCCTTCAGCGTGAGCAGGCGCTGGGCGGCAAGCGGGTGGCGCGACGAGGTGTGGGGCGAATGAGGGAGAGTCGAACAGCGGAGGGGCGCGGTCGTAGTTCAGGAGCGCGTGGACGTTGTGCTACGGCTCGCCTCCGAGCGTAGTGAGCAGCTAGGCGGGCTACTAAGAGCTCCCAGAGCACGACGGCCAGCAGGAGTGGGCTCGGGCAGCTCGGTGTCGAGCCGTTCCTCGGTCATGGCAGACGGCAGAGCCAGCGGTTGCGGCTAGCTAGCTAGAGCAAGACGCGGGCGGCCAGAGGGAGGGAGGAGAGGCGGACGCTCACTAGGGAGGCACATGTAGGCCCGGTGAGTGCGTAGGAGCAGCAGCGGCACCGGATTCGAAAAGGAACGACGACGGCAGCAGGATGAAGACGACCTCGATCCGGCGTAGCAGGGGCATCCCTACTTGTTCTTCTCCGTGTAGTCAAAGTGGGCGAGGTAGAGGGAGGCCCTCGACATGGAGCCAGCCCGCGAGGAGCGCGGTGGTCGCATGGATGAGGGAGGCCATGGCGCTAGCAGGCTTCGGGTGAGGGTGGAGAAGGGGATCTGGGGCGGGGGCGGAATGGAGCAAGAGGGCCTGGGGGAGAGGGGGCAAGTGGGAGAGACGGGATGAGGGGAGTGATGAAGCCATGTATCTAGGGTAGGGTCATAGGCCTGACCTAGATGCCCTCCCCAAGGGCATCACCCTCAAGACAGAAGCATTCGAAGGGTACCATCATCCACTCGACCAGGGACATTCCACTCGAAAGAATCAATGTCACTCGACCGTCACTGAAACCACCCGACATACAGAAGATCTAAAGTCACTCTACGCAGCAACGGTCCGGCGTTTACTCATAGACTTAATTACCATTTATAACACTTTATTGCGGACGTTACATGTAATGCTTACTCATTATGAACATTGAACCCTATGTAACGGAGGGGAGCTGGGGTCTTGGCGCACTCTATATAAGCCACCCCCTCCTCTGGGACAAGGGTTCGCAACCCCTGTAACTCACACACGCATAATCAAGTCGACCGCCTCCAGGCTCCGAGACGTAGGGTTGTTACTTCCTCCGCGAAGGGCCTGAACTCGTAAAACTCGCGTGTACAACTTCGCCATAGCTAGGATCCTGCCTCCTCATACCTACCCCCCATTCTACTGCCAGTCTTAGATCCACGACAGTTGGCGCCCACCGTGTGGCAGGTGTCTTAGCGACTTGTTGGAGAAGTTGCGATTTTTCCGATCCCCGTCATCATGGTTTCCGGCGGAGGATTAGCCGAGGGTCGTGAGATCCATCTCGGCGCGCTCGTGTTCGTCGCCGACGACTCCGCTTGGCTCCAAGAGGCTCCACTCGACGTTGAGGCGCTCCCCGTCCACGAGGCAACGCACTTTCGCGCGTGCGTCCGCAACGTCCTTCTTCGGCAGCCGTCGACTCAGTATCGGTCGGCTCCTGTGGCATCGTCGCTCCCCGCTGTTCGCGGGCGCAAGCGTTCCGGTCAGTCGCGGCTCCAGCGGTGGGTGAGGCATGTGGTGGCGCGCCAATCGGCCACCCCGCAAGTCGCGGCAATCGAGCCCGACGAAACTCTCTACGGCCTGTTCTCATCGGCTCGTCGAGATCGCATCTGAGTGCGACAATGATGACCATGGCGGAAGTCCTGATGGTCAACGGACCGCGCAGTCCTCCTGGCTTCCCCCGCGACGACGGTGGCAATGGCGGCGGTGATCCGTCGCGCGTCCATGAGGAGTACCGCCCTGAGCCCCTCTCTTCACAGCAGAGGGAAGAGCTTCGCCACCGTAACATGGATGCACTTCACACTCCTATCGTTGAAGAAACCCCCGAGGCCCGGGCCTTGGAGGAGGCGCGCCTGGCCAACTTGGTTGAGCGCACTCGACTGGAGAACCTCCAGCACGCACTCGACGAGCGTGCTCGGGCAGCAGATCCTGAGTCTAGTCGACGACAACTTTTTCCGCCTCCAACTCAGGTATACTGAACTCCAATTCAAAATCTCACAGCTGCAGCCCGAATAGCAGAGTCGATTTAGCCTTCCCGGTCGGAAGCTGGCAGAGGTTTGATGCAGATCCGGGCTTTACTCCGGGCTGCGGGAGAGCAGAACACAGCAGTATCACAGGTCTGTGGTGGCAAACACAGTTCAGTCGGCTCACAGCCCAAGATCGCCCCCACGACGTGAGGGACGTGAAGACCGGCGAGATCAGTACAGAAACCGTGAGCAATATGATCGCCGACTCGACCACGATGACCGTCGTCGAGTGCCCAGACCTCCCCCGAGGAGTGGGTCATATGTGCCTCGGTAGCACGATGACAGACGCCCTCACAGTGGCGGGCGAAGAATTCCAGTCGACCCTAGGGAGCCGGGCTTTGATGCGAGATCTATTCTTGTTCAAGGTCTGGTCGACAGAAACAGAGCACACAGAGAGGGTCATGACAGAGATCACCCGACTGGCAGCAGAGTACATGTTTCAGGCCCAGAGTGCTTTAGCAGAGCCAGCAGGGCTGCGGTGATTCCTCCCAACTTCAGGTTGGCGACTGGAATCAGCAAGTTCACTGGTGAGTCCAAGCCTGACACTTGGCTTGAGGACTACCGAGTGGCTGTGCAGATCGGTGGCGACAATGATGAAGTGGCCGTGAAACACCTTCCTCTTATGTTGGAAGTCTCAGCAAGAGCGTGGTTGAATCAGTTAGCACCTGGCAGCATATACAGTTGGGAAGAACTCGCCCGAGTGTTTGTCAGAACCTTTGAGGGTACTTGCAAACGGCCAGCAGGGTTAACAGAATTACAGTCCTGCGTGCAGAAATCGAATGAGACCTTGAAAGATTACATCCAGAGATGGATCACATTGGATCATACAGTGGAGAATGTGTCAGATCACCAAGCAGTTTGTGCCTTCCAGTAGGGTGTTAAGTATCGAGAGTTGAATCTGAAATTCGGTCGGACAGGAGATATGTCTCTGTCCCGGATGATGGAAATCGCCACCAAGTATGCTAATGGTGAAGAGGAAGACCGACTCCGGAGCGGCAAACATAAAATAGTCGCCCAGGAAACCGGAGGAGGGAATTCCAGCGGAAGCGAAGTTAAGGCGAACCAGCTGCTCCTGGTGAAGCTTTAGTGGTGGCTCAAGGAAAGTTCAAGGGGAAGCCCAAAGGACCCTGGAACCCCAAGAAAGTGAAAGATCAAGATGGAAATGATGTGTTGGATTTACCCTGTCACATTCACATCAAGAAAGATGAAGATTGTAATCTGATTTACCGTAAACATACCACTCGACAATGTCGGCTCCTGATCCAGCAATTCCGAGAGAAACAGCCCAAGGAGAAGGAAAAGGAGTCGGACAAGGGTGAGGATAAGGAAGAAGACGATGATGGTTTTCCCAACGTCAATTCCACTCTGATGATTTTTGCTGATGTGGAAAGCAAAAGTCGACTGAAAGTTATGAACAGAGAGGTGAACATGGTTGCTCCGGCAACACCAAGTTATCTGAAGTGGTCCCAGACTGCCATCACATTCGACCAGTCTGACCACCCAGCACGTATAGCCACCCCTGGGAGGCAAGCGCTGGTGGTCGACCCAGTTGTTGAAGACACTCGACTGACTAAAGTGCTGATGGATGGTGGTAGTGGCCTAAATATCCTGTATGCGGAGACCTTGAAGGGAATGGGCATTCCGATGTCCAAACTCAGTGAAAGCAATATGAGTTTCCATGGCGTCATACCTGGCAAGAAGGTCGAATCACTCAGCCAGATCGCCATTGATGTGGTTTTTGGTGATTCCAAGAATTACCGCAAAGAAAAGTTGACATTTGAAGTAGTGGATTTCCAGAGTGCTTATCATGTCATTTTGGGTATTCCTGCCTATGCACGTTTCATGGCTCGACCATGTTACGTGTACCTCAAGTTGAAAATGCCTGGTCCTAGAGGAGTGATCACTATCACTGGCAATCGGCAGAAGGCAGAACAGAGTGCTTCCAGAAGGGTTCAAAAATCGCCGATGCGCAGATGGCAGCAGTCGAAATGCAAGAATACCGGAAGAACACAGATCCAAGTGATTTGTTGTGCTCCAAGAACCCTGCCACTGATTCTGCATTTCAGTCGTCCGGTGAAACCAAGCCGATTCATATTCACCCGACGGACCCTAATGCTGCTCCTACTCATATCTCAACATCACTCGACAGTAAATAGGAAGAAGCGTTCATCCAGTTCCTCCGTGAGAACCGGGACATCTTTGCATGGAAACCTTCTGACATGCCGGGTGTACCCAGGGGACTGGCTGAGCATCGTTTGAGAGTCAACCCGAAGGTAAAACAAGTCAAGGAACATCTTCGACGGTCCGCCGTACAAAAGAGGAAAGCAATTGGTGAGGAAGTGGCTCGGCTCCTGGCAGCTGAGTTCATCAGAGAGATTTACCACTCCGAGTGGCTCGCCAATGTTGCCATGGTCCCTAAGAAGGACGATTCACTCCGCATGTGCATTGACTTCAAGCATATCAATCGGGCCTACCCGAAAGATCATTTTCCTCTCCCCCGCATCGACCAAATTGTCGACTCGACTGCGGGGTGTGAGCGATTGTCTTTTCTAGACGCCTATTCCGGGTATCATCAGATCCGACTGTATGGACCCGATGAGATAAAAACGGCTTTCATCACTCCATTCGGATGTTTCTGTTATGTCACCATGCCATTCGGCCTGAAAAACGCTGGAGCCACATTCATGAGGATGATTCAGAAGTGTCTGCTCACTCAAATCAGTCGGAATGTGGAAGCATACAGGATGACATTGTGGTCAAGTCACGAAAGGGTTCCGACCTGTTGGCTGACCTTGCTGAAACTTTTGCCAACCTCAAAAGGTATGATATCAAGCTTAATCCATCAAAGTGTACATTCGGAGTTCCTGGCGGAAAGTTGCTCGGTTTCCTTGTTTCCGAACGAGGGATCGACGCAAACCCAGAGAAAGTTGGTGCCATACTCCGGATGAAGCGCCCTGTACATGTACATGATGTCCAGAAGCTTACTTTGGTTGTTTGGCCGCCTTGAGTCGATTCATATCTCGTCTCGGTGAAAAGGCCCTGCCTCTTTACCGACTGATGAAGAAATCTGACAAGTTCGAGTGGACAGATGAAGCTGACGCATCGTTTGCAGAACTCAAAGCCCTGCTTTCCACCCAGCCGGTGCTTGCTGCCCCAATCAGCAAAGAGCCTTTACTGCTTTATATTGCAGCCACATGACAAGTTGTCAGTACGGTGCTCACGGTCGAGCGGGAAGAAGAAGGAAAAGCCTATAAAGTTCAGCGCCTAGTATACTATGTTACTAAAGTTCTGACTCCATCCAAGCAAAGATATCCACATTATCAGAAGCTTGTTTATGGGATTTACATGACCACGAAGAAGGTTGCACATTACTTCTCTGATCACTCCACTACAGTCGTCAGCGACGCACCATTGTCAGAGATCCTGAACAACAGAGATGCAACTGGTCGAGTGGCAAAGTGGGCGATTGAACTCCTTCCCTTGGATATCAAGTTTAAGGCAAAGAAAGCTATCAAGTCCCAAGCAATAGCAGATTTCCTCGCCGAGTGGATTGAACAGCAACTGCCGACTCAGATTCACTCGGAGCACTGGACCATGTTTTTTGATGGCTCCAAGATGTTGAATGGTTCTAGTGCTGGGGTGGTATTGGTATCCCCCCAAGGTGACAAACTCAGCTATGTTCTTCAGATTCACTTTGACTCCTCCAACAATGAAGCTGAATATGAAGCACTTCTATATGGGTTGCGTATGGCCATTTCACTCGGCGTCCGTCGCCTCATGGTTTATGGCAACTCGGATTTAGTAGTCAATCAAGTGATGAAGGAGTGGGACATCAGAAGTCCAGCTATGACTGGTTATTGTAATGCAGTGAGAAAGTTAGAGAAGAAGTTTGAGGGGTTGGAGCTCCATCACATACCCTGATTGAAAAATCAAGCTGCCGATGATCTGGCAAAGATAGGTTCCAAGAGGGAAGCCATTCCCAGCAATGTGTTCTTGGAACATATACACTCACCTTCAGTTCAAGAAGATCCTTTCACTGAAGAACCCCCACAACCAAAGAGTGACGCTGATCCGACTAAAGTTGAAGTCCCAGCCGTGGTTGACTTGATCATGGAGGTTTTGGTCGTCACTCCCGACTGGACAGTGCCGTACATTTCATACATTCCCAGAAAGGAACTCCAAGAGGATGAAGAAGAGGATCGACAGATCGTCCATCGGTCCAAAGCCTTTACTGTGATCAGAGGACAGTTGTTCAGAGAGGGTGTGACTGGAGTCTGCCTAAAATGCATAACGCCAGAAGAAGGTCGAGTGATCCTCAATGACATCCACTCGGGGACCTGTGGTCACCATGCGTCCTCTCGGACCATCGTGGCCAAAGCATACCGAGCGGGATTTTATTGGCCACGAGCAAATGAGATGGCAAAAGAAATAGTCGATAAATGTGAAGGTTGCCAGTTTTACTCTAACATGTCTCACAAGCCGGCATCATCCCTGAAGACCATTCCACTCGTCTGGCCCTTTGTTGTTTGGGGTTTGGATATGGTTGGACCTCTGAGGACTGGTACGAGCGGTTTCACTCACATGCTCGTGGCAGTGGACAAATTCACCAAATGGATTGAAGCCAAACCTATCAAAAACCTTGAAGCCAGTACTGCTATCAGTTTCATCAGAGATTTAACATTCAGATATGGTGTTCCGCACAGCATCATCACTGACAACGGGTCGAACTTTGATTCTGATGAGTGATACGTCTCCAACGTATCTATAATTTTTGATTGCTCCATGCTACTTTATCTACTGTTTGGACTATATTGGGATTTATTTTCCACTTATATATTATTTTTGGGACTAACCTATTAACCGAGGCCCAGCCCAGAATTGATGTTTTTTTGCCTATTTCAGTGTTTCGAAGAAACGGAGTCCAAACGGAATGAAACCTTCGGGGACGTGATTTTCTCACCGAACGTGATCCATGAGACTTGGACCCTACTCCAAGAAATGTGAGGCGGTCACCGGGGTGGGGGCGCCCCTAAAGCGCGCCCCGCCTCGTGGGCCCCTGTTGCTCCACCGACGTACTCCTTCCTCCTATATATACCTATGTACCCCCAAGCGATCGAACAGGGCCAAAACCTAATTCCACCGCGCAACTTCCTGTATCCATGAGATCCCATCTTGGGGCATGTTAGGAGCTCACCAAGGGGGCATCCACCATGGAGGGCTTCTACATCATCACCATAGCCCCTCCGATGAAGTGTGAGTAGTTTACTTCAGACCTTGGGTCCATAGCTAGTAGCTAGATGGCTTCTTCTCTCTTTTGGATCTCAATACAATGTTCTCCCCTCTCTCGTGGAGATCTATTCGATGTAATCTTCTTTTTGCGGTGTGTTTGTTGAGACCGATGAATTGTGGGTTTATGATCAAGATCTATGAACAATATTTGAATCTTCTCTGAATTCTTTTATGTATGATTGGTTATCTTTGCAAGTCTCTTCGAATTATCCGTTTGGTTTGGCCAACTAGATTGGTAGTTCTTGCAATGGGAGAAGTGCTTAGCTTTGGGTTCAATCTTGCGGTGTCCTTTCCCAAAGGATGAGAAGGGGCAGCAAGGCACGTATTGTATTGTTGCCATAGAGGATAACAAGATGGGGTTTTTATCATATTGCATGAATTTATCCCTCTACATCATGTCATCTTGCTTAAGGCGTTACTCTGTTTTTAACTTAATACTCTAGATGCATGCTGGATAGCGGTCGATGAGTGGAGTAATAGTAGTAGATGCAGGCAGGAGTCGGTCTACTTGTCTCGGACGTGATGCCTATATACATGATCATACCTAGATATTCTCATAACTATGCTCAATTCATCAATTGCTCAACAGTAATTTGTTCACCCATCGTAGAATACTTATGCTCTTGAGAGAAGCCACTAGTGAAACCTATGGCCCCGGGTCTATTCTCATCATATCAATCTCCATCACTTTAATACTTGCTTTGTTTTACTTTGCCTTTTACTTTTCACTTTGCATCTCTATATCAAAAATACAAAAAATATTATTTATCATCTCTATCAGATCTCACTCTAAGTAAGTGACCATGAAGGATTGACAACCCCTAATCGCGTTGGTTGCGAGGAGCTATTGTTTTGTGCAGGTACGAGGGACTTGTGCGTAGCCTCCTCTTGGATTGATACCTTGGTTCTCCAAAACTGAGGGAAATACTTACGCTACTTTGCTGCATCATCCTCTCCTCTTCGGGAAATCCAACGCAGTGCTCAAGAGGTAGCAAGAAGAATTTCGGCGCCGTTGACGGGAGGCTTACGCAAGAGCAAGTCAAGACTTGGACTCTAACAACAAGCCACTTCAGCGCCGTTAAAGTCTACATACCAAGTACCCATCACAATCCCTATCTCCGCATTACATTATTTGCCATTTGCCTCTCGTTTTCCTCTCCCCACTTCACCCTTGCCTTTTTATTCGCCCTCTCTTTCCCAATCTCCTCCTCTTTTTCCCGTTTGCCTTTTTCTCGCTTGCCTTTTGTTTGCTCGTGTGTTGGATTGTTTGTTTGTCGCGATGGCTCAAGATACTACCAAATTGTGTGACTTCACCAATACCAATAATAATGATTTCCTTAGCACTCGATTGCTCCTCTTGCCAATCTTGAATCTTGTGAAATCAATCTTGCTTTGTTGAATCTTGTTATGAAAGATCAATTAGCGGCATTCCTAGTGAAGATGCCGCTACTCATCTGAATAGCCGTTGATTTATGTGATACGCAAAAGAAAAAAGATGTCGATAATGATGTTGTTAAGTTGAAGCTATTTCCTTTTTCGCTTAGAGATCGTGCTAAAGCGTGGTTTTCATCTCTGCCTAAAAAAAGTATTGATTCTTGGAACAAGTGCAAAGATGCTTTTATCTCTAAGTATTTTCCTCCCGTTAAGATCATCAATCTTAGGAACGATATTATGAATTTTAAGCAACTTGATCATGAACATGTTGCACAAGCTTGGGAGAGAATGAAATTAATGATATGTAATTGTCCTACTCATGGTTTGAACTTGTGGATGATTATACAAAACTTTTATGCCGGATTGAATTTTGCTTCTAGAAATCTTTTAGATTCGGCCGTGGGAGGCACTTTTATGGAAATCACTCTAGGAGATGCTACTAAACTTCTAGATAATATTATGGTTAATTATTCTCAATGGCATACCGAAAGATCTACTAATAAAAAAGTGCATGCGATAGAAGAAATTAATGTTTTGAGTGGAAAGATGGATGAACTTATGAAATTATGCTACTAAGGGTGTTTCTTCTGATCCTAATGATATGCCTTTATCTACTTTGATTGAGAACAATAATGAATCTATAGATGTGAATTTTGTTGGTAGGAATAATTTTGGTAACAACGCGTATAGAGGGAATTTTAATCCTAGGCCTTATCCTAGTAATTACTCTAATAATTATGGAAATTCCTACAACAATTCTTATGGAAATTTTAATAAGATGCCCTCTGAATTTGAGACTAGTGTTAAAGAATTTATGAGTTCGCAAAAGAATTTTAATGCTTTGCTTGAGGAAAATTGCTTAAAGTTGATGATTTGGCTAGGAACGTTGATAAAATTTCTCTTGAAATTGATTCTTTAAAGCTTAGATCTATTCCTCCTAAGCATGATATCATTAAGTCTCTCAAAGCTATGAGAATTTCCATTGATGAGTGCAAAGAGAGAACTGCTAGGATGCGTGCTTCCAAAGATGCCTTTATTAAAGCGTGTTCTTCCAATTCCTATGAAAATCAAGATGAAGATCTAAAAGTTATTGATGTGTCCCCATTAAATCTTTGTTTTTCAATATGAATCTTGATGAAAATGAATATGATCTTCCTTTACCTAGAAGGCATTCTAAGAATTTAGAGTTTTTAGATCTTGATGATGAAATTGATAAATGTGGGATTGAAAGAAATAAAAACCTAGATGTTGCTAAACCCACTATATTGGATCTCAAGGAATTTAATTATGAAAATTTCTCTTTAATTGATTGTATTTCCTTGTTGCAATCCGTGCTAAATTCTCCTCATGCTTATAGTCAAAATAAGGCCTTTACCGAACACATTATTGATGCCTTGATGCAATCTTATGAAGAAAAACTTGAGTTGAAGATCTCTATCCCTAGAAAGCTCTATGATGAGTGGGAACCTACTATTAAAATTAAAATTAAAAATTATGAGTTTCATGCCTTGTGTGATTTGGGTGCTAGTGTCTCTACTATCCCCAAAACCTTGTGTGATTTGCTAGATTTCCGTGACTTTGATGATTGCTCTCTAAACTTGCATCTTGTGGATTCCACTATTAAAAAGCCTATGGGAAGAATTAATGATGTTCTTATTGTTGCAAATAGGAATTATGTGCCCGTAGATTTTATCGTTCTTGATATAGATTGCAATCCTTCTTGCCCTATTATTCTTGGTAGACCTTTGCTTAGAACGATTGGTGCAATTATTGATATGAAGGAAGGGAATATTAGATTCCAATTTCCCTTAAAGAAGGGCATGAAACACTTTCCTAGAAAGAAAATAAAATTACCATATGAATCTATCATGAGAGCCACCTATGGATTGCCTACCAAAGACAGCAATACTTAAATCTATCATTGCTTTTATGCCTAGCTAGGAGCGTTAAACGATAGCGCTTGTTGGGAGGAAACCCAATTTTATTTTTAGTTTTTGTGTTTTTGCTTCTGTTTAGGAATAAATAATCCATCTAGCCTCTGTTTAGATGTGGTTTTATGTTTTAATTAGTGTTTGTGCCAAGTTAGACCTATAGGATCTTCTTGGATGATAGTTATTTGATCTTGCTGTAATTTCCAGAATCTTTCTGTTCACGAAAACAATTTTTAAAAATAACCAGAACGCGATAAAATAATGATTCGAATTGCTGCTGATCATTAAACAAATTGTCTAGGTCTTCCTATTTTTCTATAATTTTTGGAGTTCCCTAAGTTTGCGTTAGTTATAGATTACTACAGACTGTTCTGTTTTGGACAGATTCTGTTTTTCGTATGTTGTTTGCTTATTTTGATGAATCTATGGCTAGTAAAATAGTTTATAATCCATAGAGAAGTTGGAATGCAGTAGGTTTAACACCAATATAAATAAATAATGAGTTCATGACAGTACCTTAAAGTAGTCTTTTGTTTTCTTTCTCTAACAGAGCTCACGAGATTTCTATTGAGTTTTGTGTTGTGAAGTTTTCAAGTTTTGGGTAAATTCCTTTGATGGATTATGGAACAAGGAGTGGCAAGAGCCTAAGCTTGGGGATGACCATGGCACCCCCAATATAATCCAAGGACACCAAAAAGTCAAAGCTTGGGGATGCCCCGGAAGGCATCCCCTGTTTCGTCTACTTCCATCGGTAATTTACTTGGAGCTATATTTTTATTCACCACATGATATGTGTTTTGCTTGGAGCGTCTTGTATTATTTGCGTCTTTGCTTGTTAGTTTACCACAATCATCCTTGTTGTACACACCTTTTGAGAGAGCCATACATAAATTGGAATTTGATAGAATAATCTATGTGCTTCACTTATATCTTTTGAGCTTGATAGTTTTGCTCATAGTGCTTCATTTATATCTTTTGAGCGTGATAATTTTTGCTCTAGTGCTTCACTTAGATCTTTTAGAGCACGGTGGTGGATTTGTTTTAAAGAAACTATTGATCTCTCATGCTTCACTTAGATTATTTTGAGAGTCGTTAATAGCATGGTAATTTGCTTAATATTAATATACTTGGTATTCAAGATATGTGAAACTTTCTTTTGAGTCGTTGAATACTAAGAAAAGTTTGATGCTTGATAATTGTTTTGAGATATGAAGATGATGATATTAGAGTCATGCTAGTTGAGTAGTTGTGAATTTAAAGAATACTTGTGTTGAAGTTTGTGATTCCCGTAGCATGCACGTATGGTGAACCGTTATGTGATGAACTCGGAGCGTGATTTATTTATTGATTGTCTTCCTTATGAGTGGCGGTCGGGGACGAGCGATGGTCTTTTCCTACCAATCTATCCCCCAAGGAGCATGCGCGTAATACTTTGCTTTGATAACTTCTAGATTTTTGCAATAAGTATATGATTTCTTTATTACTAATGTTGAGTCCATGGATTATACGCACTTTTTCCCATCCTTCCACCATTTCTAGCCTCTCTAATACCGCGCACTTTTCGCCGGTATCATACACCCACCATATATCTTCCTCAAAACAGCCACCATACCTACCTATCATGGCATTTCCATAGACATTCCGAGATATATTGCCATGCAACTTTCCACCGTTCCGTTTATTATGACACGCTCCATCATTGTCATATTGCTAGCATGATCATGTAGTTGACATCGTATTTGTGGCAAAGCCACCGTTCATAATTCTTTCATACATGTCACTCTTGATTCATTGCATATCCCGATACACCGCCGGAGGCATTCATATAGAGTCATACTTTGTTCTAACAATCGAGTTGTAATTGTTGAGTTGTAAGAAAAATAAAAGTGTGATGATCATCATTCTTTAGAGCATTGTCCCAAGTGAGGAAAGGATGATGGATACCATGATTCCCCCACAAGTCGGGATGAGACTCCGGACGAAAAAAAAAAGAAAAATGAAAAAAGAAAGAGGCCATAAAAAGAGAGGAGAAAAGGCCCAAATAAAAAAAATGAGAGAAAAAGAGAGAAGGGACAATGCTACTATACTTTTACCACACTTGTGCTTCAAAGTAGCACCAAGATCTTCATGATAGAGAGTCTCTCATTTTGTCACTTTCATATACTAGTGGGAATTTTTCATTATAGAACTTGGCTTGTATATTTCAATGATGGGCTTCCTCAAATGCCCTAGATATTCGTGAGCAAGCGAGTTGGATGCACACCCACTTAGTTTCTTTTGTTGAGCTTTCATATACTTATAGCTCTAGTGCATCCGTTGCATGGCAATCCCTACTCACTCACATTGATATCTATTGATGGGCATCTCCATAGCCCGTTGATACGCCTAGTTGATGTGAGACTATCTTCTCATTTTGTCTTCTCCACAACCACCATTCTATTCCACATATAGTGCTATATCCATGGCTCACACTCATGTATTGCGTGAAGATTGAAAAAGTTTTGAAAATGTTAAAGTATGAAACAATTGCTTGGCTTGTCATCGGGTTGTGCATGATTTAAATATTTTTGTGGGAAGATGGAGCATAGCAGGACTATATGATTTTGTAGGGATAACTTTCTTTGGCCATGTTATTTTGAGAAGACCTAATTGCTTAGTTAGTATGCTTGAAGTATTATTATTTTTATGTCAATATGAACTTTTGTCTTGAATCTTTTGGATCTGAATATTCACACCACAATTAAGAAGATTTACATTGAAATTATGCCAAAGTATCACTCCGCATCAAAAATTGTCTTTTTATCATTTACCTACTCGAGGACGAGCAGGAATTAAGCTTGGGGATACCTGATACGTCTCCAACGTATCTATAATTTTTGATTGCTCCATGCTACTTTATCTACTGTTTTGGACTATATTGGGCTTTATTTTCCACTATTATATATTTTTTGGGACTAACCTATTAACCGGAGGCCCGGCCCAGAATTGTTGTTTTTTGCCTATTTCAGTGTTTCGAAGAAAGCGGAATATCAAACGGAGTCCAAACGGAATGAAACCTTGGGAACATGATTTTCTCACGAACATGATCCAGAGACTTGGACCCTACTCCAGGAAATGTGAGGCGGTCACGAGGGTGGGCCCCCAGTATGCGCCCCCGCATCGTGGGCCCCTGTTGCTCCACCGACGTACTCCTTCCTCCTATATATACCTGCGTACCCCAAGCGATCGAACAGGGCCAAAACCTAATTCCTTTGCCGCAACTTCCTGTATCCACGAGATCCCATATTGGGGCTGTTCGAGCTCACGAGGGGGCATCCACCACAGAGGGCTTCTACATCATCACCGTAGCCCCTCCGATGAAGTGTGAGTAGTTTACTTCAGACCTTCGGGTCCATAGCTAGTACCTAGATGGCTTCTTCTCTCTTTTTGGATCTCAATACAATGTTCTCCCCCTCTCTCGTGGAGATCTATTCGATGTAATCTTCTTTTTACGGTGTGTTTGTTGAGACCGATGAATTGTGGGTTTATGATCAAGATTATCTATGAACAATATTTGAATCTTCTCTGAATTCTTTTATGTATGATTGGTTATCTTTGCAAGTCTCTTCGAATTATTCGTTTGGTTTGGCCAACTAGATTGGTAGTTCTTGCAATGGGAGAAGTGCTTAGCTTTGGGTTCAATCTTGCGGTGTCCTTTCGATGTGAATGGGCAGCAAGGCACGATTGTATTGTTGCCATCGAGGATAACAAGATGTTTTTTATCATATTGCATGAATTTATCCCTCTACATCATGTCATCTTGCTTAAGGCGTTACTCTGTTTTTAACTTAATACTCTAGATGCATGCTGGATAGCGGTCGATGAGTGGAGTAATAGTAGTAGATGCAGGCAGGAGTTGGTCTACTTGTCTCGGACGTGATGCCTATATACATGATCATACCTAGATATTCCCATAACTATGCTCAATTCTGTCAATTGCTCAATAGTAATTTGTTCACCCACCATAGAATACTTATGCTCTTGAGAGAAGCCACTAGTGAAACCTATGGCCCCCAGGTCTATTCTCATCATATCAATCTCCATCACTTTAATACTTGCTTTGTTTTTACTTTGCCTTTTACTTTTCACTTTGCATCTCTATATCCAAAATACAAAAAAATATTATTTATCATCTCTATCAGATCTCACTCTCGTAAGTGACTGTGAAGGGATTGACAACCCCTAATCGCGTTGGTTGCGAGGAGCTATTGTTTTGTGCAGGTACGAGGGACTTGTGCGTTGCCTCCTACTGGATTGATACCTTGGTTCTCAAAAACTGAGGGAAATACTTACGCTACTTTGCTGCATCATCCTCTCCTCTTCGAGGAAATCCAACGCAGTGCTCAAGAGGTAGCAATGAGTTCAGAGGCTTCTGCGCTTCCCAAGGTACTCGAGTCGACTATGCTTCAGTCACCCACCCCCAGTCGAATGGACAAGCTAAGATAGCGAATGGATTGATTATCAAAGGACTGAAACCCTGACTGATGCGTGATCTCAAGCACGCAGCAGGCGCTTGGGTCGACGAACTTCCATCAGTGCTTTGGGGATTGAGGACAACTCCCAATCGGCCGACTCGTCGAACTCCATTCTTCTTGGTCTATGGAGCTGAAGTTGTACTCCCGAGTGACTTGCTTCACAATGCACCCCGAGTTGAGCTTTTCTCGGAAGATGAAGCAGAACAGGCACGGCAAGATGCAGTTGATCTCCTGGAAGAGGAAAGAGAGATGGCCTGATCCGTCGACCATCTATCAGCCAAGACTGCGTCGGTTCCACAATGTGAAGCGTGAGGGTCGAGCATTTCAAGAGGGAGATTTGGTTCTTCGAGTGGATCAGCAGAAACCACACAAGCTTGCTCCTGCTTGGGAAGGCCCCTTCATCGTCACAAGAGTGCTCCACAATGGAGCATACCACCTTTACAACGTCGAGCACAAGAAAGACGAGCCACACGCTTGGAATGCGGAGTTGCTCCGCCCCTTTTATACTTAAGCGTTCGGATGTAATAAGAAATACCTTCTAGTTTGATTATCAAAGATACAGTTTTACAGTCTCCTAAATGTTTGATGTTTCTTTGTTACATGTTTCAAATCCCCCAGTGGGTGTCTTAGCCGTGAATCCGTTTCGCCTAAGTTTAAAAGATCCTACCGAGTGGTGAGCAACCCTCTCACTCGGGGGCTTAGCTGCGAATCCGTTTCGCCTAAGTTCAAAAAATCCTACCGAGTGGTGAGAAAGCCTCTCACTTGGGGGCTTAGCCACGAATCCGTTTCGCCTAAGTTTGAAAAATCCTACCGAGTGGTGAGCATGCCTCCCACTCGGGGGCTTAGCTGTAGGCTAGTACTCGCCTAAGTTTGAAAAATCCTACCGAGTAGTGAGCATGCCTCCCACTCGGGGGCTTAGCTGCAGTCCAGTACTCGCCTAAGTTTGAAAAATCCTACCGAGTGGTGAGCATGCCTCCCACTCGCGGGCTTAGCTGCAGTCCAGTACTCGCCTAAGTTTGGAAAATTCTACCGAGTGATGAGCATGCCTCCCACTCGCGGGCTTAGCTGCAGTCCAGTACTCGCCTAAGTTTGGAAAATCCTACCGAGTGATGAGCATGCCTCCCACTCGGGGGCTTAGCTGCAGATCGATGCTAGCCTAAGTTTAAAAATCCCACCGAGTGGTGAGCAACCCTCCCACTCGGGGCTTAGCTGCATCCAAGACTCGCCTAAGTTTGAAAAATCCTACCGAGTGGTGAGCACGCCTCCCACTCGGGGCTTAGCTGCAGTCCGATGCTCGCCTAAGTTTGAAAAATCCTACCGAGTGGTGAGCATGCCTCCCACTGGGGCTTAGCTGCATCCAAGACTAGCCTAAGTTAGAAAAATCCCACCGAGTGGTGAGCATGCCTCCCACTCGGGGCTTAGCTGCAGATCCAGTGCTTACCTAAGTTTGAAAAATCCCACCGAGTGGTGAGCATGCCTCCCACTCGGGGCTTAGCTGCAGTCCAATGCTACGCCTAAGTTAGAAAATTCCCTCTTGAGTGGTGAGCATGCCTCCCACTCGGGGGCTTAGCTGCATCCAAGTACTCCCTAAGTTTGAAAAATCCCACCGAGTGGTGAGCATGCCTCCCACTCGGGGCTTAGCTTCATCCGATGCTCGCCTAAGTTTGAAAAATCCTACCGAGTGGTGAGCATGCCTCCCACTCGGAGGCTTAGCTGCTGATCCATGCTACGCCTAAGTTTGAAAAATCCTACCGAGTGGTGAGCATGCCTCCCACTCGGAGGCTTAGTTGCAGTCCAGTACTCGCCTAAGTTTGAAAAATCCTACCGAGTGGTGAGCATGCCTCCCACTCAGGGGCTTAGCTGTAGTCCAGTACTCGCCTAAGTTTGAAAAATCCTACCGAGTAGTGAGCATGCCTCCCACTCGGGGGCTTAGCTGTAGTCCAGTACTCGACTAAGTTTGAAAAATCCTACCGAGTGGTGAGCATGCCTCCCACTCGGGAGCTTAGCTGCAGTCTAGTATTGCCTATGTTTGAAAAATCCTACCGAGTGGTGAGCATGCCTCCCACTCGGGGGCTTAGCTGCAGTCTAGTACTCGCCTAAGTTTAAAAAATCCTACCGAGTGGTGAGCACCCTCCCACTCGGGGGCTTAGCTGCAGTCCAGTACTCGCCTAAGTTTGAAAAATCCTACCGAGTGGTGAGCATGCCTCCCACTCGGGGGCTTAGCTGCAGTGCAGTACTCGCCTAAGTTTGAAAAACCCTACCGAGTGGTGAGCATGTCTCCCACTCGGGGGCTTAGCTGCAGTCCAGTACTCGCCTAAGTTTGAAAAATCCTACCGAGTGGTGAGCATGCCTCCCACTTGGGGGCTTAGCTGCAGTCCAGTACTCGCTTAAGTCAGAATATTCCTACCGAGTGGTGAGCATGCCTACCACTCGGGGGCTTAGTTGCAGTCCAGTACTCGCCTAAGTTTGAAAAACCCTACCGAGTGGTGAGCATGTCTCCCACTCGGGGGCTTAGCTGCAGTCCAGTACTCGCCTAAGTTTGAAAAATCCTACCGAGTGGTGAGCATGCCTCCCACTTGGGGGCTTAGCTGCAGTCCAGTACTCGCTTAAGTCAGAATATTCCTACCGAGTGGTGAGCATGCCTCCCACTCGGGGGCTTAGCTGCAGTTCAGTACTCGCCTAAGTTTGAAACACATCCCTATTCGCAAGGACGACGAGGTACAAGTCGACTGCAACCTCCTCTTCGGAGCTGCGCCAAAAATACAATATATGCTCCATCCTTATCCGCAAGGACGACGAGGTGCAGGTCGACTGCAACCTTCTCCTTGGAGCCGCGTCACAAGTATAATGTACGCTCCATCCTATCCGCAAGGACGACGAGGTACAGGTCGACTGCAACCTCCTCTTCGGAGCTGCGCCAAAAATACAATGTACGCTCCATCCTTATCCACAAGGACGACGAGGTGCAGGTCGACTGCAACCTTCTCCTCGGAGCTGCGCCACAAGTATAACGTACGCTCCATCCTCATCCGCAAGGACGACGAGGTGCAGATCGGCTGCAACCTTCTCTTCGGAGCTGCGCCACAAGTATAACATGTGCTCCATCCTCATCCGCAAGGTCGACGAGGTGCAGGTCGACTGGAACCTCTTCCTCAGACCTGCATTTCAAGTACAAAAGATATTCCGAGTGAAGAACAAATTCCACTCGAAGGCAAGAGCAAGCATATTCGGAGATAAACCAAATTCAGATAAATCCTAAGGTTCCGACCGCGGATTAAAGTACTCGGGCATCAAGCCCGAAGGAGTTTAACGGTTACAAAATCACTCGGCATTTCGAGGCAAATTTAAGGTGAGGCATAAAGTTTGTTCACTCCGCAGAGGAGGATTTGGCGAGCTCGACGAATTCGTCCAGGTCGATTCCGTCGGCAATCCGAGTGGCAGCAGTAATGAAGGTCTCCATGAAAGATTGGAAGTCGTGCTTCTTAGTGTTGGCAACCTTGATTGCTGCCAGCTTCTATTCTCGCGCTTCTTTGCAGTGGACACGAACCAAAGACAAAGCCACATCAGCGCCGCACCGGGCAGAAGACTTCTTCCATTCTTGCACTCGACCGGGGACCTCATTAAGTCGAGTCATCAGAGACTCGAGGTCATTTTGGAGCGTTGCCCTTGGCCAGAGGGCTGTGTCGATCCGCGACATTGCAACCTTCAGTCGAGCAAGATAATCGACAACACCAGCAACACGAGATTCCAATCGGAGTACATTCATGGCAGCTTCGTCTTTCATTGGAGAATGGATGGGGTCCAAGCTTGTCTCGACTCGCCCAGTTTCTTCCTCAAAGTTCCAGCAAAATTCTGCACGTACAATTCAAAGATGAGTCAGTGGTCGTGTATCGAGTTGACAATAGCAAGTCAGTCGGTTCGGAGAAAATACCTTCAAGCAGGACGAACAACTTCTTGGCAAGACCTCCCAGATAATTCTCCAGGTCGTCCCTCCTGCGAGCAATGTCTTCCATCTTCTCGTTCAGATTGTTCTTGTCCTTTTTCAGGCGAGTCGCTTTCTTATTGGCTTCATCAAGGGAAGTTTTCAGCTTGGTGTTTTCTTCCTCCAGTTTGTCGACTGAAGCTAGCTTCTGTTCGGCGAGTGCAGTTTTCTCGTCAGCTGCTTTATGTGCGGCTGCAAGATCTTGGTCCTTCTTCGCCAAAGCTTGATTCATTTTCTCTGAAAAGAAACAACGCTCGGTTCAAAAAAAGCGAAATAAAATCCGGTCCAGAGACAAGTCAGTCGGCAAGTTTTCTCTTACCAGCAGCTTCATCCTTGGCCTTCTGCAGATTTGTCTTGGCGATTCTAGATCGAGGTTGAGCTGAATCTGTTTTTCTCGATTCAAAGAAAGCGAACCCCGAGTTCACAAGATTTCTGTAATCAAGAGACAGACAATCGACAGATGGAAATATTAGTTACCTCAGAACAATGGTCCGATAAAGATTAGTTTGTTTTCAGACCGTAGTCGACTGCCCGTAGTCAACCACGGTCTCGGGGACTACACCCAGTGGGTGCACTTAGCGTGCCCCCACTGGTCCAGTTTCCACTCGACGTGGTCTGTCCAGGCCGAGTGTAAAAAAACGAGGATCTAAGACCGTAGTCGACTGCCCGCAGTCAACCACGGTCTCGGGGACTACACCCAGTGGGTGCACTTAGCATGCCCCCACTGGTTCGGATTCCACTCGACATGGTCCGTCCAGACCGAGTGGAAAAATTAGCTTCTCAGACAACAGTTGACTACCCGCAGTCAACTATGGTCTCGGGGACTACGCCCAGTGGGTGCACTCAGCGTGCCCCCACTAGTTCAAAAATCCAATTGACACAACCTAGTCGACTCAAGAGACAAGTTTGCTCAATGGCAAATCAAAACACCGGTGGGTGTCTGGTCGGCCTTGAGCGGAAGAAAAGATTCCTTGAAAAGAGTTTTCAGGTAGCATATCCTAACGGAACAAGCTAAAAGAGTCAGTCGGCAATCTGCTAACCTGGACATTGCTCTGGAGAGCGGAGTTGGCGTCATAAGCAGCTTGGCTGGCCTCCCGCACCATCTTCATCTTCTACATCATGATGCCCGCCTGGCGAATAGCCTCTTTGGCAGCACCCACCTGGTCCTCTAGGACATGATGTGCAGCAAAAAGTGAAGGTGGATCGGCGGGACTCTGCACGGCTAACGCTGAAGGCTGAGCACTCGACAGTGGTATGGTGAAGGAGACGGAAGTCCGATTGGCATCACCGGCGTCCTGAGTTACCGGTTCCGCCACCGGCGTCGACTGAGGCGTCTTGCCAGTGGACGTTTTCCTGTTTCTTCTCCCCAAGGGCCTATGTGGCTCGTCCTCGTCGTCGTCGGGGAGAACAATGACGTTGAGAGGAGCTGTAAAAAGATCAGTCGCCAAAAGTTCATCCTCGATTGGTTATATCGCAGTTCAATCGACAAAGCAAAGACAAGATCACGAAGGTTATACCTGCGTTGGAGGTGACCGCGTCTTCCATGTCCTCATCCTCGTTTTTGTAAGCAGAGGTCCCAGAGGTAGCGGCACTGCTAGTTTCAAGATTCGTTCGGTCAAACCAAGGAAAAATAGACAATGCAGAATTTGGGGTAAAACTGAAGACAGGACACTTACGCAGAGGCAACAGGGATGTCGTTTGATTCTGGGCAACACCTTTCCGGTCTTCTGCGGTACGACCTTGGATTGTTTCGGAGCCTTTTTAGTCGGCGCAGGAGAAGACGTCCAAGGACGCTTTGACGACTGCCCAGTCTAAACGGTTGCCTTCTCGCGGGCGCTTGTGGGATCGTGGGTGAGCTTGGATCGCCTTTCCCTACGGGGAGGTGAGTCGACCTCTTCTTCATCACTCGGGTCGGAGCTCTCCTCATCCCCTTCACCATCAGAATGCCACTCGCCGCTCTCCCTCCGCTCGCCTCCCCCTCCGGATCCTGCTTCTGCTCTCCGTTGGGCATCGAATACATCTCAGTAAGAGTCTAGAAGACAACAAGCAAGACAAAAGTCAGTCGGTTGATTGCAAGCAGTTACATGATAAATCAAGATAACACTCTCCTGGCCCTGTAACATCCCAAAATTCTAAATTTTGGAATGTTATAATAAATAGATAGATTTGTTTGTTTGTTTGAATTGTTGTGTGATTGATTGAGTGAAATTTGAAACTTTTGAAAGTTAAATGAGAGGAATAAAGGACTTTCCCAAACTTTCATTTTGCTTTACGATCTCCATGAATTCAAATATTTTTCATCACAAAACCACGGAGAGAGGATAACATGACTTCTTCCATTTAAATGAAAAGGGTGTTGAAAATATTTGAATTTCATTTGAAATATTTTCTAATTCATAAACTTCATGCAACTCAGTGATTTTCACGAGCGAGGATAAAATGACTTCTTCAAAACATATGAAATATGAGTTGGGAGTTTCAAAGGATCAAATTCAAGTCCTTTTGGAATTATTTTTCAATTTGGAGTTATTTGCATTTTATTCAAATTATTTTTCTCCAAAAATAAAATACATGGAAAATAGGGTAACATGATTCGCTACATCAGAAAATTGGAGATAAATAAATTTGGAGTCATTTTGGTATTTTTAAAATGATTTTTATTGGATTTTAGTAGGGCAGTAGCACTCTTTGATTTATTCAAAATTGTGTGTACTTTATTTGATGTTAGTAAAATGTTCATGCTGTAGGAAATATTTTTCTGAAAATTTTGATATATAATATGCCTATATAAAATTCTATTTTGGTTTTATTTATTCAGATTTCCTTTTCTGTTTCAAAAAAAAACTACACGTGCGCTTAGGACTAACAGTCGCCCACGCGCGCAACATAGTAGCATGGGCGCTCCTTTGTTTTTTTTTCTTTTTCCCTCCTCCTAAATGGGCCAAGCCCAGCGGGCCATATTCCTTCCCCATTTTTTTCTTTTTTTTTCCATATTTTTTCTTTTTCTTTTCTATTGCTAAAAAAAAATCACAGCGCGGCCGGCCGAAGGCCTTTTGGCCCATGGCGCACCTTCTCTCTGTTTCGTATATTTTCATCTACGTTTAGTCCCACATTGCCTAGCTTTTGACCCCTAAGCCTCTTTTCCACTTATAAATAAAGACCCATAGAGCCTCCAAAAATCATCTGATTCGGGTTAAATCAATATTTTGATTTGACTAAGAAAAATATTTTTTTTCTCCTCTCCGGCGCGACTTCTGGAAATTTTCTTCTCTCTCCGAAGTTGTCTTTTCTCTGCCTTATAAAGGTATCTTACTTTGTTTTTTCTTTTCTTTTTTTTTCTACTTATACTTCCGTAGTTTATTACTTTTAAACTAATACAATAGATTAGATTGTCGTCTACGTATTTATACATTAGACCTTAGCTATAGGTATTTTTTTCTTTTGTAAAACAGCTTGGCCCTGATTTTTCAAATAGCCATAACTTTTTACTCGTTCATCCAAACTAGATGAAACCAACGCCCACTTCTTCGTTACGATCTCCTCTATCCAGTAATTCAACTCAAACATGTTTTTGAAAGTTTAAAATTTCGAAATTTGTTCAGATTCATATTCAAACTTTTTTGTTCATAACTTAAGTTCCATAACTCCGTTTGAGTTGATTCTTTTGCATTGTGTCACAAATTTGCTTAAGTTTCTGTTTGTGTACTTAGGTTTCAAATTTGAATAGTTTAGATTTGAATTTGATGAAATTTGTTCAAATCACTAATTTGGTCATATTTTGAGTTTTACAAAGTATTTTGATTGATTCTTTTTGCTACTGCTTTATTATGGTTTTGTCTATCCAGTAGCATATACTTCTTTATTTTTACTTTATTTTTAAATTAGGTTTTTAGCAAAACAGTACTGTTTTAGTTATAGTTTTGTTTTAGTCTTTTCTTTATTGTTTTATTAGTTTCAAATTATTTCTTTTGTCACTCTTGAAAAATTTAGTTTTGTTTCTGTTAGTCAACAAAAGAAAATGTTGTTTTATTTTAAAATTTGTTTTTCTTAGTTTTGTATGAAAACTTGTTTAGGTCATAGTTAGTGTTTCATAAAAGCTTTTTATTTGTTTCTTTTGCTATTAAAAGTTTATGAAAAATACTTTCTGTTAAAATTAGTTGTTTTATATTTTTCTTTTCAGATTATTTATTATGTTGGTATTTCCTTTGATGTTAAATTTTACTTAGGACAAAACTATTTTTGTGTTATGTCTTAGAGTTTTCTTTAGTAGTTTTGTTGTGTAGTTTTCCTTTGTTTTTATTTGGTGTCCCTTGATTTGCATTTTTATTTGTTGGTTTTATTATGAGTGTTAAAATTGTTTGCTAGGATGTTTGCTTATATGAATGCTATGTTTGACTATATAGATTTTCAACGGAGTGACGAATAGTTCTACCAAGTCATTATTTGAGAGTGTTGTTATCTTCATCAACTTACCAGGCAAGTTCACTTTGACCATGTTTTCCATACCTATGTGTTTTATTGCATCTAGTGTCATCTTCGCAACAATCCCTCCAGTAGTGACATTGAATCCTTGTAGTTAAGTAGTATGCATGAGGTAGGAACCCATCACCCTGTTACCAAGCCCGGGACGTTATTTATTTTAATGCTACGCTATAATAGGCGGGGTTGGTATGAGTGCTCGGGAGTGGTGTGAGAATGGAGGATCTACGTCAATGACGACAACTCCATGATGGAATCTGCAAGGACTGCATCTTCAAGGCCTCAAGACTTCAAGACCCGAGACAAGAATTCAATACACACTACTGGGTGAAGGACGGTTGACGGCACCCTAGAGAAACCGGTGGTTGGCGGGATGCATGGAGAAGCGCCATGACATCTTGCGGAAAGCTTCACCCAGACTCAAAGAGACGGAAGAATACTTCATGCCGGAAGCTTACATGCAACCGCAAGTCACTATGGGCTCTGGCTTGGTTGACCTTAGTTGTGACTCAGCTGGGACGGTGCTAGCGGATGTAGAACTACGGTAGGATTGGATGAGCACCGACGGTGGTCGAGGAACTCTTGGAAGACCATGTTTGATCGTCTTGTTCTCAAACACCACGAAGTGCGAGAACGTAAAAAGAGGATCGAATCTTGCGGGTAAAGTGTACAAACCTCTGCGGAGGGTTTAAACCTAATCGATTAGCCGTGTCCCGATTCACGGACAATTTGAGCCTCTGGACTTGGATTTATCTGGAACTCTCAACACCGGATGATAACTTAATTGTGGGCAACTTATGATGATTTGGGCTATGAGACATCGGTTGGCGGAACCATGTCATGATAGAAAACTCCATAGTACAGACTTCATTTATTCCTTTGATGTAGGGAAAATAAATCAGCTTTTACATAAACAAAACTCGGACACGAGCCACAAAGCCATATTGCATATAGTATAGTTTTATCATCTGTTTTCTCATGTTGTGATCTTGCGGTACATTCAATGTCTTGACCTACACGGCTGCAACGTATCATGTTGCAAGATTTTCTTCGACGAGTAAGAGTTACGATCTGAGGTTACGGTCTACACTCAACTCCGCCGATGGCGTTGATGGGACTCCACACCCGCTTGATTGTTTCGGCGAGTATTATGAGGTATATATCGGTTTACGTTAATTATACATGTGATTGCACTTTGATATATACATTGATGTCTTGTGTGTGCCAAAGATATCTTGATCCGAGGATGGCACGGCAACACGAGGCTTGACCGTCGAGGTCGGTCGCTCTGAGCCCCCTAGGGTTATCTTTGTTGCCGTGATACCCTCACCACTTCTCCACCATATCCTCGTAGACTTCTTACGGATGGATCCGAGTGGAATCGTCGATGCCCGAATACATCCACATCGGATGGTCACGGGCTTGAAGCGCTGAATCGTCGCTGAGGAAGACTTCCAAAGATCCATGCCGGTCACGCCATCACGGATGAGTGGACCACTCGCTCGACCAAAGACCTTCACCTCTGCTTTCTCCCGTGGTCACTTTCGAGGCGGAGGCTTCTCTACTCTAGCCATGGAAAAGGGAAGTCGGTGATCGACCGAGTCGGTGGTCTTTGTAGTAAAACCGGTCGATTGCCACCTCGGACCGACTCGGGTAGGATTATGGCTGGGAAAGAGCTCTTACCCCTCCTTTGGATTCCAAGACCCCCACACATCTGGTTCACTTTTGTCCTCTCATCACTCCGATTAGCTTTTTTGACCGACTAGGAGCGACACGTGAAAATGTGCTTGAAGAGGCCCCAGTGTGGTCGACAACCCAAGAAGTTTTTGCACATGGACACGAAAGCGGCAAGATACACGATGGTGTTGGGGAAAAAATGATGAAGTTGTGCTCCAAAGAAGTTCAAGAAAGCTTGGAAAAAAGGATGGGGAGGCAAAGAAAACCCGCGGTCGACGTGGGTGGCGAGGAGGACGCACTCACCCTCCTGCGGTCGGGGCTCAGTCTCGTCTGCCGGGAGCCGAGCGGATCCGTGGGGATCAATCCTCCTCGGCGGATCGTCGATGTCGTCTGACGAATCATCGACCGGATCCAATCTCCCTGGATCTAGCCGCGCGGCAGACCGGGCCTCGAGGGAGATCCGGCCCGGCTGGACTTCTTCCCCTTCGCCTTCGCCGTCGCCTTCTTCGCGCGCTCCAATGCCACCGTCTTCTCCTTCCCCATCACAGCAGACAGAGCTTGAACAGAGCAGCGGCGCCGGGGCAGGAGCGGATGCGGTGGAGAAAACAGAGAAGGAAGAGGAATAATGGGAGCGCACTGTTCAAAAACCCCGGACCGACGCCTTATATGAGGTTGCTTCCGAGTGACTGACTTGTGGACCCGGGCGATCTTATCAAATCCTGCAACAGTCGCGCGAGCGTACGTGGTGAAAAAGGAGGCGTGGAAATCGAGGCGGCCCTGCCTTATCCAGCCCGATCGCTGCGGCCTCCTCCGCCCCGCGCGCTTCCCAAAAATTCGAATCCTGCGAGATCCGCGGGCAACAGAGCATAATTTTCTCTTCAAGATTGCCACATCTCTTTTTTGGGAGATGGTGGAATTTTCCCATTTTTTCTTCTGCTCTTAAGTCTCTAAATTGAGAAAGTCTAGTTTTCGTAATCGACCAATTCGTTAACATACCACTGAACCACTTTTTATTAACATAATGACAACGAGCCGTTATTACAGCTGATGCTACTAAATCTGTTGCTCTTTTTTTGGTACCATCAATGAAGAAACTTTTTCCCTGACTTGCTGCATCAAAAACTAAATCACAAGCTTCTGATAAAAAACAAGCCACCTGTCAGACGGAAGATTTTCTCCATATCAACGCTCGAAGCTTTTCAGTAAAAGTTCACTCGACAAAACCAAGAATGGATCAAGGCGACTGAAAAAGAAGTTGATGTCACCGTGTTGATTCATCAATCCCAACCAGACACTCCCAAAGTGCAAGAGCTGAATAGGAAGTATTTTCAACTCCTTCTCCACTCGAACCCTAAACCATTTGGGGGCAAATGATGAAGCCATGTACCTAGGGTAGGGTCATAGGCCTGACCTAGATGCCCTCCCCAAGGGCATCACCCTCAAGACAGAAGCATCCAAAGGGTACCATCATCCACTCGACCAGGGACATTCCACTCGGAAGAATCAATGTCACTCGTCACTGAAACCACTCGACATACAGAAGATCTAAAGTCACTCTACGCAGACTTAATTACCATTTATAACACTTTATTGCGGACGTTACCTGTAACGCTTACTCTTTATGAACATTGGACCTTATGTAACGGAGAGGAGCTGGGGTCTTGGCGCACTCTATATAAGCCACCCCCTCCTCTGGAACAAGGGTTCGCACCCCCTGTAACTCACACGCGCATAATCCAGTCGACCGCCTCCGGGCTCCGAGACGTAGGGCTGTTACTTCCTCCATGAAGGGCCTGAATCGTAAAACTCGTGTGTACAACTTCGCCATAGCTAGCATCCGCGTAGGGTTGTCAGTCTTAGATCCACGACAGGGAGCCCGAGGCATCGCCCTTATCCCCTCGGGGCGGCGCCGGCGAGGCTGGTCCGGCGAGGACAAGCCTCTGTAGCGACTCGGGTCGGGGCAACAGGGAGGAGGGAGGTGACCGGGGGAGATGGGCAAGACCAGTTGGGCCTGCTGGTCCGGGTGGCCAAGGCCCAAAGGGGGCACGGGGGCTTCTCCCCCCTTTTCTTTTTATTGTTTTATAAATTAAATAGCTAGCCCCTGTTTTATTCATTTCAGAGCATTTAAACACCTTATAAAAATGTTGTTTCAACATGACAATTATCCTGGGATTATTTTCCACACTTTGAACATTTTAGTTTGCATGTTTGACAAATTTGAATTTGGACTTTAATTTGAATCATGATTTGGATCAAGTGAGGATTAGCAACAGTAATGTAACGACATGACACCATTAGTGGGGGATTACTGTAGCTTAATTATCCGGGCGTCACATATTTCATGATTGTTACTTAGTAGCTACTGATGGATAGAGCAGCACATTGCATAGGAGATCAGAGCGTGTTGCAGGAAGGAGGACCGTGGCACAAATGAGATCGAGGCGGAGCTCGAACTGGAAGGAGGCTTCAGAACATCTGACATAACATCACAAACATTTTTAGAGGTTGGAGATGCTGCTGGCACTCGAGATTCATTTTTCACAACGGCATCTGAATCCTCCAACTCCAGTAACACATTGCACGAGTGGAAATCCTAAATCAATGCCTACTTATTCATGTCTCCAGTCCGAACTAAGAGTAATCTAGGTTACACACGCAGTTAACATGTCCAGTTAGGAAAATTTGAAAGGTTAGGAATTTTTTTATTGTGAGGGTAAAAAAAAACAACGTGAGGAGATATGGTGATGGGATGTGAGACGAAAATAAACTGAACGGAAATAAACCAGACGAAAAAAATCATGGATGCAATTGTACCAACTCTTCTATTAGGAGTAGAGATCAGCAAAAGGCAAAATATATTGTGCCAGGGTGATATGGAAGCGAAGGAAACAAAAGGTTCCCTAACGAAGGGGCAGAATATTTTACCTGATAAACATAACGACAAAGGATTGCACACAGCACCAAAGTGATGAACCTGACGTCTCCTGCTTCTGCAAAGGCCCAAAATAGCCCTCCAAAGCCGAGCAGAAGAGAAACGTTTGCAGCATATTGTGTCAACTGCCCGACTGCACAACAGGTCCCACTGTGAAATGTTCCGTTTCTGAATACAGGTATGCAAGCATTTAGAATGTTACTACTACTCGACACTGGAAACGAGCAGTACCTGCCAACAATGTTGACGACAGATTCTTTCTTGTTCTTATTAGCGCCAGTATCTGAATCATAAACGTCATTGCTGCAGTAGAGTAAAAATACAATACGTTCAGAACAGGGGAATGAATCGTTGAACACTGCTATTGATATCAGCATCGATTTACTTGTCAGAGTGTATGTTGTAGTAGTATTTTTCTGCATGTGAGTTTTACCTCAGATTGAGCCAGGTGATCACAAGGACGGCAGCAGCCAAGAGGCCAAAGTAGCGTCTGGCAAAGAACAGCCCTGCATGGTTATAAGCAGCAGCAGTGCCTACCTGCAAGTGCAAGAAACCGTCAGTGCAAATGTGTAAGGTGATCGTAGTTGCAAACCACCAAATACTGCGATCAATACTCATTCTGATTTGCATGCCAGCACACCAACAGGTCATGCAATTCTGAATTGCAGCGCGAAGCATTGGCAAGGGCAATGGGGAGGGAGGAATTTGGGGAACTCACGGTGAGTGGCACGAGCGCCGCGGAGTAGATGGGCAGCTTGGCCGCCCTCCAGACCAGCGTCGCGCGGGAGAGCTCGCCGGCGTCCCCGACTCCGCAGGACGCCGCTGCGGCCGAGCACCGCACTCGCCGTAGCGCGTGGCGCCTTCTCGCGGCCTCTACAGAGACGGCGACGCTGCCACGGGGAGAGGGAGGCGCGTGAGGGGAGACGAGGAGAGGCGCGAGCGGCATCGGCTCGGAGGCGCTGGCCTACCTTCACCGCGGCCTGGTCCTACCCACTATGGTGAAGCTCGCACGCATCGCCGCCGCAATTGCTCAGGATGACGGATGAAGATCCTGCAGCAGCGACATGGGTGAGGGATGCAGCTATACCTGGCCATACCTCGGGCCGGGCTGGGCCTAGCCAAGCCCGACGCCAAAAACCCAGGCACGAGCCCGGCCTGGCCCGGCTGTCGGGCCTGTTTTCTGGGCCCGAGCCTGGCCCGAACACATAAAAGCCCATCGGGCTTCGGGCCGGCCAGCCCGTCCTTCAGGAAAACGCAAAAATGATGGGCCCGGGCCCGGCCCGGGAGCGGCGTCAGACCAGGCCGGGTCGGGCTTTTTCGGGCTGGGCCGTCCGGGTCGGGCTGCCCATGGCTAGGACTAGATGCAGCCAACGATGGAGGGATGATTGCCGTGGCTAACCCCTCCATATAACCCTATCCAAACAACCATTTAGAAAAGGCAAAGATTGATGTATTAGGAAAATTAGGATTTGAAATTGATTGTCATAAAACAAAATTTTATTAATTGATAACGTGCTATCGGTTCCTGCCAGTATATAACATGTCTAGTTGGAAACTTTCAAAAAGTTAGGCAAGTTTTTATTATGAGGGTAAAAAAATAAGATATGATGGTGGGATGTGAGACGAAAATATAACTAGACGAAAACAAATCGTGGATGCAATCCTACCAACTCAAACATTAAGAATAGAGATAGATGGACAGTTGATTAAAATAAATGGGCCTAATCGTGAGGCTGTGCTTATTTGATATTGCTGTGTCTATATTAGGCTGGGTGCACTTAATGATAAATGTATTTGCTTGTTGCTTATTTAATAGTAATAGAAATGCGTAGCGCTACAAGCCATCCAGTTATACTCGGGTTTTTGGTAAACCAGTTGGGCACGACCAGTTTGAGGGAAAAGAGCAAATTTTCCATTGGTTTTCTAGCTTTTTTGTTTCTTTTTTCCTTTCTTTTTTCAACTGTTTTCTTCGTTTCTTTCACTGTTTTCACTTGTTTTTTTTTTCATTTCTTTCTTTATTCTTCTTTGTTTCCTTCGGTCTCTTTGTTTCTTTTTCGGTTTTCACTGCCTCTTTTTTTTTCTTTCTCTCAATGGTTTTATTTATTTATTTACTTGTTTTTCAACAGTTTTTTTCTCTCTCGATTTTCACTTTTTTCTATACACATTTTGGGTATATATATCCTTCGGTCTTTTTTACTCTGCATACTGAAGTCAAACTTTGTAAAGTTTGACCATATTTATATGAAAAAATATTAACATCTACAATGCTAAATTTAGATAATATGAAAACTAAAGTCATGACGCATCTAATGTTGTTGATCTCACATTCTGAATGTTGGTATTTTTCTTTATAAACTTGGTCGGATTTTATGAGGTTCGACTTCAGACAAATCTTATATGCGAACTAAAAAGGACCACATGAAGGGAAAAATCGAATCTGAGCCCGAGCTCATGTGCACCTGCGCTCACGAAAAAAATCAAAATAAATACTAGAAAATTTCAAAAACAATTTGGGTGGTGGACAATTTGATGCGTGAGGTACGCTCCAATTTTCAAAACATTTGGACTTCTGTGCAGCTCTCAGCAAAAAAGACAAATCGGAGGTCTGTAAAAATGTGTACTGTTCATATACTGTTCTGGTCTGATTTGTCTTTTTTGCTGAGAGATGCACAGAAGTCCAAATGTTTTGAAAATTGGAGCGTACCTCACGCATCAAATTGTCTACACCCAATTATTTATTGAAATTTTTTAAATTTTTCTGAATTTTTTACGAATTGTTTTTTGACCGGGTGCAGATGCACGCAGCCACCGAAACGCCGTTCTCCACATGAAGTACATTTTTCGAATACATGTTTAACATACAAGAATAATATTTTTTTTATGCATTTTTAATATTTTTCTACACACATTTAACATTTTTTCAATGCATTATTAACATTTTTTAAAAAGCATTTTCTTGAATACATGATCACCATTTTTCTCTATACACATTTAGCATTTTCTTAATGCTTGATTAACATTTTCTAAATACAAGTTTAACATTTTCCAATACATGGTCAACACTTTTTTTATGCATTTAACATTTCAAAGGCTTGATTAACATTTTGAAATACTTGTTTAACATTTTTTCCAAATGCTTGGATTACTTTTTAAAATACATGTTTGACTTTTTCACACACATTGCATATTTTTTACCTTTTATTTAACATTTTTCGAATGCTTAGTTAAGTATTTCAAATGTTTTGTCTATTTTTTTTTCGTAATATGTTTACTTAGAATATTTGGAAGTATAAACGAAAGAAAAAAATAACAACAATGAAAAACGTGAAAACAAATACAAAACTGAGGCTCTGGTCTCCCGCATGCCTGTGCGGGCCCATGAAGTGCTCGGCTTGAAGCTAGGCTTCCGTATGTTTCGGTGGAAGCGAGACATAAAGGCACCCGACATATACTCGCCCCTAGATCGGGCAACGCTTCTCTGCGCTGGAAGTTGTGGAGGGGTGCTCTTATTTGCCAAAATCAGTAATTAAACGCCCCAGCAGCAAAGGTCACTCCCATCGCATATGCGTCACTTGTCGCAACCTAAGAGTTTTTTTTTTCATAGATTCGTTTATTCAAAAACGGTTTATCTCTCAAGCTCTGCATCTAGATCTTCGAAAATAGTCCCTTGTAAATAGGTTTCGATGAATTATTTTAATGAAAAAAACCCGAGCTGGAAGCACAATTTTCCCTACTTTTCTTCTATTTCTGAGAGACACAGTTGTGCCTCTTGCTGAAGTAAATCTATGTCTCCACACGAAGCATATCTGTGCCTCTCACGTAAGAAAATACATGTTTTATTTTATCTTTCCGAGCAAACTTATGCCTCTAAGAGAAGCAAATTTGTGCTTCACATAGAAGAAAAAAACAAGCTTTTCTGAGAGGAAATTTGTGCCTCTCATGTAAGAAAAAAAGTGTTTTTCTCTCTTTCCAAGAGGCACAACTGTGCCTTTCGAGGAAGAAAAAAATGTGCCTCCACGAAAAGCAAATATGACTCTCACGAAAGGAAAGAAACAAACTTTTTTCCCAGAGTTGTGCATCTCGCGCAAAGCAAACCTGTGCATCTCGCGGAAGAAAAAAAACACGTTTTTTCGCTTAATATTTTTTGGTCCAAAACCTTAGGAAAACCGGGCAAAAAAAAAAACATCAAGCACTTGAAATCGCGTATAAAAAATAACAATAGGGAGCACCCAGCACGTGACACGTGGTGACGCCAAATAGTGCGCTCTCAGGCTATCAAAAGTGACCTTTGAGGGGCTCCTGCAAGGGATACCCCTTAATTAGTTGCTGCAAATAGTCGAGCAAGGTGAGCTCGAGTGGCCCGGCCCATATAACACGTTCCCTGGTGCGTGTTTTCATTCTGTTGGTTTTTTGAATGTGCTTACTGCAGATATACTGCAGACTGGCATGCTGTCCCATTTTTAGTCCTTTGTTTAATTCTAAACATTTTTTGAAATATGAAAAAAGTGATTTATTTTTGAAACACAAAAAAATTGAAATATCTGAATACTTTTTGAAAAACTCAAACATTTTTTAAATCTAAACTATTTTTTTGAATTTTTAACGCATTTTAAAAAGGGGATCATTTTTTAAAATTATCAAACAAATAAAAATAAACATGAACATTGTTTTGAGTTGTGAATAAAATTTTAAAACAAGAAACAATTTTTGTAATTCTGAACTCTTTTTGATTTTTTTAAAAATTCCCAAACATTTTGTTAAAAAACAAGCAATTTTTGAAGATTTTGGACATTGTTTTGTATTTTTAGAACGTGAAAAACAGGAAAATCAATATAAATAAAAATGAAACATAAAAAAAGGGAAAACCAGTGATGAAAGCGACAAAAAACAGAAAACCGGTTCAGGGCTTGGAAACCAGAACCGGAACCCACTTAGTCCCAAGGAATTCTCAAATAAAAATCTTATGCTCCTAAAAAAAATCTTATGGTTATGTATGACATTCTTTGTCTAGTCTAGAAAAAAAAGGGGTCGTGCTGAGAATGTTTTTTTTTCTTGCAGGCAGAATCTGACTTGAGATAGTATTTGAAAGAGCCAAAGTAGTTTGATGTTTTTTTCTTCTCTTACTGTCAAGAAATTGAAGAGATGTCGTGTTCTTCTGATTTTTTTTTCTTTTGAGGCTTGTCGTGCTGATGAGAGCGCCAATGTGAAGCTTTGCGACGAAATCCCAAATTCTGAGGTCATGACGATGGCCCATTGAGATCTCGGCATCATGTTCAGTACTTCTAATTTGGAATAAGGTAAAGAAATAAACAAACCGTGGATGGACAGCCAAGCTGCCCAAGTAACCTGCTTTGTCCAACACGATCTCCCTCACGCAGCCATCCCACAGTTGACAAGTGATTTTCAAAAGAGAGTATGAACTGGCGCGCTCGTCCACGTGAGGCGTGTATGATTCAGTTCAAGGGGCAGTTGGCGAAAGCCACTGCGCAATACTAAATTCCCACAGTTTCAGCATTATTGCACGCGTCGGAGCAGATTTTCTCCCTCTCTAAATTTTCTATATCTGAAACGGGACCGGGCAAGAGATCCAAATCCAACTGCTTAATTCTCCACTAAGCAGTCAGTTCTCAGTTGTATTATTGTCAAGAACAGTAGAAGAAGAAGCTCACAGCTGCTTACATATCAAGCGCAGGCTCGTTTCATACAAAGAATCATTTGTACTGCGCTTGCACAAAGAATGAACAGCTACGCATGTGAATGGAGGAATGCGCAGCTGCATAAAAGAGTAAACATTTTCACTCCCAGTGGTGAGTTTCTGATGGCATGTATATATACACATGGAGCAACAGTTCCAGCGAGTACCGCTGAAGAGCACGGCACATTGGCCATCTCCCCATCGAAACCAACTAGACCATGAAGGTTCCTGATTGAGCAGTAGATCCAACTACTACTAGTACACAAGAGCACCGCACATTGGTCATTTCCCCATCGATCGAAGCCAACTAGATCAAGAGAGTTTCTGAACTCTGACGGCATACACACACATGGAGCAACATTCGACGTCTCCCTGTCAAAAGCCAGGATGGGTCTCTGACTTCTCACATCACATGACATGAGAAGGGCACCGCACGTTGCACCATCTGTGCGTATACTGTGACCATGTAGAAACGGTCCGATTGGGCAATGTCCCGGTTTGAATATATCAACCTCAACCTCCCAGCTAACACCGGATTCAGAGTTAATTAAGCAAGTAGACACAGCATGAGAGCTGCTAAGCAGTTTCCCTCCACGCCACTCATTATTTATTTTCTCCGAGTCCTGCCGATCGACGATCATTTCTCGCGGACGGCACTCCTCTTTTCGTCATCGTCCCGAGTCTTCTCTCTGCTCCTGCCGGCGATTCTCGTGGAGACACACACGCACAAACACGTGATGGGGATCCAGCCCAACCTGCTGAACCAGCTGGTGTCGCTCCTCCTCGGGGCGTCCGTCGCTGGGGTGCTCATCTTCTTCATGTCCTCGGACGGGATCGGCGCCGGGCCGTCCACGGCCGGCATATCCAGCTGGGTCAACGGAACCATGGCGGTGCCGGTCGCTCCTGCGCAGGAGGCTAACCACACAAGCGCAAGCAAGGTCGACGGCGTTGCCTCCCCGCAGGAGGCCAGCCACAACACTAGCCAGGTTTCCAAAGCTTGCGATTCTTGCTAAGTTAGTTATCTGAACTTTTCCTTTAGCGTCTGTGAGTCTGAACTGGATGTTTAATTTGGTCCGGCAGGCGGCGGAGGACGAGCTGGAGCGGCTGCTGCGGACGGTGGCGGACGAGCACAAAACGGTGATCATGACGTCGGTGAACGAGGCGTGGGCGGCGGAGGGCTCGCTGCTGGACCTCTTGCTCGAGAGCTTCCGCGCCGGGGAGCGGATCGCGCACTTCGTGGATCACCTCCTCGTCGTGGCCCTCGACGCCGGGGCGCTGGAGCGGTGCCGGGCCGTGCACCCGCACTGCTACCTCCTGCCGCCCCTGGCCGGCGGCAAGGACCTCTCGGACGAGAAGGTGTTCATGAGCAAGGACTACCTCGACCTGGTGTGGAGCAAGGTCCGGCTGCAGCAGAGGATCCTCGAGCTCGGCTACAACTTCCTCTTCACGGTACGTCTTCGTCGTCGGAGCAGGTGGAACAGTTTGCCTAGACAAAGAAGACAAATCAAAAAATGGATGCTAAGAACCAGTCCAATGTGACCACATTTTTGCATAAACACCCCTCTTACACTTGCTAACAAAAAACTTGAGGCTTGTTAGCATAGCATTTCGTACCTTTCAAATATGTGGGGTACATATCCTACCAAAATACAACATGTGTGGTGGATTTTTTTTAAAAAAAAATAGGCCGTACGTGTAAGTTTGTGAGAAATCTCTGAGATATTGTATTCTTTTTAGTACACAGATTATATATATATATATCTTTCCCTACTAATAAAGCACGAAGCGCTTCTGGTCGTCCGTCGTCGCTAGCGATTTTGCATAAAAGTCCTTCAGTTTATTCGAATTCAATCCGCAGTCCCTGTTTAAGTGGATCTGGAAAAACGCTTTAATTTTGCACAAAGGACCCTATGTTTTGGTATATTCAAAACGCAGTCCTTTTTACATGGGCGGGGCGACTGGAGCTTGCAGAGGCGGATCCGCCACTGCGGGGCTTGAGGCGGATCCGGAGGTGGGCGGCGACGAGGGCGAGGAAGGCGGAGCGCGGCTTCGAGGCGGATCCATGGCGAGAAGAGACTGGTGGTGAGGTTGAGAAGAAGGAGAAAAGTGGGGTGGTGCGGCGACCCACGCAGAGCTCGCCGGAGCCGGGCGACGATGGACAGCGCGGAGACAGAAGGATCCGCGGCGGCGCTGCTCCTTGTAGTTGAGGCGGGCCTTCATGGCATGGCGCCTCCCCGCGATAGCTCAGCGGGCCGATCCGCCCTCCTCCTCCCCGCCACATCCGCGAACGGAAGACGAACGCGAACCAGCGCCCCAAACACCACAGCTCGGCCGGCCGCGCCGCAACCGCCGATTTAACGTGAAGCGAGGATGGCCGCCAGATCTGGCGATCAACGCCATCTGCACCGGACCAAGAGCCCGTCACCCCCACCACCCACCGGAGAGGGCTCCGCCACGAAGGGGACGCCGCCCGCGCTACCGACGAGCATGCAAAGAACAAACACGTTGACGCCGCCAGATCCGGTCACAGCGCGCGAGGACGGACGGGCCTCCGGACGCTGCTCAACTAGCGGCGAGCCTGTCGACGGATGGCTTTCCGGCGCAGCGAGATGTGGAGCCCGCCATGATTACCTGGCGGTGGTGGAACAGTGGTGCGGGGATCCCGACGGCGAGCCACGCGTGGGGTAGCGAGCCGCCCGATATGTGGCCCTGGCATTGGAGGGAACGACGGCGCCGACAATCTGGAACGACGCTCGCCGGACAGCCGGCTCACACAGCGTGGCAAATCGCGCTGGCCTGGCAGCAGGCTGCGGCTCTTCTGAAGGAAGCACCAGATGCTGGGGATGAGAGATGGATCGAGAGTACAGTAGAAAGGATGCATGCCCCGATGGATAAGCTTCAGACGGTGGAGGCGAATGGATAAGCCTAAAGCGGTGGATACGTGCCGGCCGCTCGACCCAACAATTTATCAGTCGGTTCATTTTTTTTTAAGAACAAGCACAGTTTGCATATCCGAGCGGGCAGTCCTATAATAATATATCTATATCTGCAACAAATCCATACAAGCCATGCAACAACATAACATGTAGATTGACATCACAAACAAGTTCATTGGACAGACAAATTTAGATAGATTCAGGCATAGATAGTTCATCCGACAAACTAATCGTACCCAAAATAGACAAAGCTCACCGTATTAAACTTAGCTACTAATAAAAAAGACGATGCGAAGGGCAAGACACCACTTCTTGGCGCGGGCCCTTGCCGATCTCCTCGATGTATGCGTCCGCGGCGGGGGGACAGCCGCCATCGTCGCCATCCGAGCTGCCGGTGCCACTCTACGATGCGGAGATGTATCCCGTTAGACGGCGGATGGCGCGACTCTGCTGCCGGGCATGGCGTGTTGCCTTTGCCTTGGCGCTCTCCTTCTCCCTCGCGAGGAGCTCTGAAACCTCGAGCGTGGCGGAGCGCCTTCGTGTTTTTCTGCCGATGATGCCTTGCGTCGGTCTCCGATGTGGTGAGCGAGCACTGCATCACCTCGCGGAGGAGCGCCTCCTTCGGATCCACCGACACGGAACGCGTTACCGGGCGGCGGAAGCCACCGAGCTTGAGCTTCCGTCCGTGTCCAGCCCGTCGCCGATGGCGATGCGGAGTGCCAGCTCCTCATCGTCGGGCGCATCATTGCCGGAGTGCTCACGCTTCACGAGGTCGCCCGGCCGATGGGATTGGACTCTGCGGACTCGTCGCCGGAGTTGGCCATTGCGGAGGTGGCGGAGGAGGTAGAAAGATTCAGTTAAGAGAAGCGGAGAAGACGAGAGGGGAGCGGAGCGGGCAAGTGGACTAAGAGCGAATAGGGCTCGTCCTAGAGTGTAGGGTTTTGTGGGGACGATGGCATGCCCAGGCGCCTCCCGGTGTCCCATATCCACCCCAGATATGGGCCGGATATGAAAGTCAGTCAGTCCGAACGTTTGGGCCGGATATGGATTTATACACCAGAGTATGCAAACACGCATCAGGAGAGCATAGTGGTGTGTAAGAAAATGATGCACAATGGCACATGAAGCAGGTTTTTTAGGCTAACCACACGCTTTATTAATTGCTCAATAATGTTGTGACGAATACACGTTTTTTGGGGTCGTGTCTATTTTCTCGCCCGGTGCAACGCACGCATTTATTATATATATATATATATATATATATATATATATATATATATATATATATATATATATATATATATATATATATATATATATATATATATATATATATATATATATATATATATATGTCTTTTAGATTTATGTAAGTATTCTCAAACTTTCTGTATATCCTCCATTATCGCACCCCTAAAACTTTTGTTGCATTTTCAACCTGATGATGTAGGACGTGGACATCATGTGGTTCCGCAACCCATTCGAGCGGATGTCGGTGGTGGCGCACATGGTGACCTCGTCGGACTTCTACTTCGGCGACCCATACAGCCCAGTGAACGCGCCGAACACGGGATTCCTGTACGTGAGGTCGAGCGCGCGCATGGTGGGTGTGTTCGAGGCATGGCGGCAGGCGAGGCTGTCCTTCCCGGGGAAGCACGAGCAGCAGGTGTTCAACGAGATCAAGTTCGAGCTGGTCGACAAGCGCGGGCTCCGGGTGCAGTTCCTCGACACGGTGCACAATGCCGGGTTCTGCAACAACACCCGGGACTTCAACACGCTCTACACCATGCACGCCAACTGCTGCGTCGGCCTCGCTGCCAAGCTCCATGACCTCGGGAACCTAATGAAGGAGTGGCACGCGTACAGGGGGATGGACGACGCGCAGCGCCGCCGCGGCCCCGTGCGGTGGAAGGTCCCCGGGATATGCATCCACTGAGTGATTGATTGATGGCATATGCGCATGTGGTCGGTCATTTCTGTTTGAGATGTAGTACAAATGTGTCTGCAGTGGTGCGTAAGACAAGATGGAGGTTTATGTCGTCAGCTCATAGTTTGCTCAGAAGGTTTGAGTGTTCATGTCGCGTCATGAGAATACAAATCCACGAATAGTGTATGACGTATGATCTTGAGAGCCAAGCGAGTGATAGTATGAGAGATACCCCCAAGGGGATGATGAGAAGCTAGCCTTCCTCGCCGAGCTCCATGACCTTTGTGACATCGATGGTTGGACCCTGGCTCCTTGGTGGCGATTTTAACATGATCATAAGAACAACAGTAACCTCAATCACCGCGCAATGAGCCGATTTCGTCGCTTCATCACCGACCTGGTGTTGTGGTGACATTTATCTCCATGGGCGACCCCCACCCTGGTCCGGAACGACCGTGTTCTTTGCACCACCACCTATGAGACGACCCACCCCCAATGCATGATACGATATCTTGCCTCTGCCGCGTCTGATCACTGTCCGCTAGTTGTATACTGCTCCTCCCCAGCGCATGGTAGGCGAAGATTCCACTTCGAGCGTTTCTGGCTTTCAGCAGGTGGTTCAGTCCACCTGGACAACTATCCCTCCGGATCAAGATCCTTTTTTGTGCATCTATTCTCGTCTCAAAGCTACTGCATGGTGACTCTGGAGTTGGAGTGCTCGCACCCTTGGCAACATATCACACAGATACTTCTACCGCATTAGCTTATCTATCGGCTGGACATGGCACAGGATGAGCCCGCTCTTCCCGCCCGAGGCCTGGCTCCGTGGCGAACTAAAGCGCGCATACCTGGGGTTGGCCTCTCTTGATCACTCGATCGCAAGACATTTGGCGCGGTTTGGCAGGCTGCAAGAGGGAGACACGAACACTGCGGTTTCAAAAATTCATGTTGCACATCGAAGACAAAAGAACCACATTTCTTCAACCTCCAGGTGGGTATCAGAGTGTCTCTCGATGAGGATATGGATGCCGTTGCGTTCGAGCATTTCTTCGATATTCTTGGTACCCAGGAGGCCCGCGAGTTCGGTTAGAGTTGTGTCGAATATTATTGTATAAGGTAGGTTACAGTTGGACTTGGTTTCGAACTGTGTGTAGACAGGTTAGGAGTTGTGTCCTAATAGAACACCTGTATCTGGTTGCTTGGTCCTCGGATGATTGATTATGCGCCTCGTAGTTATTCTAACAAGATCATGGCCGTGGCAGCAAATCGATGACATCGTCAGTGAGTTGCAACGAGGAAGATCTAGAAGCGGAGCTGTCGGGTTGTTTCGAGAAGCGATCGGAAGGGACGACGTGTGGCTTGTGTTATGAAGCGATCGGAATCAGCGGTCAGGCTAGGCGAGATCGGATCAGCGGGAACGGCGGCGGCTTAACGCACGTGCGTTGGATGGACTCAGCGATTCTGCGCGATTGGCAGGCAGCGGCTGGCAGTCGAAGCCCATGTGGGCTGCTATTGTGCGGCCCAACGCGGATGCAAGGCGCGCGGTCTGGGCCCAAGCAGCAAAGCTGGGCATGAGCCAGCGAGGCAAACAGAGGCCCAAGCGTACAGCACAGAGGCGCGGGGTGAAGCAGGAGGCCTCCCACCCTACGACACTTGAAGCCATGGCAGTCAGGAATCGATGGCACTAGCAGAGGATCTCCAATTGCATGGACGTGGCGGCTGATTGCATGGACGTGGTGAATGATATCAAGCAGAAGAGTAGCCCAAGCTATGGGGCTATTATACATGAGATCATAGAATACTCTAGTAGTTTTAATTTATGTACTTTTGTTCATTAATTTAAGAGTTTGAATTTCGAAGCTCACAATCTAGCGAAGCATGCTTTGGGACTGGGGATTAGTCGCCATGTCTGGTTAGACTACTCAATGATTTTACTTTCGTCCCTGTAAACATTGTGACTGTCTAATAAAAGCTTCGCATGATTGTTCAAGAAAAGTGGGAGGCCGTCTTTGCTGAACGCGAGCGCAGCCAGAGCTATGTGTACGAGATTTGTTGGAAAAACTATCGATTCCCAGGTGGTGCTGCAACGTGTTGGAATACGGGATCCATTGGCTGGCATCACATTGATCTTACGTGTGAACAAAATAAAAGAGCAAGAGAACAAGAGTTGGTCAAGGATGCCATGGTTGTAATAAAGTTGATTAAACTGGTTGTTACACGTGCACGGATATTGCCGAGGGCTATTCTGGAGTTCTTTGCATGTTACGTTGAGATGGCAGATTGGCAACAATGGTGTTATTCGACAGTGCAGTCAGATGGGAATTGAGGTGCGTTGCACAAAGAGGATCATGCAAACATAGGGCGTGAAGGTAATGCACAGTTGTGCGAGGTGGACAAGACGCAGAGTGAAGCATGGTTACAGTCGGATAATTTTGCTGGGTTGAACTAGACAGTCTAACGGATTGACGGGGATGTCGGTCAAAGCACAAGACAGCGGTGATTTTCAGCGACGACGATATAGGAGCATGATGCTGATGGTGGCCGACTTCTGGGGCGTGGAAACACGTGGTGCAGGCCTGAGGGGCTTGTGCAGCTTCGACAGATTATTGCGCGGGGTTGATTCAAGACGGTGCACATGAGAGTTGGAGTCGACAGGACGCAGGAGGGTGGCACGTACAATCACCATGGAGTCATGTTGAAGATGGACATGGACGGATTCAAGGGGGACGAGGGGGGGGGAGACCACCCCCCTGACGATAGCGTTTCCTGTTAATAGCGACTAGATTTTCCTAGATTTTGGCTAAATGCGCGTAGTGTTTGTCTTGTTTCGCCCCCCCTTGGCCCTGTCCCTCTCTCTATAACGCAATGTGAAGGCCCAGCCCATATACGTCAGACAAAAAAGTAGGCTATTGTAGAAGGGGAAGCCCATTGTAGAAGGCAATGGGGCCAGGTCTGGAACGCACGCACGCATAGGTCAGATCGTGGTTACGTTGGTGGCTGCTACGAGATCGACGCCCGATCCTCGGTCGCCCGCCGCCTGCTCTGCTGCTATAGGGGCACCGTCTAGAGCAGTTCATGATCTATCAACATGGAGTTTCCAATCTTAGTCCAGAATTGCTGAAGGGGAAATCCAGACCTTGCACGGCCGATCAGCCGGCCGGCCGCAGAGCCAACATGGGGGGCAACTAGGCATGGAAAAATGGTTAGATTACTTTCTCCTCTTCTCAATCACTTAGTCGATGGCTGATGTTTTGAGATTAGATTAACTTGTGCCTTTAGAAGTAGAACCGAAGTACAAGATTTGATCTGTATAAACTACACAAAAAATTGACCGTGAGACATGGTTTTGCATTGGTTATCCGTTCCTGTAGTTGAATGATTTAGTTACATCCGAATGGCTTTCAGAATTTGCTTTAGGAGAACTTCTGATTGAAATTGAATTTATTCATAGCTCATGCCAATTTTCTTTGCTTGAATAGGATGGATATACAGTTCATCAAAATAGGATATTGTCCCACTAAAAAAACCAGGCTACTGTGTCTCTCCATGATCTTTTTATACAAGTTTACACATTGAAGGCGAACTGTCGCCCCTAATGTCAGAATCCTGGCTCCGTCCCTGAAGGTGGAGTTGGAGTCTGATGGAGGACTACACTCTGTGCTGATGGAGGGGCTACGGCGTAAATGCATGGAGAGTCGAAGCCTATTTCAGCGGGAAAAGTGAGAGACACGTGGATCAGACTGGGGCCGAATGGTCTGATGGAGACATGATACTCGACATCGGTCGATAACGATCGATGGTTCTCTGCAGTGGGGGTTGAGGCAGTGTGGGCTAGCTACCCGGGAGACTCGACCAGGACAGCAGAGGCTCGGCGCAGTGATAGCGGCGAGGCGTGCGGTAAGCACGGGACACAGCGACAGGCCAAGGCACTGGTGGTCAGACATGTGGTCAGACAAATTGTGCAGGGGGTGTTGAAGCAGTGTTGACGAGTACCGGATTCAAGTTGGTGACTGGGTCTATTGGTGCAGTTGATGGACAAGAGTTGACCGTGGAGAATCTGAGAAATTGGCGGAAAGTCTAAAATTGTCAAAAACAGAGAGAGTACATGGCCGTATATTCTGTGGTGTTCAGTGCACATGGAAAAGTGCGGATGACGGGTACAGAAGGAGGCAGAGTGCTATAGCTGTGGGACATGCCAGGGACTATCTGGAAGAAGGGTAAGACAACTGCGAATTTGACTTAGGCTGACACAGGGCGATGGTGAAATTCCTTCAAGTTTCAGACAGACGATCAAGAAAGGGCGGTTGTTGAGTTCAGGCAACTATTATATGTGGCATCCAATATGTGAGTTGTTCACTTTCACGCAGATTAATGATCAGTGTGTGATGGCGTTGAACAGATTCTCCGGAAGTTGGGAGCACAACGTAGAGTAATGATGAACTTAATTTTGCTCGAGCGTTGACTGTGGCCAAGAAAAGAAGGGACTACAAGTTGCAGGTGGAGTCACATAGAGTCTGGGAGTAGCAGCGATGCTCATGGTGTATCTCAAGTCCAATGTACATGGAGGTCCGACGCATGGATGAATCCAAGGTGGTGCAGTATATTCGCCAATGTGGAGTTTGTTAGAGTTGTGTCGAATATTATTGTACAAGGTAGGTTACAGTTGGAGTTGGTTTTGGACTGTGAGTAGACAGGGTAGGAGTTGTGTCCTAATAGGACACTTGTATCCTAGGCCTCTCATATATAGCGGGGGTAGACACACGATGTAACCTATGCCAACATAATAGCACAGGCACGCGGGGGTGCCGGCGGCACGTGCCGGTGCCCAGGCGGCCGGGGTGCAGTATTGTAGCGGTGTCATGGGGAGGAGCGCCCGTAGTCATGCCCCGAGGATGTAGCCATATCGGTGAACCTCGTTAACAAATCTCGGTGTCATACCTCGTGTGATTGCTTGGTCCTCGAATGATTGACTATGCGCCTCGTAGTTATTCTAACAAGTTCTCCACCAATCTCTAGACCATTGATGAGCGACACTTTAGCCTCTCTGATCTCGATCGACCATTCATGGAGGATGAGATTTGGGCGGCCATCAAACAACTATCCAAGGGTTGTGCAACCGTCCCCTGGATCCACCTGCATCGAACCTCCCCAATCTCCGCTTGCACCCCCTTGATCTCTGCCAACACCGTCGGCCAGAGGTATCCCTGAAATGCGCCGAAGGTCCAGTTGCGTCGCTCGACTCAACCTGCACTAGCCCATGCCCGACCTGCACCAGGATGAGCTAAAAAAAACTCTCCCCAAAAAATCATTCTTTGGATACTGGTTGACAAGTATGATGTCTTCTATTTTCTATCCTTCAATTGCTCATTGGCAAAATATATGTTGGTTGTGTTACTGAATGTGGATGGCAGCAGACTAAGGCATAGACTAGTGGTGGAAAGGGCTAATGCCTTTCCACCCACCCAGGTTCGAGGCATGGTACTTGCCGTTTAGGTTTGTTACACCAATTATACTGTAGGGGGCTCCTTTACAGTCTTCATGTCAAAAGAATGTTGATGGCATCCCTTACAGTCTTTCTGTCAAAAAATGTGGATGGTGTCGTGGTTCTAAGTCTGACAGTAGAATAGGGGGTAGGAATGGAGAGGCAAGATCCTAGCTATGGAGTAGTTGTATACGCAAGATGTTTACGAGTTCAGGCCCTTCTCAGAGGAAGTAACAGTCCTACGTCTCGGAGCCCGGAGGCGGTCGATCGATTATGTGCGATGAGTTCTGGGGTGCGAACCCTTTACACTGAGGAGGGGGGTGGCTTATATAGAGTTCGCCAGACCCCTCCAGCCCTCAGTTATGCAGGGATTAAAGTACATTAAGACCGGGGGTTACTGGTAATGCCCCACATAAAGTGCTATGATGACCATAAAATCTACTTAATGACCGACCGTTTGTGTGCAGACTGACTTTAGATCTCCTGGCGGTCGAGTGGTTGTCTTCAAGTCCGTCGAGTGGAACCCTTCCAGGTCGACTGAAAGGTGGATTCTTCTAGAGATGTCCTTGGGGAGGGTATCTTGGACAGGTCCATGACCCTACCCTAGGTACATGGCTTCATCATTAGCCCCCGAATGGATCGAGGTTTGAGTGGGGAAGGAGTTGAACATACTTCCGACCCATTTTTGTGCTACGAGTGTGTCTTGTTCTGGATCAATGAACTTAGGTGACGACACCAACTTCTTTTTCAGTCGCCTTGATCCATTCTCTATATCCATCGAGTGAATTCTTTACTTGGAGAACTCCGAATGACTGGGCGGAGGAAATCTTCCGTCTGACGATTTGCTTTGCGGCGCGCGGATTTAGCAGGATTCGAATTTCGGGAAGCGCGCGGGGCGGAGGAAGCCGCAGTAATCGGATGGGATAAGGCAGGGACGCCTCGATCTCCGCGCCACCTTTTTCGCCACGTATCATGCGCGCGCGGATCGCTATGGATTTGACAGATCGCCTGGCCTACCAAATACCACCGAAGCAACCTCATATAAGGCCCCGGACGGAGGTCTTTGAACAAAGGCGCCTCATTTTCTCCTCTCTTCTCGGACTTATCTCCCGTGATTCGCCTCCATCTCAGTGCCGCTGTTTCAGGCGCTTTCGTCGGCGACGATGGTGAAGGAGAAGACGGCGCCCGGAGCGGGCGAAGAAGGCGACGAAGGCGGGGAAGGGCGACTACGGGTGGATCTTCGCCGAGGGCCGGCCTGCCGCAGGGCTGGATCCAGGGCGACTGGATCCGCTCGACGATTCGTCAAGTGGACCTTGACGACCTGGCCAATGGAGGACTGATCCCCCATGGATCGACGCGGCTCCCGGGGAAGGAGTCTGAGCCGCAGCCTGAGGAGGGTGAGGTCGTTCTCTTGGCCACTCATGTTGATCGTGGGTTTTCTTTGCCACCTCATCCTTTCTTACGGGGATTTCTGAATTTCTTTGGGGCGCAACTCCACCACTTCACGCCCAACATCATCGTGTACCTCGCTGCTTTTGTGTCTTTGTGCGAGAATTTCTTGGGTTGTCGGCCTCATTGGGGTCTTTTCAAGCACATTTTCACCGCCGCCTCGTGACGGTGAAAAAGGCCAATCCGAGTGACGAGAGAACACAAGTGATTCAGATGTGTGGGGGTCTTGGGGTTCAGATGAGGGAAAAGTGCTTTTCCGGCCATGATCCTTCCCGACTCGGTCCGTGGATGGCAGTCGACCTGGTTTTACTGCAAAGACCAGCCGACGCCAGGGCAGTCGACCGGACTTCCTCCTTTTTCTATGGACCGAGTGAGGAAGCCTTCCTCTTTGAAGGTGATCCCGGAGGAGAAGGCGCAGGTTAAGGTGTTGGTCGAGCGTGTAGTCCAGCTTATCCGTGACGGGGTCACCGGCATGGATCTCTTGGAGGTCTTCCTCCAAGACGATCCACCGCTTCAATATCGAGATCATCCAATGTGGATGTATTCGCACCGAGGACACCACTGGATCCACCGGAGGAGGTCGAGGAGGCCACGCTGGAGAGGTGGCTGGCTGCCATCACAGGAACAAGGACAACCTCGAGGGGCCAGGAGGATTCCTCCACTCGACCAATCATATGAAGTAGACAAGGTCCGATTACGCCTTTCCGATTGTGACTTCGTTTTTATTCTACATGCGCTTAAAATCAGTCGACTGACTTTTGTCTTGTTCGTTGTCTTCCAGGCTACCACTGAGATGTACTCGATGCCCAACGGGGCGCAAGAACAGGTCGAGGAAGAGGAGGCAAGCGGTTGTGAAAGTCAGGAGGAGTGGCAATCTGATGGCGAGGGGGATGAAGATGACGACGACTCCGGTGAAGAGGAGGAAGAGGAGGAGGAGGAAGTTGACCCTCCTCGCACGGAGAGGCGATCCAAACTCACCCATGACCCCGCAGTCGATCGTGGCAAAGCAACTGTGCCTGTTGGGCAGTCGACGAAACGCCCTCGGACGGCCTCTCCGGCGCCGACTGAAAAAGCGCCGAAGCATCCCCGAGCGGCGTCATCAAAGCCGTCGAAGGCCCTGCCCAAGATGAGAATGGCCATTCCCACCATTTCCGGGTAACAGTAGAACCTGCGTTTTCTCGTTTAGCATGGACAAACTCTTGGTCGACTCATTGGCTAACCGACTGATTTCTGACATCCGCAGTGCTGCTACCTCCGAGACCTCAACCAGGAAGGAAGACCAGGAAATGGAAGATGCTGCCACCTCCAACCCCGGTATGATCTCTGTAGTTTCGCTTTTGGTCGATTGGATCTTCATTTTAACTTTGAATCTTTCTGTAGCCCCACCTCATGTCATTAATCTCCCGATGATGACGATGAGGCGCCACCGAGGCAGAGGAGGAATAAAAGGCGCTTCTTGGCAAGACTCGCCAGTTGTATCGGGCTCGAGACGCTGGTTCATGAGGGTGGAAACATCACTCAGACTTCTGTGTCTTTCGCTGTGCCACTGACGAGTGTTCGGCCTTCATTGTTGACTGTTGACCCGCCCTCCCTTTTCGCCACACACCACGTCCCAGAGGACCAAGTGGGTGCTGCTAAGGAGGCTATACGCCGACGGGATCATGATGGAGCGGTGAAGGTGGTCGGGAAGCCAGCCAGCGGCCTATGATGCTAGCTCAGCTCTTCATAACAACGCCCAGTTAGTTGGCCACCGCTTGTTCTCGTTAGGATATGCTACCGAAAACTCTTCTTTCTCAAGATCTTCAGATTTGTACACCCTTTGGGTGTGTCGATTGATTTTTGGATTGGTGGGGCACGCTGAGTGCACCCACCGGGTGTAGTCCTCGAGACTATGGTGGATCTGGCGGCAATGATCGTAGTCTTTATACTTTGAATTTCTTTGCTAACTTCTTCACTAAGTCTGGTAGGACCATGTCGAATGGAATCTTGGAACCGGTGGGGGCACACTGAGTGCACCCACTGGGTGTAGTCCCCGAGACTATGGTCGATCACCGTGATCGACTAAAGTCTCAAGAACCCTTTTTAGATCATGATGATACCGTGGCTGACTATCGCGCTAGCTATGGTTTAGGGTCATAACCTTTTTGCCTCTTTCGGTCGACTGATCGAACCGAGTCGGTAGAACCAGTGGGGGCACGCTGAGTGCAACCACTGGGTGTAGTCCCCGAGATTACTGTTGAATATTTTGATTCGGCTGTAGTCTTAGAAATGCTACGATTTTTTTTCTTAGTCACCGAAGGGCGACCTATCTTTGATGTCATCGACCGACCTTTCAGAGAAATCCTGCGAGCTTGTGGCTCGCTATCTTGAATTGAAAACAAACAGATCCAGCTCAACCTTGACTTGAATCTTGCTCAGAGAACTTGCGTATACAGAGACGAAGCAAAAGGTATGGCTGGTGAGAATTTGACGACTGTCTTTATCTTTCTTCCCATTCCTAATTCTGATCTCATTGTCATTTTGCAGATAAAATGGAGGAGGCTCTGAAGAAGAAGGACCATGACCTTGCCGAGGCGCAGAAAGCGGCTTTGGACAAAACAAAGCTCGCGGAAGAAAAACTGGCTTCAGTCGGTAAACTTGAAGAGGAGAACGCCAATCTAAAAGCTGCTTTCAACGCGGCTAACAAGGAGGTCAGCCGACTGAAGAATGACAAGATAGCTCTGAGTGACAAGGTCATGAATCAAGGGAAGAAGAACGATCTAGAGGCTTATCTGGGAGGGCTCGCCAAGAAGTTATTCCTCATGCTTGAAGGTAATCCCTTCTATCCGACTGACTTGTTATCACCGACTCATCATAGAACCGTTAGCTTAAACTCGAATTGTGTTTACAGAATTCTGCCAGAACTTCGAGGAGGAGACCAGTCGAGTGGAGACAAGCCTGGACCCCATTAACTCTCCTGTGAAGGATGAAGCCGCTATGAACGTGCTCCGACTCGAGTCTCGTGTTGCTGGTGTGGTGGACTACCTCGCTCGACTGAAGGTTGCGGTGTCACGAATCGACACGACACTCTGGCCAGGCGAGACGCTTCAAAATGACCTCGAGTCTTTAATGACTCGACCGAATGACGTTCCAAGTCGAGTGCAGGAATGGAAAAAGTCTTCTGCCAGGTGTGGTGCCGATGTTGCTATGTCCCTGGTCCGTGTTCACTGCAAGGAGGCGCGAGAGGAAAAGCCGGCGTCCATCAAAGTTGCCAATACCAAGAAGTACGACTTCCAATCTTTCATGGAGACCTTCATTGCTGCTGCCACCCGGATTACTGACGGAATCGACCTGGACCAGTTTGTCGCGCCTTCCAGTCCTCCACCTGAGGAGTAAAAAACTTCTATGCTTCGTCTTAAATTTGCCTCGGAATGCCGAGTGGTTTTGTAACCGATAAACTTTTATGTGCTTGATGCCCGAGCACTTCGAATCCGTGAGGAGGTTATCCGAACTTGGCTTATCATTGAATATGCTTTCATTTGCCTTCGAGTTTAACTTTGTTCTTCACTGGAATATACTTGATGCTTGAGACGCAGCTCTGAGGTGGAAAATCCAGTCGACCTGCACTTCATCGTTCTTCCAGGTAGGGATGGAGCACAGATTGTAGTCGACCTGCGTCCTTGCGGATCGGGATGAAGTGCATGTTGTACTTGTGGCGCAGCTCCGAAGGAGAAGGTAGCAGTCGACCTGCACCTCGTCGTCCTTGCAGATCGGAATGGAGCGCATGTTGCACTTGTGGCGCAGCTCCGAAGGAGAAGGTAGCATTCGACCTGCACCTCGTCGTCCTTGCGGATCGGAATGGACCGCACGTTGTACTTGTGGCGCAGCTCCGAAGGAGAAGGTAACAGTTGACCTGCACCTCGTCGTCCTTGCGGATCGGAATGGAGCGCATGTTGTACTTGTGGCGCAGCTCCGAAGGAGAAGGTAACAGTCAACTTGCACCTCGTCGTCCTTGCGGATCGGAATGGAGCGCACGTTGTACTTGTGGCGCAGCTCTGAAGGAGAAGGGTAGCAGTCGACCTGCACCTCGTCGTCCTTGTGGATCGGAATGGATTTCATACTTAGGCGAATACTCGGACTGCAGCTAAGCCTCCGAGTGGGAGGATTGCTCTCCACTCGGTAGGATTTTTAAATACTTAGGCGAGTACTGGACTGCAGCTAAGCCTCCGAGTGGGAGGTTTGCTCTCCACTCGGTAGGATTTTTAAATACTTAGGTGAGTACTGGATTGCAGCTAAGCCTCCGAGTGGGAGGTTTGCTCTCCACTCGGTAGGATTTTTAAATACTTAGGCGAGTACTGGATAGCAGCTAAGCCTCCGAGTGGGAGGGTTGCTCTCCACTCGGTAGGATTTTCAGATACTTAGGCGAGTACCAGACTGCAGCTAAGCCCCCGAGTGGGAGGTTTGCTCTCCACTCGGTAGGATTTTTCAAACTTAGGTGAGTACTGGACTGCAGCTAAGCCCCCGAGATGGAGGTTTGCTCTCCACTCGGTAGGATTTTCAGATGCTTAGGCGAGCACTGGACTGCAGCTAAGCCCCCGAGTGGGAGGTTTGCTCTCCACTCGGTAGGACTTTTTGTGGCGTAGCTCCGAAGGAGAAGGCAGCAATCGATCTGCACCTCGTCGTCCTTGCAAAGTGCACATTGTATTAAATACTTAGGCGAGTACTGGACTGCAGCTAAGCCTCCGAGTGGGAGGCTGGCTCACCACTCGCTAGGATTTTAAACACTTAGGCGAGTACTTAGACTGCAGCTAAGCCCCCGAGTGGGTGGCTGGCTCACCACTCGGTAGGATTTTAAACACTTAGGCGAGCACTTGGACTGCAGCTAAGCCCCCGAGTGGGAGGCTGGCTCACTACTCGGTAGGATTTTCAAGTACTTAGGCGAAACAGATTCGCAGCTAAGCCCCCGAGTGGGAGGCTGGCTTACCACTCGGTAGGGATTTTTTTTACAAGCTTAGGCGAAACGGATTCGCAGCTAAGCCACCCACTGGGGGGGGGGGTTTCTCATGTAAACAAAAAGTAATAACAATCACTGGGAAAGTTATAACATTCTTGTCTTCGATAAACAAACTACAGAGGTACTTTTATTACATCTCATCCGAGTGAGTACTTAAGTATAAAAGGGGCAGAGCAGCTCCGCATTCCAAGCTCGAGGCTCATCAATCTGGCGATCGACGTTGTAAAGATGGTATGCTCCATTGTGGAGAACTGTGGTGACGATGAAGGGACTTTCCCAAGTGGGAGCGAGCTTGTGTGGTTTCTGTTGATCCACTCGGAGGACCAAGTCTCCTTCTTGGAAGGCTCGACTCTTCACATTTCTGGCATGGAATCGACGCAAGTCTTGCTGATAGATAGTCGAGCGGATCAGGGCCATCTCTCTCTCCTCTTCTAGGAGGTCGACTGCATCCTGCCGGGCTTGTTCCGCTTCATCTTCAGAGTAGAGTTCGACTCGGGGCGCGTTGTGAAGCAAGTCGCTCGGCAGAACTGCTTCAGCTCCATAGACCAGAAAGAATGGAGTTCGTCCGGTCGACCGATTAGGGGTAGTCCTCAATCCCTAAAGAACTGACGGGAGTTCGTCGACCCATGCGCCGGCTGCGTGCTTGAGGTCACGCATCAGTCGGGGTTTTAGTCCTTTGAGAATTAGACCGTTTGCTCTTTCTGCTTGTCCATTCGACTGGGGGTGAGCGACTGAAGCGTAATCGACTCGTGTGCCTTGAGAGGCGCAAAAGGCTTTGAATTTGTCGGAATCGAAGTTTGACCCATTGTCAGTGATGATGCTATGCGGAACTCCATATCTGAATATCAACTCTCGATGAAACCGATAGCAAAGGCACGACGAGATTCTTGATAGGCTTAGCTTCGATCCACTTAGTAAACTTGTCGACTGCCACTAGCACGTGAGTGAAGCCGCTCCTGCCAGTTCTCAATGGTCCAATCATATCCAATCCCCAAACAGCGAAGGGCCAGATGAGTGGAATGGTCTTCAAGGCTGAGGCGGGTTTGTGTGACATATTGGAATAGAACTGACATCCTTCACACTTGTCGACTATTTCCTTCGCCATTTCATTTGCTCTTGGCCAGTAAAATCCCGCTCGGTATGTCTTGAACTGACGGTGTGTGGATGTGCTCTAAAAACACATTACTGGGAATTGCTTCTCTCTTGGACCCTATTTTTGCCAAATCATCAGCAGCTTGATTTTTCAGTCGGGGTATATGATGAGCTCTAACCCCTCGAATTTCTTCTCCAGCTTTCTCACTACATTGCAGTAACCAGTCATGGCCGGACTTCTGACATCCCACTCCTTCATCACTTGATTAACCACTAAATGTGAGTCGCCATAGACCATGAGGCGATGGACGCCGAGTGAAATGGCCATACGCAACCCATACAAAAGTGCTTCATATTCTGCTTCATTGTTGGAGGAATCAAAGTGGATCTGGAGCACATATCTGATCTTATCTCCTCGGGGGGAAACCAACACTACCCCAAAGACGGAACCATTCAGCATCTTAGAACCATCAAAGAACATGGTCCAAAGGTTCGAGTGAACTTGAGTCGGTAGTTGCTGTTCAATCCACTCGGCGATGAAATCTGCTATCGCTTGTGACTTGATGGCTTTTTTGCCTCAAACTTGATATCAAGGGAAGGAGTTCAATCGCCCATTTCGCCACTCGACCGCTTGCATCTCTGTTGTGCAGTAATCTCGACAATGGGGCGTTCTTCGATTTAATCGTAATGGAATGGTCGAGAAGTAATGAGCAACCTTCTTCATGGTCATATAAATCCCATAAACAAGCTTCGATAATGAGGGTATCTTTGCTTTGATGGGGTCAATACTTCGTAAAGATAATATATCGGGCGCTGAACTTTGAAGGCTTTTCCTTCTTCTTCCCGCCGACCGTAAGTACTGCATCGATGACTTGTCCTGTGGCTGCAATGTAAAGCAGCAAAGGCTCTTTGCTTATTGGGGCAGCAAGCACCGGTTGGTGGAGAGCGAGCTTTTAGCTCGCAAACGCTGCATCAGCTTCGAGTCCACTCGAACTTGTCTGACTTCTTCATCAGTCGGTAAAGAGGCAATGCCTTTTCACCGAGACGAGAGATGAATCGACTTAACGTGGCCAAGCATCAAATAAGCTTCTGGACATCGTGCACACGCACAGGGCGTTTCATTCGGAGTATAGTACCAACTTTTTCTGGGTTGGCGTCGATTCCTCGTTCGGAAACGAGAAAACCGAGTAACTTTCCGCCAGGAACTCCGAATGTGCACTTTGATGGATTAAGCTTGATATCATACCTCCTGAGATTGGCAAATGTTTCATCAAGGTCAGTCAACAGGTCGGAACCCTTCCGTGATTTGACCACAATATCATCCATGTATGCTTCCACATTCCGACTGATTTGAGTGAGCAAGCACTTCTGAATCATCCTCATGAACATGGCCCCGGCATTCTTGAGGCCGAATGGCATGGTGACATAGCAGAACCACCCGAATGGAGTGATGAAATCTGTTTTGATCTCGTCGGGTCCATACAGACGGATCTGATGGTAACCGGAATAGGCGTCTAAAAAAGACAGCCGCTCACATCCCGCAGTCGAGTCGACTATTTGGTCGATGCGGGGGAGAGGAAAATGATCTTTCGGGCAGGCCCGATTGGTATGTTTGAAGTCGATGCACATGTGAAGTGACTTGTCCTTCTTGGGGACCATGACAACATTGGCGAGCTACTCAGAGTGGTAAATTTCTCGGATAAACTCCGCTGCAAGGAGTCGAGCCACTTCCACGCCAATGGCCTTTCTCTTCTGGACGGCGGACCGTCGAAGATGTTCTTTGACGGGTTTAACTTTTGGGTCGACTCATAGACGGTGCTCAGCCAGCCCCCTGGGAACACCCGGCATGTCAGAAGGCTTCCATGCGAAGATGTCCCAGTTCTCACGGAGGAACTGGATGAGCGCTTCTTCCTATTTGGAGTCGAGTGTTGCAGAGATACGAGTCGGAGCAGCATCGGGGTCGGTCGGGTGAATGTGAATCGGCTTTGTCTCACCGGACGACTAAAACGCTGATTCTGTGGTGGGCTTCTTGGCTCGCAACAAATCGCTCGGGTCTACAGTTTTCTGGTATTCCTGCAGTTCTACCACTGCCATCTGAGCATCGGCGATCTTCGAGCCTTTCTAGAAACACTCTTCCGCTTTCTTTCGATTGCCAGTGACAGTGATCACACCTTTGGGGCCTGGCATCTTCAGCTTAAGGTATACATAACATGGTCGAGCCATGAAACGTGCATACGCCGGCCTTCACAGAAGAGCGTGATAAGCACTCTGGAAATCCACGACCTCAAAGGTCAACTTTTCTTTACGAAAATTCTTGGAATCACCAAAAACCACATCGAGAGCAATTTGGTCGAGTGACTCAGCCTTCTTTCCAGGAATGACTCCATGGAAGCTCATGTTGCTAGTACCGAGTCTGAAAATCGGAATGCCCATCCCTTTCAACGTCTCTGCATATAGTATATTCAGGCCACTGCCACCATCCATCAAAACTTTAGTCAGTCGAGTGCTTTCGACGACTGGGTCGACCACCAAAGCTTGCCTCCCAGGGGTGGCTATGTGCGTCGGGTGATCATACTGGTCGAATGTGATGGCGGTCTGAGACCATTTCAAATAACTGGGTGTCGCCGGAGTGACCATATTCACTTCTCGGTTGATAACTTTCAATCGACTTTTGCTTTCAACGTCAGCAAAAATCATCAGGGTGGAATTTACCTGGGGGTATCCACCATCACTATCTTCCTTGTCCTCAACTTTGTCCGACTCCTTTTCCTTATCCTTGGGCTGCTTCCCCTGGAACTGCTGAATTAAGAGTCGACACTGTCGAGTGGTATGCTTTGGGTAAATGAGTTTACCCTCTTCATCTTTCTTCGTGTGAATGTGACATAGCAAGTCCAATACATCATTTCCATCTTGGTCTTTCACTTTTTTGGGGTTCCAAGGCCCCTTGGGCTTCCCCTTAAACTTTCCTAGAGTCACGGCCAAGGCTTCTCCAAGAGCAGCTGGCTAGGCTTTCCGCTTCTGCTTCCGACTGGAGTTCCCTACCCCGGTTTCATGAGCGGCTGACTTGTACTTGCCACTCCGGAGCTGATCCTCTTCTTCACCATTGGCATACTTGGTGGCAATCTCCATCGTTCGACTCGTGGTCATGTCTCGGTCCGACCAATTTCAAACTTAGCTCTGTTTAACACCTTCCTTGAAGGCACGTGATCGCTCGATGATCGATACATTCTCTACCGTGTGATGCAATGTGATCCATCTATGGATGTAATCCCTCAGAGTTTCATTCAACTTTTGTACGCAAGATTGTAACTCTGTCAACCCTGCTGGTCGCTTGCAAGTTCCTTCAAATGTTCTGACAAACACTCGGGCGAGATCTTCCCAAGTGAAAATGCTCCTGGGTGCCAACTGATTCAACCATGCTCTGGCCGAACCCTCCAACATAAGGGGCAGATGCTTCATGGCCACCTCGTCGTTGCCGCCGCCAATCTGAACAGCCACTCGGTAGTCCTCAAGCCAAGTATCAGGTTTGGACTCACCAGTGAACTGACTGACTCCAGTCGCCAACCTAAAGTTGGGAGGAATCATCGCGCCACGATGGCTCGCCAAGCACTCGTCCCGAGACGCACTCTGCGCTGGTGGGGGCATCTCTCATGACCTCCTCGGTGAGCTCTGTTCCTGTCGACCAAACCCTGAACGAGAATGGATCTCGCATCAAAGCCTGGTTCTCTAGGGTCGACTGGAATCCTTCGCCCAGCATTGTGAGGGCGTCTGTCATCCTGCTGTCGAGGCGCGTACGATCCACCCCTTGGGGGAGGGGTGGGCACTCGACGTTGATCATCACGATCGAATCGGTGATCATACTGCTCACGGTTCTTGTACTGATCATCCCGCCGGCTTCCCTGCTCCTCACGCCTTGGAGGCAATCTTGGACTATGGGCCGACTGGACTATATTCGCACCGACGGATCTGCTGTGAATCCTATTCCGCGACTGCGATACAACTGAATTTTGATCTCCTGCTGCCCGGAGTAAATCTCTGATCTGTAGCAAACCCCTACCAGCCTCTGACTGGGAAGGTTGAATCGACTCTGCTATACGGGCTGCAGCTGCTAGATTCTGAATCGGAGTTCGATATACCTGAGTCGGTGGCGGAAAGAGTTGACGTCGACTGGAGTCTGGAACCCGCTGCGCTGCGTGCTCGTCTAGCGCTTGCTGGAAGTTCTCCGATCGAGTGCGCCAACTGTTGGCTGCTGCTGGCCCTCTAAGGCACGAGCCTCGGGGTTTCTCCAACGATAGGAGTGTAACGATCCATGTTCCGGCGCCGAAGTTCTTCCCTCTACAGCGAAGTGAGGGGCTCGGGTTGATACTCTTCGTGAACCTGCGCCGGATCACCTCCGCCGTCGCCTCCATCGGCGCGGGGAAAGCCACGAGGACTGCGTGATCCATTGACCATCAGAACCTCCGCCGCTGGATCACTGCTGTCGCACTCGGATGCAGTCTCTGGGGAGCCAGTCGACAGATCGAACAGGCCCTAGAGAGATTCGTCGGGCTTGATTGCCGCGACTTGGGGAGTGGCCGACTGGCGGGCCACCGCGTGCCTCACCCACCGCTGAAGCCTCGACCGACCGGAGTGCTTGCGTCTGCGTGAGACTGGGAGGGAGGACGACACAGGAGCCGGCCAATACTGGGTCGACGGTTGCCGCAGGAGGACGCCGCGGACGCACGCGCGAAAGTGTGTTGCCTCGCGGACGGGGAGCGCGTCGATGTCGAGTGGAGCCTCCTGAAGCCAAGCGGATTCGTCGGCGATGAACGTGAGCGCGCCGAGACGGATCTCGCGGCCCTCAACCAAAACTCCACCTGAAACCATGATGAAGGAGATCGGAAAAATCCCAACTTCTCCAATAAATCGCTAAGACACCTACCCCAAGGTGGGCGCCAACTGTCGTGGTTCTAAGTCTGACAGTAGAATAGGGGGGTAGGAATGGAGAGGCAAGATCCTAGCTATGGAGTAGTTGTATACGCAAGATGTTTACGAGTTCAGGCCCTTCTCAGAGGAAGTAACAACCCCACGCCTCGGAGCCCGGAGGCGGTCGATCAGATTATGTGCGTATGAGTTTGTGGGTGCGAACCCTTTACACTGAGGAGGGGGGTGGCTTATATAGAGTTTGCCAGACCCCTCCAGCCCTCAGTTATGCAGGGATTAAAGTACATTAAGACCGGGGGTTACTGGTAACGCCCCACATAAAGTGCTATGATGACTATAAAAGCTACTTAATGACCGACCGTTTGTGTGCAGACTGACTTTAGATCTCCTGGCGGTCGAGTGGTTGGCTTCAAGTCTGTCCAGTGGAACCCTTCCAGGTCGACTGAAAGGTGGATTCTTCTAGAGATGTCCTTGGGGAGGGTATCTTGGACAGGTCCATGACCCGACCCTAGGTACATGGCTTCGTCAGATGGCACTAGCATCAGAAGAGTTGTTAGATTTGTTAAGTCACATGTAAATGGCATATATGTTAGATCTGTTGTTCATTGGCAAAATCAGTAGCATATAATTTCACTTATGATTTTCATATGCATACATGTTGAAAGAAAATTGGAATCCAAAAGTGACCACAATATTTTGTAAACCTGCTTCCACTGAGAAGCAAAAGGGGAATAGGCATTTTTTTAATGTTGTTTGGTACAAAAACGTAGTCACGTAGAGCAGATAATATGGAAGAAGTTGTGTCATGTTGGGCAGATGAAGGAAGTGACGAGTACTTCATAGCAACTAAGTTATCTAGAGTTTAGGGATGAAAATCGTTGTTTCCTTAATAATATGAAGACTAGCAAAGGGAAGAAGAATTGTCTTAGGAGATGTATGATGAGCGAAATAGGCGTTAGAATGAAACTTTAGGCATGCGATCATGGATGTGTTATTTCCCATCTTTTACGTTATGTCACTGGAGACTTATCGAAAAATATTTCCCTTCCTTTATGTTATTTCACTTGAGACGTGTTTAACAACATTTTCCTTGTAATGATCATGACATGAATATGTCATTTTGTCATCTCTTGTGTTGATCATGACATGAATCTGTTATTTTGTTAACTCTTGTGTCGTGCCATGATTTTCTTCTTTTTATTTAGAGTTCATCATCTTGCTTGTTTCCAATATTTTTTCGTTTGCAGATGAGCACAAATGAAGAGTCTGAAACTACTGATTTAGATGTTGTCGCATTTCATGGAGGCAAAGGCAGAAAAGACACCTGATGGTTCCTCTTGTTGGTATCATTTACAATGAGAAGTATCTCATAATAATGAGTTCCTATAATTACCGGACAATAGTGGGTTAAAGATAAATTGAGTACTCCAAAATATATTTGTAACATGTTCAGGATGTACAAGCCTTGTATTGATAGATTGCATTATGCGCTTATTAACACATATGGCTTGAAAGCAACAGTGAAGAGGAGTTCAGAAGAAACATTAGGCATGTTTTGGACAGTTAGGGGCCCTCAATCCATAAGCCAAGTGGCAAACCGTTACAAGATATCAACTGAAGTTATACATAAAAAATTCAATGAAGTATCAAACTTCTTGAATGTTATGGTTATAGATATAATTCAACCAAACTATCCAGAGTTCAAAGTTGTTCATGAAAGGCTTGAAGATGCGAGATTTGCACCTCACTTTGATGGTTGCATAGTGCAATTGATGGGTCACATATTTCATGCAATTGCCCCAAGTTATGAGAATGAGATTGTCAACCACGTTGATGGTCATGGATACCAAACACGGAAATATCATGGCAGTGTGCGACTTTGACATGAGATTCACCGATACAGGGCAGGATGGAGAGTAAGCACACAACATGAGGATATTTAGAGATACTTCTGTGAAGTATGCTGATAGATTTACACATCCACTTATAGGTCCATTTCATTTTTTGTGTGCACATCAATATTGTTTCAGTTATCTTGTTGATTCCATGTGTAATGCTATTACTTTATGCAGGGAGGTACTATCTTGGTGACTCGGGTTATCCCAATTGTGTTGGATATCTAGCTCTCTACAAAGGGAAAAAGTACCATGTGTTAGAATTTCGCCAAGGTCTCCCACAGGATGGGAAAGAAGTTTTTTTAACTATGTGAATTCATTCCTGCGCAAATGCCATTGAGCGTGAATTTGGTGTGTTGAAGATGACATGACATATTTTACTCAAAATGTCAAGTTACCCTTGTGAGAAGCGAGAACCGATCACCATTGCATGTATGACACTTCATAGTTTCATTGGAGAAAACCATTTGAGAGACTTGGAGTTTGATAGATGTGACCGTGACGATAACTACATGTTGGGGAACGCTGCACGGAAAACAAAAAAAAAATCTACGCACACACAATGATCTATCCATGGAGATGCATAGCAACTAGAGGGAAGAGTGTGTCTACGTACCCTCGTAGACCGTAAGCGGAAGCGTTTAACAACGTGGTTGATGTAGTCGAACTTCTTCGTGCTCCAACCGATCAAGTACCAAACGTACGGCACCTCCCCGTTCTGCACACGTTCAGCTCGATAACGTCCTCCGCCTTCTTGATCCAGCAAGACGGTGAGGTAGTGGATGAGGTCAGCACGACTGCGTGGTGACGGTGATGTGAAGTGATCTCCGCAGGGCTTCGCCTAAGCACTACGAAAATATGATCGGGGGTGTAAACGGTGGAGGGGGCGCCGCACACGGCTAGGCAATTGTCTGTTGTGTGCTAGGCGCCCCCCCCCCCACATATATATAAGTGGGAGGGAGGGAGAAGCAGCCAAAGAAGGGGCTAGCCCTCCCCCTTTTCCTTCCCTAGGGCTGGCCAAACAAGGGAGGGGGCGCACCAGCCCCCTTGTGGGCTGGTCTGTCCCCTCCTTTGGCCCATAAGGCCCAAATCTTGCCTGGGGGTGCCCGAAACCCCTTCCGATGACCCGATTCCTTCCCGGTACATCCCGAAACGCTTCTGGTGTCCAAATACCATCGTCCTATATATCTATCTATACCTCTCGACCATTTTGAGACTCCTCGCATGTCTGTGATCTCATCTGGGACTCCGAACAACATTCGGTCACCAAAACATATAACTCATATAACACTATATCGTCAGCGAATGTTAAGCATGCGGATCCTACGGGTTCGAGAACTATGTAGACATGACCGAGACACCTCTCCGGTCAATAACCAATAGCGGAACCTGGATGCCCATATTGGCTCCTATATATTCTACGAAGATCTTTATCGGTCGAACCGTTATGACAACATACGTAATTCCCTCTGTCCATCGGTATGTTACTTGCCCGAGATTCGATCGTCGGTATCTTCATACCTAGTGCAATCTCGTTAGCGGCAAGTCTCTTTACTCGTTCAGTAATACATCACCTCGTGACTAACTCCTTAGTCATTTGCTTGCAAGCTTATGATGTGTATTACCGAGAGGGCCGAGAGATACCTCTCCGATACTCGGAGTGACAAATCCTAATATCAATCTATGCCAACTCAACAAACACCTTCGGATATACATGTAGAACATCTTTATGATCACCCAGTTACGTTGTGACGTTTGATAGAACACAAGGTATTCTTCCGGTATCCGGGAGTTGCATAATCTCATAGTCGAAGGAATAAGTATTTGACATGAAGAAAGAAATAGCAATAAACTGAATGATCATTATGCTAAGCTAACGGATGGGTCTTGTCCATCACATCATTCTCCTAATGATGTGATCCCGTTATCAAATGACAACACATGTCTATGGTTAGGAAACCTTAACCATCTTTGATCAACGAGCTAGTCTAGTAGAGGCTTACTAGGGACATGATATTTGTTTATGTATTCACACATGTATTTAAGTTTCCGATCAATACAATTATATCATGAATAATAAACCTTTATCATGATTTAGGAAATGTAATAATAACCATTTTATTATTGCCTCTAGGGCATATTTCCATCACTACATGCCAGGGAATTTACAACCCCGACAAATAGGCCATGTTTCCAACGTTGTGGTTGGTGATGATGGAACTATGCAAGCAACTCGTGAGGCAATTGCTAATGTCTTGTTGGCGGATCAAGTACATGTTTAAATATTACTTGATGAGTCTATGATGGTTAATGCATATTTTGGATGATACGTACGTGTCATATGTAAGAATGATGGTTGGTGGATATTTTGGATGATGTGTTTCGTATGTAACACTACCATGGTTGGTACATATTTTGGATGATATGTTTTGCATGTAAGAATGAAGGTTGGTGCATATCTGGATGTTATGTTTCATATGCATACCTTGAATGAAAGTTTCCATGATCATGACATTTGTAGACACAAGATATGTCCCATATGGTTAAACAGCTATTTTCAACTTTAACCACTCAAAACAGTTTAATTTGTGCGTAATCAACATATAAACATCATATCCAACTTTCAGGGACATTACTGACATTAAAAAAACAATTCCTACACCTGTCCAACAATATGGTAAGCAAACAACTTGCTTCTGATTCTCGAGAATTCACACCTAGAACTGGTTCTCAGGAATCCATAGCCACAATGACTCTCGGGAATCTACAGCCCAAAGAAAGGGGGCCGACTCAAATTAGATTTTAAATGATAGGTGTTTCGTTACAACCACGGTCCTACAGTCCAAATAAAGAATTACATGAAACAAACTATAGCCACTAAAACATTTATTTAAATTGTTCTAATACCTATATCAAAGGGAGCACAACTTTACGCGTGAATGGCACCAAACATACTTTGCCTCTCTTCAGCGGCGGAGCTAGGATGAGGCCAGGCCCAAGGCCAATCCTGGGCTAAACATGGAAAATAGTGCCACAAAGTAGCAAATAGTGTCAAATAGTGCTACAGCTGTGAAAGGATTTTGGTGTCAAGACCCGGGACGCGGCCCGACTTGCCCGGGTCCTATCTCTCTTTTAGTTCAAGAGTTATGGCCTTGTACGACCATGATGTCATCATAGTACATCTCACGCTGGCTCCACAAATACCGCCTTGAAATCATCAAGAAGGACCAGGGAGTAAGATGCAAACAAAAAATCTCTCAAATACCCCTAAGATCCAAGCATCATTGTAGGGGTACTTTTGTAAATATTTTTGTTTCGGCTATAAATAAGGTGCTCGACAAGGACGAGAGATCACTCACGATTTCATAACTCCCCAGATCCCTTGGTCACATCCCTCCCCTCCCCCAACTTGCTCAAAAGTGTGCCTTTGGGCTTGCGATGGCGATCCCAATACCATGGAGTTTGTGTTCCACATCACCATGGGGTACTTTCATCAAGCTACGGATTGCAACCTCCCTTTCTCTCCTCTTCCTGTTAGTGCTCACCAACCGGGAGTTGTCACCGATTGACATGATGACATCATTGTTGCAAGAAGCAAATCCTACAGGCATATCACAATACCATTAGGTGAGTTAGGGAGGATTACAACCCATGGTTTGACAAATTAACAAAGTCTACCACCACAAAACTTCAAAATCTAATGATTATTGCCGAACCAGACAAGAAAGGACCAACAAGGTAACCCCGAGGTAGAAGGTGAATGGTGCTTATTTTACCGCCGCTATTATCTGCAATTGTTGAGCATCAAGGGTAGGGGTTGGTGGAGGGGGGAGCAGTGACATCGGAATCACCCCTCACCCATCTTCTTGTTTTATTTTGGTACCCCCTCACCTCTCAAAACCCATAGGAACCTATGGGCATTCAGATCAAATATCTACATTTCTAGAAGGTAATAATTGTTGTTTACCTTGCATATATTTCCAATTAGTCAGCAACTCACTGCTTCAATCTAATTGATTTGTGCATGCATTATCCATATTCTGTATCACCCATGCATTATAGACCGCCTTATAAATACAATGTAATCAGAACTAGATTTTTGCGATGCAAATAATGTTAATTTTTTAGTTTCACGTCACCATATGAGTTCCACGACATAAGTCTCCGCCGCTTTGTGAAATTGTGGATTGAAGACACCCTCAGATCTCAAAACCCATAGAAACATCCATATCCTCACGTTGAAGTGCCTACATCTTTAGAAGGTAAGAATTATTCTTTCATCATGCATATATCTCCAAGTAGGATTTTAATCTCTACCATAATGTCATTAACTCCTGCCAGCATTAGCTGCATGCCAATTAATCATGGACTCCCTATAAATCCAATGCAATGGAAGTAGATCTCTCCAACACGGTAAAGTTCTTTTTTGTTTTGGAAATCATCATGGAGTTCCATGACGGAAGTCTTCATCGCTTTGTAAAGTTTTGGATTGCAACCACTATAACCCTCTTTCTGCTATTGGTGCTCGCCAGCCAGAGGTGGCCACCACTAGATGCAATGATGTCGTCTCCATGGCGAGCAACAAAACAAAATAGTGGAAACTCCAACGAGGTAGGTAGTTCATTGTGCTGGTCTCACTTCCATTTGGTTCTTTACATGTTTCCATATGATGTGTAGCATTTCAACGTTTCCATTTCAGTATGAAAACGCATATGACATGCTTGAATACCATATATTCTCACTTTGTTTCGTTGTTTCTGGTTGAGATAGATCCCTTGTATTACATGGTGTATTTCTTTGGAATAGGAGGATTGCTTTTTTACTCGCGGGTAGTCATGTTTTTGTGCATCGGGCATATTGAGCCGTTAAATTAGTATAGTTACTATACATTTTAGAAAGAAAAAATAGCACTTTAAGTAGGCTTGTTCATTTAGTTCCCTATCGGTGTAGTGAGCTCTAACGTCCTTTACAGGTGTTTAGATAAACAAAACAAATCTTGAGGCTAGTTAGACGAGTAAGTTTGGCTGGCTAAGATCTAAGAAATTCTTTCTGCAAAAAAAAATAAAAATAAAAAAAAATCTAAGAAGTTCTTGGTAGATTTGGCATTAACTTAATAACATGATTAAATCCTCACAAGTATTATACTAGGATTTGAGGGGGTCTCAAAATTATTAGGATGTGCAAATGGAGTTTTTGGGGTAGAAACAATAACAGAGTAGAGTAAATAAGGAAACCAACATTAACTGATGATCAATTCACGATTTAGCAAGAAACGCGGGAAAGCTGTCCTAGTTCTTATGAAATCAGTACTCCTCCATCCAAATATATAGGGCCTAATACGGTTTTTCAGGTCACCTCTGACCACAAGTTAAAATAATAACATATGGCATGGATGTTACACAAAGCATATGACTAAATTCATATGTGAAAGAAGTTTCTAATGATATAGTTTTTATATCATAGATCTCATATATGTTTATTCTTATCAATGGTCAAATGCAACCTTGAAAAAGGGATTAGACCCTATATATTTGTATGAATGGAGTAAGTTTTTTCAATGAGCACCATGAATTTGCGCGTGATAACGAAAGGAAGATTGACATTTTAGAAGCTGGCCCTTTTTACAAAACAAAACGTAGCACGATTAGTACTGCAAATCAGCCCTGTAACTCTCAATTGATTGATTAGAAAATGGATCAAAATTTTGTGGGATTCGACTAGATCTAGAAATTTAATGAGGATGTGCAAAAGGACTTGCCTCAACGGAATCAGAAACAATAACTGAGTGGAGTGAAAGAGGAATACAACATTGACTAGTGACCAACTATATAATTGGGGTTTAATTACCAAGATACACATAAAATATTTTAAATGCTTCGGGAATATTTGAGTCTAATACCAAAAATTTCTCCAATAATGTGTGTAATCTTTTCCAGGAAAGTATATCCAGCGTTAAATGTTCAATATTCACAGTATCGTCCTACTGTAGTACTCCAGTAACAAAAATTGGAGAGAGATATATTCTTTCTTAGAGGTAAATTATGATGGTTATCAATTGACACGTTAGTGTCTGAACTGCGCGCAGGATGCCCAGTCCAATTTCGCAGGTTTGGCTGAGCTTCTGCCCATGGTGGCCACGGACGACCGGACGGTGATCATCACGTCGGTGAACGAGGCGTTCGCGCGGCCGGGCTCCCTGCTGGGCCTCTTCCGTGAGAGCTTCTTCGCCGGCGAGAAGATCGACCACTTCCTCGACCACCTCCTCGTCGTCGCCGTGGACCCCATGGCCTACCGCCACTGCCGGACTGTGCACCGGTTCTGCTACCTCCTCCCGACGACGAAGACGTCTATGAACCTGAGCTCCGCGAGCGACTTCATGAGCGACGCGTACGTGGAGCTCGTGTGGACCAAGCTGGAGCTCCAGCAGCGCGTGCTCCAGCTCGGCTACAGCTTCCTCTTCACGGACGTGGACATCCTGTGGTTCCGGGACCCATTCCGGCACATCGGCCAGTACGCGGACATGGCGACGTCCTGCGACGTGTTCTCCGGCGACGCGGACGACCTCAGCAACTGGCCCAACACGGGGTTCTACTACGTGAAGTCGACGAACCGGACGGTGGAGATGCTGCGGCGGTGGCGGGCGGCGCGGCGGAGGTTCCCGCAAAACCACGAGCAAACCATCTTCAACTACATCAAGCACGAGCTCGCCGGCGCCGACAGCGACCTGCGCATACGCGTCCAGTTCCTCGACACGGCGCACTTCAGCGGCTTCTGCCAGCTGTTCCGCAACGACATGGCGAGGGCGTGCACCATGCACGCCAACTGCTGCATCGGCATGGCGAACAAGATCAGCGACCTCCGGGACGTGCTGGGGCAGTGGAGGAACTACACGGTGATGGCGCCGGCGGAGAAGATGAAGGCCAAGGCCGCCGGGAGGAGCTTCCAGTGGCGCGTCCCGGCCAAGTGCGGGACGCCCGACAAGAGGCCACAGTAGCACGATTGAGAAGAAGAAAAACTAAAGCTAATTAACGTCGCAGCGCTTTAAGTTGACTACTAGAGAGACTTGAACTTTGCTGTCATGCCTTAATCCTTCTAGCTCATGGCTCAAGAACTTTTGTCTTCAAGTATGGCCTCACAAACATCTATTTAATGTGTTTTACTACCTAGGAGTTTATAAAAAGGCAAAAGAATAGTTCGCTTTGTGCTCACCACTCATCTATTTGGTATACTTTGTCCGGTTATATAAAGTGGGGCGAAAGCCTGTTTTGAGTAGAACTAACATTCATGATATATCACCGACCCGCTCCACAATCTCAAAATCTCCAAGAATCACCCGGGATAAGATGTAAACGTGAAATAGGTAGGGGTACTTCGTTGAGGCTATAAATAAGGCGCTCGGTCTCGATGAGAGGCCATTCTTCATTTCGAAAAACCCATAAATATTGCCCCCCCCACACACGCACAACACCCACACAAGCGGCATGGTAGGAAGGCCAAAGTGTGCATCTAATCTTGGGTGATTGTGGTGTTCATCTAATAAAAAAGAGCAGAACTGACGAGGCAAAATGTGTCACTCTGTTTGGATTCAAGAACCATGCCCGCCATCACGATACATCACCAATCTGCTCCACAATCTCAAAGTCTTCGAGCATCTCTTGGGAATAAAGTGTAGACGTGAAATATCTGAAATGCCCCTGTGATCTTAGTATCAAGGTAGGAGTACTTATGCAAATGTTTTTGTTGAGGCTATAAATAAGGCACTCCGTAGGGGTGAGAGGCAATTCTTCATTTTGGAAAACCTAAACCTTGGTTAACTCCGCTCAACACCCCCCGCCCCCACACAGACACACAAGCGGCATGGTAGGAAGGCGAAAGTGTGCATCTAATCTTGGACGCTTGCGGTGGTGCTCCCAATATCATGCGGTGGTGCTCCCAATATCAGGATATTACAATCTACGTCAATATGGAGCTCGCCAATCAGAAGTGGCCGCCGGCAGGACGTGGTGGCAGCATCTCCATGCCAAGACAACCATCACGTCTAGTGGTGGCCACTCCCAGCTTGCGAGCAGGAGTGCGGGGGTGGCTTCTATCCATAGCAACCGAGTCTTCCACTGCGGAACTCCAGGTTTAAAGGGTTATCAATGGGTTGGAAGACGAGAAAAGACCGACGAGGTAGCCATGGGTTAGAAGGAGGAAGGTAGGTGATGATCTTTCTCTTCATACCGTTATCATCTGCAACCACCAAGCATGTCCGGGAGATGGTGGTGGTGGTGGTGGGGAGGGGGGGGGGGCACCGGCGGTGGAATTACCCTACACCCATCCTGTTTGGTAAGCTCCTCATCTATCAAAACCCATAGAAACATATGCTGATCGAGATCCTCACGTTTCAACGACTACGTATTTAGAAGGTAATAATTACTACTCCCTCTGTCCCATAATATAAAAACGTTTTTCAAGCTGTTTTAATCATCCATATATTTCCAAGTATCCGCGTTCAATGTAATCAATACATTTTGAGTGGAATGTAATTAATACATTCTTTTGAGGGAAATGTAATTAATACATGCTTGCGGAAGGGTGGGTGTGGAGGAGCTGGTGGCGCATCACGACCATGTGTGGGGCCCGACAAGAGGTCTGAGAGTCCATGCCTAGTCCGTTGAAATAATTGGTATTAGTACTACCTCCGTCCAGGTTTATTAGTCCTTATAGTTTAGATCAATTTTTGATCTTTAATTTAACTATCAAAAAAATAAGTTATATACCTTTAAAATAGTATAATTGGAAACCTCTTTCAAATATGAATCCTACAATATAAATTTTGTGACATGCAACTTATAATTTGTTAGTCAAATCTATGTTGGGAAACGTTGCATGGAAATCAAAAAAATTCTACGCACACGCGATCTATCCATGGAGATGCATAACAACGAGGGGGAGAGTGTGTCTACGCACCCTCATAGACCGTAAGCGGAAGCGTTTCACAATGCGGTTTATATAGGCGAACTTTCTTCGCGCTCCAACCGATCTAGTACCGAACGCACGGCACCTCCGCGTTCTGCACACGTTCAGCTCGGTGACGTCCTCTGCCTTCTTGATCCATCAAGACGGCGAAGTAGTAGATGAGTCATTAGCACGACGGCGTGGTGACGGTGATGGTGATGTGATCTCCGCAGGGCTTCGCCTAAGAACTACAGAAATATGACGGAGGGAGTAAACGGTGGACAGGGGCGCCGCACACGGCTAAGACAATGTTGTGTGTCCTTGTGTGGCGCCCCCTTCCCACATATATATAGGTGGGAGGGGAGGGGAGGCAGCTAGGGAGCCCTAGGGCTTGGCCGCCGCCTCCTAGAGGCCCTGCCTTGCCCTACGCCCCCCTTTCCATGTATGCATAAGGGGGAAGGAAAGAGGGGGGGGGGGGGAAGGGAATGAAGGGGGAGTCCTACTCCATACTTTCCTTTCCCTCCCCCCCTTTCCTTCTCCTCTTCCTATGGTCGGCCCCTATAGGGCGCACCAGGCCCTTGTGGGCTGGTGTGTTCCTCACTTGGCCCATAAGGCCCATAGGATTGTCGGGGATGTTCGAAACTCCTTACGGTGACCCGATAAGTACCCGATACCGTCCGGAACACTTCCGGTGTCTGAATACCATCGTCCTATATATCAATCTTTACCTCTCTACCATTTTGAGACTCTGAACAACAACCGGTCACCAAATCACATAACTCATATAATACTATATCGTCAACGAATGTTAAGCGTAAGGACCCTATGGTTTCGAGAACTATGTAGACATGACCGAGACACATCTCCGGTCAATAACCAATAGCGGAACCTGGATGCCCATATTGGCATATTCTACGAAGATCTTTATCGGTCGAACCTGTTGGGGAACGTAGTAATTTCAAAATTTTCCTACGATCACGCAAGACCATGGTGATGGCACAGCAACGAGAGGGAAGAGTGTCCGCTCACGCACGTGAGACCGAAAGCGAAGCGTTATAACAACGCTGTTGATGTAGTCGACGTCTCCACGATCCGACCGATCCAAGCACCGAACGACGGCACCTCCGAGTTTGCACACGCTCAGCTCGATGACGATCCCGGACCGATCCAGCAAAGTGTCGGGATGAGTTCCACAAGACGACGTGGTGGCGATGATGATGATCCACCGACGCAGGGCTTCGCCTAAGCTCATGACGATATGACTTCTCCAGCAGGGCTTCGCCTAAGCCCATGACGATATGACCGAAGTGGAATATGGTGGAAGGGGCACCGCACACGGCTAAGGAAAGATCCGTAGATCAACTTGTGTCTTGGGGTGCCCCTGCCCCGTATATAAAGGAGACAAGGGGAGGTGGCGGCCCTATAGGAGGCGATTAAGGAGGAGTCCTACTCCCACCGAGTAGGACTCCCCCTTCCTAGTTGGACTAGGTTTGGAGGAGGAGAAGGGGAAGGCGCGCCCCTTCCTTGTCCTATTCGGACTAGAGGGGAGGGGCGCGCAGCCCACCTGGGCTGCCCTTCCTCTTCTCCTATGGCCCATTAAGGCCCATTGACCTCCCGGGGTTCCGTAACCTCCGGTACTCTGTAAATCCGATTTCACCCGGAACATTTCCGATGTCCAAATGTAGGCTTCCAATATATCAATCTTTATGTCTCGACCATTTCGAGACTCCTCGTCATGTCCGTGATCACATCCGGGACTCGAACAACCTTGGTGCATCAATACTTATAAACTCATTATGAACTGTCATCGAAGCGTTAAGCGTGCGGACCCTACGGGTTCGAGAACTATGTAGACATGACCTAGAACCATTCTCGGTCAATAACCAATAGCGGAACCTGGATGCCCATATTGGTTCCTACATATTCTACGAAGATCTTTATCGGTCAAACCGCATAACGACATACGTTGTTCCTTTGTCATCGGTATGTTACTTACCCGAGATTTGATCGTCGGTATCCAATACCTAGTTCAATCTCGTTACGGTAAGTCTCTTTACTCGTTCCGTAATACATCATCTCACAACTAACTCATTAGTTGTAATGCTTGCAAGGCTTAGGTGATGTGTATTACCGAGAAGGCCTAGAGATACCTCTCCGACGATCGGAGTGACAAAACCTAATCTCAAATACGCCAACCCAACAAGTACCTTTGGTGACACCTGTAGTACTCCTTTATAATCACCCGATTCGTTGTGACGCTTGGTAGTACCAAAGTGTTCCTCCGTAAACGGAGTTGCATAATCTCATAGTTACAGGAACATGTATGGGTCATGAAGAAAGCATTAACATACTAAACGATCAAGTGTTAAGCTAACGGAATGGGTCATGTCAATCAGATCATTCAACCAATGATGTGACCTTGTTAATCAAATAACAACTCCTTGTTCATGGTTAGGAAACATAACCATCTTTGATTAACAAGCTAGTCAAGTAGAGGCATACTAGTGACATACTGTTTGTCTATATATTCACACATGTATTATGTTTCCGGTTAATACAATTCTAGCATGAATAATAAACATTTATCATGATATAAGGAAATAAATAATAACTTTATTATTGCCTCTAGGGCATATTTCCTTGATCTCCCACTTGCACTAGAGTCAATAATCTAGATTACAAAGTAATGATCCTTACACCCATGGAGTCTTGGTGCTGATCATGTTTTGCTCGTGGAAGAGGCTTAGTCAACGGGTCTCGCAACATTCAGATCCGTATGTATTTTGCAAATCTCTATGTCTCCCACTTGGACTTGGTCCCGAATGGAATTGAAGCGTCTCTTGATGTGCTTGGTCCTCTTGTGAAATCTGGATTCCTTTGCCAAGGCAATTGCACCAAGATTGTCACAGAAGATCTTCATCGGTCCCGATGCACTAGGTATGACACCTAGATCGGAAATGAACTCTTTCATCCAGACTCCTTCATTCGCTGCTTCCGAAGCAGCTATGTACTCCGCTTCACATGTAGATCCTACCACGACGCTTTGTTTAGAACTGCACCAACCGACAGCTCCACCGCTTAATAAAACACGATCCGGTTTGCGATTTAGAATCGTCCGGATCAGTGTCAAAGCTTGCATCGACGTAACCATTTACGACTAGCTCTTTGTCACCTCCATATACGAGAAACATATCCTTAGTCCTTTTCGTATTTCAGGATGTTCTTGACCGCTGTCCGATGATCCACTCTGGATTACTTTGGTACCTTCCTGCCAAGCTTACAGCTAAGCATACGTCGGTCTGGTACACAGCATTGCATACATGATAGAGCCTATGGCTGAAGCATAGGAACATCTTTCATTTCTCTCTATCTTCTGCTGTGGTCGAGCATTGAGTCCGACTCAATCTTACACCTTGTAATACAGGTAAAAACCTTTCTTTGCCTCGATCCATTTTGAACTTCTTCAAAACTTTATCAAGGTATGTGCTTTGCGAAAGTCCAATTAAGCGCCTTGATCTATCTCTATAGATCTTGATGCCCAATATGTAAGCAGCTTCACCGAGGTCTTTCATTGAAAAACTTTTATTCAAGTATCCTTTTATGCTATCCAGAAATTCTATATCATTTCCAATCAATAATATGTCGTCCACATATAATATTAGAAATGCTACTGAGCTCCCACTCACTTTCTTGTAAATACAGGCTTCTCCAAAAGTCTGTACAAACCCATATGCTTTGATCACACTATCAAAGCGTTTATTCCAACTCCGAGAGGCTTGCACCGGACCATAAATTGATCGTTGAGCTTGCACACTTTGTTAGCACCCTTTGGATCGACAAAACCTTCTGGTTGCATCATATACAACTCTTCTTCCGAAATCCATTCAAGAATGCGGTTTTACATCCATTTGCCAAATTTCATAATCATAAAATGCGGCAATTGCTAACATGATTCGGACAGACTTAAGCATCGCCACGGGTGAGAAAGTCTCATCGTAGTCAACCCCTTGAACTTGTCGAAAACCTTTTGCAACAAGTCGAGCTTTGTAGACAGTTATATTACCATCGGCGCGGTCTTCTTCTTAAAGATCCATTTATTTTCAATGGCTTGCCGATCATCGGGCAAGTCAACCAAAGTCCATACTTTGTTCTCATACATGGATCCCATCTCAGATTTCATGGCTTCCAGCCATTTTATGGAATCTGGGCTCACCATCGCTTCTTCATAGTTCGTAGGTTCGCCATGGTCAAGTAACATGACTTCCGAATAGGATTACCGTACCACTCAGGTGCGTATTTTACTCGTTGACCCACGAGGTTCAGTAGTAACTTGATCTCAAGCTTCATGATCATCATCATTAGTTTCCTCACTAATTGGTGTGGTTGTCACAGAACCATTTCTTGTGATGAACTACTTTCCAATAAGGGAGTAGATACAGATTATCTCATCAAGTTCTACTTTCCTCCCACTCACTTCTTTCGAGAGAAACTCCTTCTCTAGAAAGGATCCGAATTTAGCAACGAAAATCTTGCCTTCAGATCTGTGATAGAAGGTGTACCCAACAGTCTCCTTTGGGTATCCTATGAAGACACATTTTTCCGATTTGGGTTCGAGCTTATCCGGTTGAAGTTTCTTCACATAAGCATCGCAGCCCCAAACTTTAAGAAACGACAACTTTGGTTTCTTGCCAAACCATAGTTCATAAGGCGTCGTCTCAACGGATTTTGACGGTGTCCTATTCAACGTGAATGCGGCCGTCTCTAAAGCATAACCCCAAAACGATAGCGGTAAATCGGAAATAGACATCATAGATCGCACCATATCTAGTAAAGTACGACACGACGCTCGACACACCATTTCTCCGTGGTGTTCGGGTGGCGTGAGTTGCTAAACTATTCCACAATTTTTCAAATGTAAACCAAACTCAGAACTCAAATATTCTCCTCCACGATCAGATCGTAGAAATTTAATTTTCTTGTTACGATGATTTTCCACTTCACTCTGAAATTCTTTGAACTTTTCAAATGTTTCAGATTTGTGTTTCATTAAGTAGATATACCCATATCTGCTCAAATCATCTGTGAAGGTGAGAAAATAACGATACCCGCCAAGGCCTCAACATTCATTGGACCACAAACATCGGATGTATGATTTCCAACAAATCAGTTGCACGCCCATAGTTCCGAGAACGGCGTTTTGTCATCTTGCCCATGAGGCACGGTTCGCAAGTACCAAGTGATTCATAATCAAGTGATTCCGAAGTCCATCAAGATGGAGTTTCTTCATGCGTTTTACACCGATATGACCTAAACGGCAAGTGCCACAAATAAGTTTGCACTATCATTATCAACTCTGCATCTTTTGGCTTCAACATTATGAATATGTGTATCACTACCGTCGAGATTCAACAAGAATAGACCATTCTTCAAGGGTGCATGACCATAAAAGATATTATTCATATAAATAGAACAACCATTATTCTCGATTTAAATGAATAACCGCCTCGCAATAAACAAGATCCAGATATAATGTTCATGCTCAACGCTGGCACCAAATAACAATTATTTAGGTCTAAAACTAATCCCAAGGTAGATGTAGAGATAACGTGCCGATCGCGATCACATTGACTTTGGAACCATTTCCCACGCCAAGATCGTCACCTCGTCCTTTGCCAATGCTCGCTTATTCCGTAGTCCCCTGCTTCGAGTTGCAAATATTAGCAACGGAACCGATATCAAATACCAGTGCTACTACGAGCTCTAGTAAGGTACACATCAATAACATGTATATCATATATACCTTTGTTCACCTTGCCATCCTTTTTATCCGCCAAATACTTGGGGCAGTTCCGCTTCAATGTCCGGTCTGCTTGCAGTAAAACACTCGATTTTGTGCTTAGGTCCAGACTTGGGTTTCTTCTCTTGATCAGCAACTTTCTTGCTGTTCTTTTGAAGTTTCCTTCTTCTTCCCTTTGCCCTTTTCTTGAAACTAGTGGTCTTGTTGACCATCAACACTTGATGCTCTTTCTTGATTTCTACCTCCGCAGCTTTTAGCATCGCGAAGAGCTCAGGAATTGTCTTAGTCATCCCTTGCATATTATAGTTCATCACGAAGCTCTTGTAGCTTGGTGGCGTGATTGGAGAATTACATCAATGACACTATCATCCGGAAGATTAACTCCCAGCTGAATTAAGTGATTGTTATACCCGGACATTTTGAGTATGTGCTCACCGATGAACTATTCTCCTCCATCTTGCAGCTATAGAACTTATTGGAGACTTCATATCTCTCAATCCGGGCATTTGCTTGAAATATTAACTTCAACTCCTGGAACATCTCATATGCTCCATGACGCTCAAAACGTCGTTGAAGACCCGGTTCTAAGCCGTAAAGCATGGCACATCGAACTATAGAGTAGTCATCAGCTCGCTTTGCCAGACGCTCACAACTTCGCTCAAGATCTGCAGCAGAGTTCTACCCACCCAGCGGTGCTTCCGGGGCGTAATTTTTACGTGCAGCAATGAGGATAATCCTCGTTACGGACCCAGTCCGTGTAATTGCTACCATCATCTTTCAACTTTGCTTTCTCAAGGAACGCATTAAAATTCAACGGAACAACAAAGACGAGCCATCTATCTACAAGTAAACATAGACAAGCAAAACACTATCATGTACTAAGTTCATGATAAATTTTAAGTTCAATTAATCATATTAAAAAAACTCCCACTTAGACAGACATCTCTCTAGTTATCTAAGTGATCACGTGATCCATTTAACTAAACCGTGTCCGATCACGTGAGACGGAATAGTTTCAACGGTGAACATCACTATGTTGATCATATCTACTATATGATTCACGTTCGACCTTCGGTCTCCGTGTTCCGAGGCCATATCTGTTATATGCTAGGCTCGTCAAGTTTAACCTGAGTATTCGCGTGTGCAACTGTTTTGCACCGTTGTAGATGGACGAGAACTTATCACACCCGATCATCACGTGGTGTCCGGGTACTACTGAACTTTGGCAACGGTGCATACTCGTGGAGAACACTTCTTGATAATTTTAGTGAGAGATCATCTTATAATGCTACCGTCAATCAAAGCAAGATAAGATGCATAAAGGATAAACATCACATGCAATCAATATAAGTGATATGATATGGTCATCATCATCTTGTGCTTGTGATCTCCATCGCCAAGCACCGTCATGATCACCATCGTCACCGCGCGACACCTTGATCTCCATCGTAGCATCGTTGTCGTCTCGCCAACTATTGCTTCTACGACTATCGCTACTCCTTAGTGATAAAGTAAAGCAATTACATGGCGTTGCATTTCATACAATAAAGCGACAACCATATGGCTCCTGCCGATTGCCGATAACTTGGTTACAAAACATGATCATCTCATACAATAAAATATAGCATCACGTCTTGACCATATCACATCACAACATGCCCTGCAAAAACAAGTTAGACGTCCTCTACTTTGTTGTTGCAAGTTTTACGTGGCTGCTACGGGCTGAGCAAGAACCGTTCTTACCTACGCATCAAAACCACAACGATACTTCGTCAAATAGACTCGTTTAACCTTCTCAAGGACCGGCGTAGCCACACTCAGTTCAACTAAAGTGAGAGAGACAGACACCGCGGTCACCTTTAAGCAACGAGTGCTCGGAGCGGTGAAACCAGTCTCGCAGAAGCGACGCGTAATGTCGGTCCGGCCGCTTCATCTCACAATACCGCTGAACCAAAGTATGACATGCTGGTAGGCAGTATGACTTGTATCGCCCACAACTCACTTGTGTTCTACTCGTGCATATGACATCAACACATAAAACCAGGCTCGATACCTTTGTTGGGGAACGAGTAATTTCAAAATTTTCCTACGATCACGCAAGACCATGGTGATGGCACAGCAACGAGAGGAAGAGGTCCGCTCACGCACCCTGAGACCGAAAGCGAAGCGTTATAACAACGCTGTTGATGTAGTCGACGTCTCCACGATCCGACCGATCCAAGCACCGAACGACGGCACCTCCGAGTTCTCGCACACGCTCAGCTCGATGACGATCCCGGACCGATCCAGCAAAGTGTCGGGATGAGTTCCAAGACGACGGCGTGGACGATGATGATGCTCCACCGACGCAGGGCTTCGCCTAAGCGCCGCGACGATATGACTTCTCCGCGAGGCTTCGCTAAGCTCGCGACGATATGACCGAAGTGGAATATGGTGGAAGGGGCACCGACACGGCTAAGGAAAGATCCGAGATCAACTTGTGTCTTGGGGTGCCCCTGCCCCAGATATAAAGGAGACAAGGGGAGGTGGCGGCCCTATAGGAGGCGCGCAAGGAGGAGTCCTACTCCCACCGAGTAGGACTCCCCCTTCCTAGTTGGACTAGGTTTGGAGGAGGGAGAAGGGGAAGGCGCCGCCCCTTCCTTGTCCTATTCGGACTAGAGGGGAGGCGCGCAGCCCACCTTGGGCTGCCCTTCCTCTTCTCCTATGGCCCATTAAGGCCCATTGACCTCCGGGGTTCCGTAACCTCCCTGTACTGTAAAATCCGATTTCACCGGAACATTTCCGATGTCCAAATGTAGGCTTCCAATATATCAATCTTTATGTCTCGACCATTTCGAGACTCCTCGTCATGTCCGTGATCACATCCGGGACTCAACAACCTTCGTGCATCAATACTTATAAACTCATTATGAACTGTCATCGAAGCGTTAAGCGTGCGGACCCTACGGGTTCGAGAACTATGTAGACATGACCTAGAACCATTCTCGGTCAATAACCAATAGCGGAACCTGGATGCCCATATTGGTTCCTACATATTCTACTGAAGATCTTTATCGGTCAAACCGCATAACGACATACGTTGTTCCTTTGTCATCGGTATGTTACTTACCCAAGATTTGATCGTCGGTATCCAATACCTAGTTCAATCTCGCTACCGTAAGTCTCTTTACTCGTTCCGTAATACATCATCTCACAACTAACTCATTAGTTGTAATGCTTGCAAGGCTTAGGTGATGTGTATTACCGAGAAGGCCTAGAGATACCTCTCCGACGATCGGAGTGACAAAACCTAATCTCGAATACGCCAACCCAACAAGTACCTTTGGTGACACCTGTAGTACTCCTTTATAATCACCCGATTACGTTGTGACGTTTGGTAGTACCAAAGTGTTCCTCCGTAAACGGAGTTGCATAATCTCATAGTTACAGGAACATGTATGGGTCATGAAGAAAGCATTAACATACTAAACGATCAAGTGTTAAGCTAACGGAATGGGTCATGTCAATCAGATCATTCAACCAATGATGTGACCTTGTTAATCAAATAACAACTCCTTGTTCATGGTTAGGAAACATAACCATCTTTGATTAACAAGCTAGTCAAGTAGAGGCATACTAGTGACATACTGTTTGTCTATATATTCACACATGTATTATGTTTCCGGTTAATACAATTCTAGCATGAATAATAAACATTTATCATGATATAAGGAAATAAATAATAACTTTATTATTGCCTCTAGGGCATATTTCCTTCAGAACCGTTATGACAACATATGTTATTCCCTTTGTCTTTCGGTATGTTACTTGCCCGAGATTCGATCGTCGGTATCTTCATACCTAGTTCAATATAGTTACCTGAAAGTCTCTTTACTCATTCATAATACATCACCTCATGACTAACTCTTAGTCGTTTGTTTGCAAGCTTATGATGTGTATTACCGAGAGGGCCTAGAGATACCTCTTCGATACTCAGAGTGACAAATCCTAATCTCAATCTATGCCAACTCGACAAACACCTTCGGAGATACCTGTAGAGCATCTTTGTAATCACCCAGTTAGGTTGTGACGTTTGATAGCACACAAGGTATTCCTCCGGTATCCGGGAGTTGCATAATCTCATAGTCGTAGGAATAAGTATTTGACATGAAGAAAGCAATAGCAATAAACTGGACGATCATTATGCTAAGCTAGCGGATGGGTCTTGTCCATCACATCATTCTCCTAATGATGTGATCCCGTTATCAAATGAGAACACATGTCCTTGGTTAGGAAACCTTAACCATCTTTGATCAACGAGCTAGTCTAGTGGAGGCTCACTAGGGACACAGTGTTTGTCTAGGTATTCACGCATGTATATAGGTTTCCGATCAATACAATTCTAGCATGAATAATAAACATTTATCATGAATAGGGAAATATAAAACAACAACTTTATTATTGCCTCTAGGGCACATTTCCTTCAGTCTCCCACTTGCACTAGAGTCAATAATATAGTTCACATCGCCATGTGATTTAACACCAATAGTTCACATCGTCATGTGATTAACACACATAGTTCACATCGGCATGTGACCAACACCCAAAGGGTTTACTAGAGCCAATAATATAGTTCACATCGCCATGTGATTAACACCCAAGATTACTAAGGTGTGATCATGTTTTACTTGTGGGAGAAGTTTAGTCAACGGGTCTGCCACATTCAGATCTGTATGTATTTCGCAAATTTCTATGTCTACAATGCTCTGCATGGAGCTACTCTAGCTAATTGCTCCCACTTTCAATATGTATCCAGATTGAGACTCAGAGTTATCTGGATGAGCGTCAAAGTTTGCATCTACATAACACTTTACGACGAACTCTTTATTACCTCCATAATCGAGAAATACCTCCTTAGTCCTCTTAGGTAACTAAGGATAATTTTGACCACTGTCCAGTGATCCTACTCCTGGATCACTCTTGTACCCTCTTTGCCAGATAAGTGGCAAGACACACATGAGGTGTGGTACACAGCCTGGCATATCGTATAGAACCTATGCCTAAGGATAGTGAATGACTTTCATTCTCTCTCTATCTTCTGTCGTGGTCGGGCTTTGAGTCTTACTCAACTTCACACCTTGTAATACAGGCAAGAACCCCTTCTTAGACTAAACCATTTTGAATTTTTCTTCAAGTCTTATCAAGGTATGTGTTTTGTGAAAGTTCTATTAAGCGTCTTGATCTATTCCTATATATCTTGATGCTCAATATGCAAGTAGCTTCACCGAGGTCTTTCATTGAAAAATTCTTATTCAAGTATCCTTTTATGCTATCCAGAAATTCTATATCATTTTCAGTCAATAATATGTCATCCTCATATAATATCAGAAATGCTACAGAGCTCCCACTCACTTTCTTGTAAATACAGGCTTCACCGTAAGTCTGTATAAAACCATATGCTTTGATCACCTCATCAAAGAGTATATTCCAACTATGAGATGCTTGCACCAGTCCATAGATGGATCGCTGGAGCTTGCACACTTTGTTAGCACCTTTAGGATCGAAAAAACCTTCTGGTTGCATCATATACAACTCTTCTTTAAGAAATCCATGAAGGAATGCAGTTTTGACGTCCATTTGCCAAATTTCATAATTATAAAATGCGGCAATTGCTAACATGATTCGTACTGACTTCAGCATATCTACGGGTGAGAAGGTCTCATCATAGTCAATCCCTTGAACTTGTTGAAAACCTTTCGTAACAAGTCGAGCTTTGTAGATGGTGACATTACCATGAGCATCAGTCTTCTTCTTCAAGATCCATTTATTCTCAATGGCTTGCTGATCATCGGGAAGTCCACCAAAGTACACACTTTGTTCTCATACATGGATCCTATCTCAGGTTTCATGGCCTCAAGCCATCTGTCGGAATCTGGGCTCATCGTAGCTTCTTCATAGTTCGCAAGTTTGCCTTGGTCTAATAACACGACTTTCAGGACAGGATTACCTTACCACTCTGGTGCGGATCATGCTCTAGTTGATCTACGAGGTTCAGTAGCAACTTGATCTGAAGTTTCATGATCATTATCATTTGCTTCCTCTCTAGTTGGTGTAGGCATCATGGGAACAGATTTCTCTGATGTGCTACTTTCCAATTCGAGAGAAGGTACAACTACCTTATCAAGTTCTACTTTCCTCCCACTCACTTCTTTCGAGAGAAACTCCTTCTCTAGAAAGGATCCATTCTTAGCAACAAAGATCTTGCCTTCGGATCTGTGGTAGAAGGTATACCCAATTGTTTCCTTAGGGTATCCTATGAAGACGCACTTCTCCGATTTGGGTTCGAGCTTATCAGGCTGAAGCCTTTTGACAGTGTCGCGACCCCAAACTTTAAGAAACGACAGCTTAGGTTTCTTTCCAAACCACAGTTCATACGGTGTCATCTCAATGGATTTAGATAGTGCCCTATTTAACGTGAATGCGGTTGTCTCTAATGCATAACCCCAAAACGATAGTGGTAAATCGGTAAGAGACATCACAGACCGCACCATACCTTATAAATTACGGACGACGTTCGGACTCACCATTACGCTATGGTGTTCCAGGTGGCGTGAGTCGTGAAAAAATTCCACGTTGTTTTAGATGAAGGCCAAACTCGTAGCTCAAATATTCGCCTCTCCGATCAGTTTGTGGAACTTTATTTTCTTGTTACGATGATTCTCCACTTCACTCTGAAATTCTTTGAACTTTTCAAATGTTTCAGACTTGTGTTTCATTAAATAGATATACCCATACCTACTCAAATCATCTGTGAAGGTTAGCAAATAATGATATCCGCCGCATGCTTCAATACTCATCGGACCGCGTACATCAGTATGTATTATTTCCAATAGTCATTAGCTTGCTCCATTGTTCCGGAGAACGGATTTTTAGTCATCTTGCCTATGAGGCATGGTTCACAAGTATCAAATGATTCCAAAAGTCCATCTGCAAGGAGTTTCTTCATGCGCTTTACACCAATTTGACCTAAACGGTGGTGCCGCAAATATGTTGCACTATCATTATCAACTTTACATCTTTTGGCATCAGTATTATGAATATTTCTATTACTACGACCGAGATTCAATAAACCATTCACATTGGGTGTATGACCATAGAAGGTTTTATTCATGTAAATAGAACAACAATTATTCTCTAACTTAAATGAATAAACGTATTGCAATGAACATGATCTAATCATATTCATGCTCAACGCAAACACCAAATAACATTTATTTAGGTTCAACACTAATCCCGAAGGTAGAGGGAGTGTGCGATGGTGAATCAACCTTGGAATCATTTCTAACACACATCGTCACCTCGCTTTTAACTAGTCTCTGCAACTCCTGTTTCGAGTTACTAATCTTAGAAACTGAACCAGTATCAAAATACACATCAATAACATGTATATCAAATATACCTTTGTTCACTTTGTCATCCTTCTTATCCGCCAAGTTTTTGGGGCAGTTCCACTTCCAGTGACCATTTCCTTTGCAGTAGAAGCACTCAGTTTCAGGCTTGGGTCCAGCTTTGGGCTTCTTCACGGGAGTGGCAACTTTCTTGCCATTCTTCTTGACGTTCCCTTTCTTTTCCTCGCCCATTTTCTTGAAACTAGTGATCTTGTTAACCATCAACACTTGATGTTCTTTCTTGATTTCTACCTTCGCCGATTTCAGCATCGCGAAGAGCTTGGGAATCATTTTTGTCATCCCTTGCATATTGTAGTTCATCACGAAGTTTTAGTAGCTTGGTGATAGTGACTAGAGAACTCTGTCAATCACTATCTTATCTGGAAGATTAACTCCCACTTGATTCAAGCGATTGTAGTACCCAGACATTCAGAGCACAAGATCACTGGTTGAGTTATGCTCCTCCATCTTGTAGGCAAAGTACTTGTCAGAGGTATCAGACCGCTTGCCATGGGCATGAGTCTGAAATACCAATTTCATCTCTTGGAACATCTCATATACTCCGTGGTGTTCAAAACGGTTTTTAAGTCCCGGTTCTAAGCCGTAAAGACTGACGCACTAAACTATTAAGTAGTCATCATATCTAGCTTGCCAAACGTTCATAACGTCTGCATCTACTCCTGCAATAGGTCTGTCACCTAGCGGTGCATCAAGGACATAATTCTTCTGTGTAGCAATGAGGATAATCCTCAGATCACGGACCCAGTCCGCATCATTGCTACTATCATCTTTCAACTTAGTTTTCTCTAGGAACATTTCAAAAATATATAGGAGCTATATCGCGAGCTATTGATCTACAACATAGATATGCAAAACTATCAAGACTAAGTTCATGATAAATTAAGTTTAGTTAATCAAATTACTAATGAAATCCCACTTAAATAAACATCCCTCAAGTCATCTAAGTGATATGTGATCCAAATCAACTAACCCATGTCCGATCATCACATGAGATGGGGTAGTCAACAATGGTGAACATCTCTATGTTGATCATATCTACTATATGATTCACGCTCGACCTTTCGGTCTCCAGTGTTCCGAGGCCATGTCTGTACATGCTAGGCTCGTCAAGTTTAACCCAAGTATTCTGCATGTGTAAAACTGTCTTACACCCGTTGTATGTGAACGTAGAGTGTATCACACCCGATCATCACATGGTGTCTCGAAACGAAGAACTGTAGCAACGGTGCATACTCAAGGAGAACACTTTTACCTTGAAATTTAGTGAAGGTATCATCTTATAATGCTACCGTCGTTCTAAGCAAAATAAGATGCATAAAAGATAAACATCACATGCAATCAAAATATGTGACATGATATGGCCATCATCATCTTGTGGTTTTGATCTCCCTCTCCAAAGCATCGTCATGATTTCCATCGTCACTAGTTCGACACCTTGATCTCCATCGTAGCGTCGTGGTCTTATCGCCAACTATTGTTTCTACAACTATCGCTAACGCATAGTGATAAACTATAGCAATTACATGGCGTTTGCATTTCATACATTAAAGAGACAACCATAAGGCTCCTGCCGGTTGTCAGATATCTTACAAAACATGATCATCTCATCCAATAATGTTTATCACATCATGTCTTGACCATATCACATCACAACATGCCCTGCAAAAGCAAGTTAGACGTCCTCTACTTTGTTGTTGCAAGTTTTACGTGGCTACTACGGGCTTCTAGCAAGAACCGTTCTTACCTAGGCATCAAAACCAAAATGGTGTTTCTTGATAACCCACAAGTATAGGGGGTCGCAACAGTTTTCGAGGGTAGAGTATTCAACCCAAATTTATTGATTCGACACAAGGGGAGCCAAAGAATATTTGTAAGTATTAGCAATTGAGTTGTCAATTCAACCACACCTGGAGATTAATTATCTGTAGCAAAGTGATCAGCAGCAAAGTAGTATGATAGTTTTGATAGTAGTAGCAATAGCAATAGTAATGGTAACAATGATAGCAATGATTTTGTAGCAAGTGCAACAGTAACAATAGTAGTAGTAACTTAGCAAGAACAATATGTAGGAAAATCATAGGCATTGGAACGGTGAATTCGTTGGATGATATTCATCATGTGACAGTTACAACCTAGGGCGATATGGCACTAGCTCCAGTTCATAAATATAATGTAGGCATGTATTCCATAAATAGTCATACGTGCTTATGGAAAGAACTTGCATGACATCTTTTGTCCTACCCTCCCGTGGCAGCGGGGTCCTATTGGAAACTAAGGGATATTAAGGCCTCCTTTTAATAGAGAACCGGAACAAAGCATTAGCACACGGCGAATACATGAACTCCTCAAATTACGGTCATCACCGGGAAGTGTCCCGACTATTGTCACTCTGGGGTTGCCGGATCATAACACATAGTAGGTGACTATAACTTGCAAGATCGGATCTAGAACATAGATATAACGGTGATAACATAAATGGTTCAGATCTGAAATCATGGCACCCGGGCCCAAAGTGACAAGCATTAAGCATGGCAAAGTCATAGCAACATCAATCTCAGAACATAATGGATACTTGTAACATCCCAAAATTCTAAATTTTGGAATGTTATATTAAATAAATAACTATGCTTGATTTTCTGATTGTTGGTTTGATGGATTGAGTGAAACTGATTGAAATTTGAAACTTTTGAAAATTGAATGAGAGGGAATGAAATGACTTTCCCAAAACTTTCCCCTTTGCCTTTTTGGATCCCAATGAATTCAAATTCATACCAACACCAAAGCCTAGAGTGAGGATGACATGACTTCTTCCATTTTTAAATGAATAGGGTTTTGGAAAAAGATTTGAATTTCATTTGGGAAGTTTTCAAATCCAAAGCTTTATGCAACTCAAGGATTTTCATGAGGGAAGATAAAATGACTTCTTCAATTATATGAAATAGGAGTTGGAAGTTATAATGAATCAAGTTGAAAATCATTTGAAAGTGCTTTGAAACCCTCTTTCAAATTTTGAGTTTTGAATTTGAATTTCAAACTTTGGCATGTGGGAAACATTTCAAAAAAACTAAGCCTGATAAATACTTGATCAAAAGTATGAGAGGAGCAAACATGACACTCCAAAATATCAGAGGAAACAATGCCAAAAGAATTGGAATTCCAAATCTGAATTTTATTTGAATTTGAAAAAAATGAATTTTTATAAAGTTTGGATTTTGACTTTGGAAAAATGTTCAAATGAAAGGGAATATTCTCCTGATCATTTTGGTATATATATACCCTATATAAATTATTTATAGTTTAGGTTTTATTTTTGTTTTTGTTTTAATTAAAAAAATAAAAGAAAACCCCCCGGGGCGCCCAAAAGCCACCCAGCCCAGCCCAGCCGCCGCCTCACCCTCACCCTGATGGCTGTGCCCACAGCGCCACCCACTGGGCCAAAGATGAGCGGCCCAGCTCCTCCTCTCCTCCTCCTCGCGCCGAACTCTCTCCCGCTCGGTCGACCGACGACTCGCCCCTCCTCTCTCTCTCGACCATGGACCCACCCCTTCTTCCCCGCCCCACGCCACCTCGATCTCGCGGAGATCGCGGATCCCGGCGATCCGGATCCCCGATCGCCCGATCCTTCCAAAGCTCGCGGACCCCTCGCTATATAAGCCACCACCCCGCACCCCATTCCTCCCGAGACCACGCTGACCCCTCTCTCCCCGCCAGGTGCTCGCTGGAGCCCGAGCATCTCCTCGCCGCCATTATCGCCGCCGACGACGCCCTAGCCTCCCGAGCTTCCCGACCCCACGAACTCCTCTTGGCCTCCCCGCACCCAAGACGGCGACTCCCTCGAGCTCACCGACGCTTGGAAGCCTCGACGAGACTCCTCCGCCGCCGCCGCCGCCGGACTCGGTACATCATCGGGAACCATCTCCCCGTCCGATCCCAATCGTGTGGCTACGATTAGAACCCCAAGGGGTACGTTTTATTAGAAAACCGCCGCCCGATGCGGTTTATTTTAGTTAGGTTTATTTAGTTAGGCGGTTCGTTTTAGTTAAACCCTAGGCCCGTTTAGACTAAACTATTTACAGAGGCACGAGATAGGCCCATTAGGCTTTTTTCTTTTATTTTGATTTTCTGTTTTAGCTTAATAGTTTCAGTTTTCAAAATGTATATCTTTTATTCTGTTTAATATTTTGAGTGATTCTTTTTTTGTTGGATTGCAAATTTTATGTAGTTTCTGAAAATATATATTTAGCTATGTTAAAAATAATTAAAATTGCTTTATTTTAGTTTTGGACAGAATAGTAAATCTGCTATAACTTTAGTTAAAAAATTATTTTTGCATGATTCTTTTTGTCACCACTTTATTTTAACATTGCAAAACCCTAGAAATTAATTTTGGTATTTTAGGATTAATAAATAATTAGTTTTAGACAGAATCCTATTAAACCTAATTAATTAACTAGTTCTGATTTCCTATTTAATTAATTAGTAAATGAATTTATTTTTAACTTGTGATTAGTTATTCTAGGTTAGTTTCTGTTACTCCATTAGATGAACTTTTATTTATAATTAATAAAAGTTTTAAATTAATTTTCTTAATAGAAATTGGATTAGGCCTAAAATGAGTTTTATAATAGCTTTTAATTAATTCTTTTTGCTCCTAGTTGCTTAGTGAATTCTTTTCTGTTAAGTTAACCTAAAACCATGATTAGGTTATTTTAAGAAATTTTGTTATATAAAACTATTTTTGCTATTGTTTGGAGTAGGGAAAACCTTGAATTGGTTTCTTTGAGTATTCTTTTGGATTTGGTTTTGATTTGTTTTGTTGTGGTATGTTACTTTTGTTATGTTGTGTTTTGTGATCCTATTGCTATGAGCTTATTATAGTTATTGTTTGCCTCGGTAGAATTTCCGAGTGCTGAAGATTACTACTACGAAACCCTAGTTCTTTCAAGATCGTCAACGAGCAAGTTCACTTTGATCATTGCTTTCATACCTATGTTTTTATTGCATTTAGTGGCACCTTTGCAACCACCCTCAAGAATGTTATTGAATCCTTGTAGTTGAGTAGTATGCATGAGGTAGGAACCCACCACCCTGTTACCAAGCCCGGGACGTTATTCATTTTAATGCTACGCTATAGTAGACGGGGTTTGGTATGAGTGCTCGGGAGTGGTGTGAGAATGGAGGCACTACGTCAATGACGACAACTCCGTGATGAAAATCTGCAAGGACTGCATCTTCAAGACCTCAAGACTTCAAGACTCGAGACAGGATTTCAATACACACTACTGGGTGAAGGACGGTTGACGGGCAGCCCTGGAGAAACCAGTGGTTGGCCGGGATGCATGGAGAAGCGCCATGACATCTCGCGGAAAGCTTCACCCAGACTCAAAGAGACGGAAGAATACTTCACGCCCGGAAGCTTACCTGTGCAACCGCAAGTCATTATGGGCTCTGGCTTGGTTGACCTTAGTGGTGACTCTGGCTGGGACGGTACTAGCGGATGTAGAAGGACGGTAGGATTGGATGGGTACCGGACAGTGGTCAGAGGAACTCTTTGGAAGACCATGTTTCGGTCATCTTGTTCTCAAACACTCTGAAGTGCGAGAACGTAAAGAGAGAGATCGAATCTTGCGGGTAAAGTGTACAAACCTCTGCAGAGGGTTATAACCTAATCGATTAGCCGTGTCCCCGGTTACGGACAATTTGAGCATCTGGACTTGGATCTATTTCGGAACTCTCAACACCGGATTGATAACTTAATTGTGGGCAACTTATGATGATTTGGGCTATGAGACATCGGTTGGCGGAACCATGTCATGACAGAAAAACTCCATAGTACAGACTTCATTATTCCTTTGATGTAGGTAAAATAAAACTAGCTTTTACGCAAATAAAACTCAGATACAGAGCCACAAAGCCCTACTGCATATAGTATAGTTTTATCATCTTTTCTCATATTGTGATCTTGCGGTACATTCAATGTATTGACCTACACGGCTGCAACGTATCATGTTGCAGATATCTTCCTCGACGAGTAAGAGTTACGATACAGGGTTACGGTCTACACTCAACCTGCCGATGGCGTTGATGGGACTCCTCACCCGCTTGATTGTTTCCGCTGAGTATTATGAGGTATATATCAGTTTTACGTTATTTATGCATGTGATTGCACTTTGATATATACATTGATGTCTTGTGTGTGCAAAGATATTGATCCAGGATGGCATAAGAATACGTAGGCTTGACCGTCTCGAGGTCGGGTCGCTCAGAGATGGTATCGAGCACATGTTGTATGAGGACGTGACCCTAGAAATCGGAAAGCCCCTAGGACAGGAAATCTCTAAAACTTTATTTTCAAAAGGATCCTTTACTTTCGTCTTTTCTGATTTTTATCGATAGACCTCAAATAGTTAGAATATACCCTTATCCTTTGATCACCGGAGGATCAATCAAGACGCCCAAGAAGGATTTGATATCGAGAACTGATGACCCCTTGAGCAAAGAAGATTTCTCCATTAGAATCTACAACAGTTGAAGACTCAAGACTTGAAGGATCTCAAGAATTATTTGACCTTTAGAAGACCAAACCCCTGCTATACACCACGTTAGATGCGATGATTTTGTGAGCTGTCATTTGTTTGATGTTTTCCGACAGCCCCAAAATAAAAACTTGTTTCTTCAAAACTATTGGTTGTATTGTGTGTATATCCCCCATCTCTCTCACCTCACCCTAAAACCCTTGAACCCTATAGATGATGAATGAAGTTGGACTGATATTCTGGATCAAGACTCAGCCGGAGGCAGAGCTATGGATGCAGAACATGGAGAATCACTTGGGAACAATTTGGTTTCAAGGAAGTATGAGGGCCAATATCGCTCTTCAAGATTTTACGAAAGTGCTGCAACCTGGTGGAAAATGCATCAAGCCATACAGGATTTAATGGAGCAAGAACTTGGGAGGATTTCAAGAAGACCTGTTGAGATCACGCCTTATCCGGAAGCACCATGATACACCAGGAATTAAACCTTGTGCTGCAGGATTTGCGGAGAAATAGGACACACCCAGAGGAACACAAGGATGGATGCCCTCATTGTGAGGAGAAACACCCGGTGAGGAATGCCCAACCAGTCAGTGACTTGCTTCTGTGTGAAGGAACCACCCACTACCCGGTGCAGTGTCACATTTACTCCACGGTGCAACAAACTATTCAAGCGGGAAGATGGAATGAAAGAAGCCCTCAAGGAAGACCTAGAAGAACCAAGAATGAGTGAAAGTGTTGAAGACCGGATGGAGAAGGTCTCAACAGATTTTACTCCAATGCCTGCTATTCATGTGGAGAAGAAGGACATTTTTCACAAAGATTGCACCAAGGAAAGAAAAGAGTATCCGGATACTTCCCGGATGAAGCAATAGAATTTGACCCACAGGAATAGAAGGATTGATCGAACGAAGAAACCTGGAAGAGAAAACAAAGACACCCTCGTAACAACCCAATTTCTGCAAATAGGGACAAGAGTCATATCACCTGTTTTGAATGTAAGGACATCGGGCATTATGCCAATCAATGTCCCGAAGGAAGCAAGGAACTCAAGGAGCAGGCACCATCTCCAAGAAGCCCAAAGACTTATCGAAAGTCATCTGTTTTTACCTGTAAGGAAGCGGGACATTATGCTACTAAATGTTCCGACAAGACGAAAGCTGGAGCTGAGTAGTTGGAATTTTGATATGGATAATAAGAGTAGTAGAAAGCAATTTCCTTTTCATGAGCTCAATGAGTTGAGTTATGTAATAGATTTCTCAGAGATTGTAATGACTCAATAAAGTTGTAATGTCACATGCTGAAAAGCTTTAAGGAGTTGTCATATTTTATCTTGGAAATTAATATTCTGGATGAACATGGAAGAAAGTGAGTTGTGATGCATAAACAGGAAATTGGAATTGAGGTTGAAGTTTTGTTTGGATGTTATGAATGTGTGCCAGGAGATAAGTACCTTAATTCTGAGCATCATTTCTGTTCCACAACTGCAGATGACGACCCTTTACGAGTCTTTCCTTAAAGGTCCGGAAACCATCATGACCCTGACAAGTGATCATGATTACCCGAAGATCCTGAAGGTCATGATGAAGCATATTCACCTTGAAGGAGATGCAGTCTACAAAGGCTACCCCTTCATGCATAAGGGAGTGGAACTTTGGTATGTGGAGGTACACCTCCACCATGTGAAAGGAGTTTGCCCAAAGAGGATGGGGCATTACTTCTTCATTTCACGCGTGCCACAAGCAACTTTCTTCGATGCTGTTCGTGAAGCAGCCATGGAAGCCATACGTCAGATTGGAGAAATACTTGAAGCAAGACTCCGTCATACTCAGGAATACCTAAGTGAAGTGCATACGGAGATGATGGAGGTGAAGCTCAAGGCCACGACGATGAACCAGAAGATTGAAGCATTCAAGACACATGTCGCACAATTCCAGTGGGACTGAAGAATCCTCGAGGAGGATAAATGAATAAAGTTGGATGTAATGTCTGACCATACCGAACCATGTGGGTGGCAGCATTTGTAATAAACTTTTTGGAATTTGGATTCACGAAAAAAATGATTAAGGATGTAATGAAAGATTGATATGAGAATAATGAGATGTTATGGATAAACTTGTGCATTTATTTTGGTCATAGTACTCAGAAACCACAGGATCAATGAAGAAAGAAAAGTGTTATCCATGACGGTCCATAGAAGGAAGCTGGACAAAATAAGTTGGAATTTTGCTTTTGATATGATGGTATGAAGAAGCAGAGTACTACTGGATTTAAAGGAGGTGTAACAAGAGAGTTACTCCAAGGATGAGTTAAAGCTGCACTAGTGTTGAAGTGGGCCATAACCCATGTGCCCGTGGATTTTGGAAAGGAACAGATGTAACCTTGATAAAGGAATGAATTTGGAAGAATCAGTGATCCAATCAGCATACGTTCCGTAGGAGATTACGCAAAAACCTAAGAGTGGTGAAGTAACGATAGATGTTTTGTTTGGCTTGCAGAAACCATGGATTTACTCGAACCCAGTTCGAGAACAAGAGAAATTCTGCAATGCCTGTGAGAATGACCGAGTGTTAGAATACGAGATTCGCTAAGCCTTATCTGAGGCAATGATCTGGGTGCGGAATGGATTGATCACCATACCGACTTACTCGTATCTTTCGCTCCTGCTATTTGGAATGGTAAATCTGAGAGACTTACCCATAGTAAAGTGACGACGCTCGTTGAAGCCTTGCTTAAGCCTTAGAGTGGTATGATGATAAACCCATGTACATGGCAGTTGTTGCCAAACGTAGGTTATACGGTGAGATTCAAACCAGACCCGTTTTCTGCAGGAGAAAACCATAAATTGTAGACCACCATGAGTGTTTCGATAGTTGTCTAAAATGGACACGGACCTATCAGCTAAGAAGATCCAGTCTCGGACGAACCACAACTTTGAAGAACCGACCCAAGGTTTCGAGGAAAATTTTACGCCCTAATGTAAGAGCGTTAATGAAGGAGTTATTGTAAGATATGTGAAGATACATACATTATCAGCACTCGGAGGAAGTATCTGAGTTTATTGGAACCGTAACCTTCATTTTAAGTGTGGTAGCCCACCGACCTTTCCGACTGAACATTTGCTAGAAGACCCCAACCCTAACCTTTTCTTGTTAGTTTCTTCAATCTCGAGGACTAGATTCATTTTAAGTGTGTAGGTTTGTAACATCCCAAAATTCTAAATTTTGGAATGTTATATTAAATAAATAACTATGCTTGATTTTCGATTGTTGGTTTGATGGATTGAGTGAAACTGATTGAAATTTGAAACTTTTGAAAATTGAATGAGAGGAATGAAATGACTTTCCCAAAACTTTCCCTTTGCCTTTTGGATCCCAATGAATTCAAATTCATACCAACACCAAAGCCTAGAGTGAGGATGACATGACTTCTTCCATTTTAAATGAATAGGGTTTTGGAAAAGATTTGAATTTCATTTGGGAAGTTTTCAAATCCAAAGCTTTATGCAACTCAAGGATTTTCATGAGGGAAGATAAAATGACTTCTTCAATTATATGAAATAGGAGTTGGAAGTTATAATGAATCAAGTTGAAAATCATTTGAAAGTGCTTTGAAACCCTCTTTCAAATTTTGAGTTTTGAATTTGAATTTCAAACTTTGGCATGTGGGAAACATTTCAAAAAAACTAAGCCGATAAATACTTGATCAAAAGTATGAGAGGAGCAAACATGACACTCCAAAAATATCAGAGGAAACAATGCCAAAAGAATTGGAATTCCAAATCTGAATTTTATTTGAATTTGAAAAAAATGAATTTTTATAAAGTTTGGATTTTGACTTTGGAAAAATGTTCAAATGAAAGGGAATATTCTCCTGATCATTTTGGTATATATATACCCTATATAAATTATTTATAGTTTAGGTTTTATTTTTGTTTTTGTTTTAATTAAAAAATAAAAGAAAACCCCCAGGCGCCACCAGCCACCCAGCCCAGCCAGCGCCGCCTCACCCTCAGCCCCATTGGCCGGGCCCCACTGGCGCCAGCCCACAGCAGCTTGATGAGCCGGCCCAGCTCCTCCTCTCCTCCCCCTCGCCCGATCTCTCTCTCCGCTCGGTCGACCGACGACTCGCCCCTCCTCTCTCTCTCGACCTGGACCCACCCCTTCTTCCCCCCCCCACGCCACCTCGATCTCGCGGAGATCGCCGGATCCCGAGGATCCGGATCCCCGATCGCCCGATCCTTCCAAAGCTCGCGGACCCCCTGGCTATAAGCCACCACCCCCGCACCCCATTCCTCCCGAGACCACGCTGACCCCTCTCTCCCCGCTCGTGCTCGCTGGAGCCCGAGCATCTCCCGCCGCCATTATCGCCGCCGACGACGCCCTAGCCTCCCCGAGCTTCCCGACCCCACCGAACTCCTCGCGGCCTCCCCGCACTCAAGACGGCGACTCCTCGAGCTCACCGACGCCTGGAAGCCTCGACGACTCCTCCGCCGCCGCCGCCGTCGCCGGACTCGAGACGTCGCCGGAACCATCTCCCCGTCCGATCCCAATCGTGTGGCTACGATTAGAACCCCGAAGGGTACGTTTTATTAGAAAACCGGCCGGCCCGATGCGGTTTATTTTTAGTTAGGTTTATTTAGTTAGGCCGGTTCGTTTTAGTTAAACCCTAGGCCCGTTTAGACTAAACTACGCACAGGGCACAGTATAGGCCCATTAGGCTTTTTTCTTTTATTTTGATTTTCTGTTTTAGCCGAATAGTTTCAGTTTTCAAAAATGTATATCTTTTATTCTGTTTAATATTTTTGAGTGATTCTTTTTTTTGTTGGATTGCAAATTTTATGTAGTTTCTGAAAAATATATATTTAGCTATGTTAAAAATAATTAAAATTGCTTTATTTTAGTTTTGGACAGAATAGTAAATCTGCTATAACTTTAGTTAAAAAATTATTTTTGCATGATTCTTTTGTCACCACTTTATTTTAACATTGCAAAACCCTAGAAATTAATTTTGGTATTTTAGGATTAATAAATAATTAGTTTTAGACAGAATCCTATTAAACCTAATTAATTAACTAGTTCCTGATTTCCTATTTAATTAATTAGTAAATGAATTTATTTTTAACTTGTGATTAGTTATTCTAGGTTAGTTTCTGTTACTCCATTAGATGAACTTTTATTTATAATTAATAAAAGTTTTAAATTAATTTTCTTAATAGAAATTGGATTAGGCGAAAATGAGTTTTATAATAGCTTTTAATTAATTCTTTTTGCTCCTAGTTGCTTAGTGAATTCTTTTTGTTAAGTTAACCTAAAACCATGATTAGGTTATTTTAAGAAATTTTGTTATATAAAACTATTTTTGCTATTGTTTGGAGTAGGGAAAAACCTTGAATTGGTTTCTTTGAGTATTCTTTTTGGATTTGGTTTTGATTTGTTTTGTTGTGGTATGTTACTTTTGTTATGTTGTGTTTTGTGATCCTATTGCTATGAGCTTATTATAGTTATTGTTTGCCTCGGTAGAATTTCCGGAGTGCGAAGATTACTACTACGAAACCCTAGTTCTTTCGAAGATCGTCAACCAGGCAAGTTCACTTTGATCATTGCTTTCATACCTATGTTTTTATTGCATTTAGTGGCACCTTTGCAACCACCCTCAAGAATGTTATTGAATCCTTGTAGTTGAGTAGTATGCATGAGGTAGGAACCCACCACCTGTTACCAAGCCCGGACGTTATTCATTTTAATGCTACGCTATAGTAGACGGGTTTGGTATGAGTGCTCGGAGTGGTGTGAGAATGGAGGCACTACGTCAATGACGATAACTCCGTGATGAAAATCTGCAAGGACTGCATCTTCAAGACCTCAAGACTTCAAGACTCGAGACAGATTTCAATACACACTCATCGGGTGAAGGACGGTTGACGGGCAGCCCGGAGAAACCGGTGGTTGGCGGGATGCATGGAGAAGCGCCATGACATCTCGCGGAAAGCTTCACCAGACTCAAAGAGACGGAAGAATACTTCACGCCGAAGCTTACCCGTGCAACCGCAAGTCATTATGGGCTCGCTTGGTTGACCTTAGTGGTGACTCTGGCTGGGACGGTACTAGCGGATGTAGAAGGACGGTAGGATTGGATGGGTACCGGACGGTGGTCGAGGAACTCTTTGGAAGACCATGTTTGGTCATCTTGTTCTCAAACACTCAAGTGCGAGAACGTAAAGAGAGAGATCGAATCTTGCGGGTAAAGTGTACAAACCTCTGCAGAGGGTTATAACCTAATCGATTAGCCGTGTCCCGATTCACGGACAATTTGAGCATCTGGACTTGGATCTATTTCGGAACTCTCAACACCGGATTGATAACTTAATTGTGGGCAACTTATGATGATTTGGGCTATGAGACATCGGTTGGCGGAACCATGTCATGACAGAAAAACTCCATAGTACAGACTTCATTATTCCTTTGATGTAGGTAAAATAAAACTAGCTTTTACGCAAATAAAACTCAGATACAGAGCCACAAAGCCCTACTGCATATAGTATAGTTTTATCATCTGTTTTCTCATATTGTGATCTTGCCGGTACATTCAATGTACTGACCTACACGGCTGCAATGTATCATGTTGCAGATATCTTCCTCGACGAGTAAGAGTTACGATACAGGGTTACGGTCTACACTCAACCTGCCGATGGCGTTGATGGGACTCCTCACCCGTTTGATTGTTTCCGCTGAGTATTATGAGGTATATATCAGTTTTACGTTATTTATGCATGTGATTGCACTTTGATATATACATTGATGTACCTTGTGTGTGCCAAAGATATTGATCCGTGGATGGCACAAGAATACGAGGCTTGACCGTCTGAGGTCGGGTCGCTACAATACTAGGGATCAAGCCCTAACAAAACTAACTCGATCACATGATGAATCTCAGCCAACTCCTCACCGACCAGCGAGCCTATGAAGGAATTACTCACTCCCGGTGGGGAGCATCATGGAATTGGCGATGGAGAATGGTTGGTGATGACGAAGATTGAATGTCCCCCTCTCCGGAGCCCCAAACAGACTCCTGATCCGGCCTCCGATGAAGAACAGGAGGTGGCGGCGGCAACGTCTCGTGAAACGCGATAATTCTTTCTCCTTGATTTTTCTGGAAAAATAGGATTTTATAGCGTCGGTTTCAGGGTCTGTGGGGCCACCATGTGGGGACAACCCACCTGGGCGCGCCTGGTGGGTTGTGCCCACCCATGTGCCCCCCTCCGGTGGTTCTTGGCTCCAGAAATTACCTTTATTCATATAAAAATTCCTCGCAAAGTTTCGTTCCAATCCGAGAACTTTTATTTCTGCAGAAAAACAACACCATTGTAGTTCTCGTGAAAACATCGTCAGTCCGGGTTAGTTTCATTCAAATCATGCAAATTAGAGTCCAAAACAAGAGGAAAAGCGTTAGGAAAAGTAGATACGACGGAGATGTATCAGTGTTTCGTCAAGTTTGTTGTTTTAACCTTCTTCAAGGACCGGCCGCAGTCAAATTCGATTCAACTAAAGTAGGAGAAACGGACACCCGCCAGCCACCTTTATGCAAAACTAGTTGCATGTCTGTCGGTGGAACCGGTCTCATGTGCGTGGACATGTAAGGTTGGTTTGGGCTGCTTCATCCCACAATACTACCGAATCAAAATAAGACGTTGGTGGTAAGCAGTATGACTATCACCGCGCACAACTCTTTGTGTTCTACTCGTGCATATCATCTACGCATAGACCTGGCTCATGATGCCAATGTTGGGAAACGTTGCATGGAAAACAAAAAAATTTTTATGCACACGCAATGATCTATCCATGGAGATGCATATCAACGAGTGGGAGAGTGTGTCTACGCACCCTCGTAGACCGTCAGCAGAAGCGTTTCACAATGCGGTTGATGTAGTCGAACTTTCTTCGCGCTCCAACCGATCTAGTACCGAACGCACGGCACCTCCGCGTTCTGCACACGTTCAACTCGGTGACGTCCTCTGCTTGTTGATCCAGCAAGACGGCGAGGTAGTAGATGAGTTCCGTCAGCACGAGGGCTTGGTGACGGTGATGGTGATGTGATCTCCGTAGGGCTTCGCCTAAGCACTACATAAATATGACCGAGGGAGTAAACGGTGGACGGGGTTGCCGCACACGGCTAAGACAATGTTGTGTGTCCTTGTGTGGCGCCCCCTTCCCACATATATATATAGGTGGGAGGGGAGGGGAGGCAGCTAGGGCACCCTAGGGCTTGGCCGCCACCTCCTAGAGGCACCGCCTTGCCCTATGCACCCTTTCCATGTATGCACAAGGGAGCAGGAAAGAGGGGGGAATGGGAAGGAAGGGGGAGTCCTACTCCATACTTTCCTTTCCCCTCCCCCCTTTACTTCTCCTCCTCCTATGGCCGGCCCCTATAGGGTGCACCGGCCCCTTGTGGGCTGGTGTGTTCCCTCACTTGGCCCATAAGGCCCATAGGATTGCCGGGGATGCCCGAAACTCCTTCCGGTGACCCGATAAGTACCCGACACCCTTAAGAACACTTCCGGTGTCCGAATACCATCGTCCTATATATCAATATTTACCTCTCGACCATTTCAAAACTTCTCTTCATGTCCATGATCTCATCCGGGACTCCGAACAACATTCGGTCGCCAAATCACATAACTCATATAATGCTATATCGTCAAGGAACGTTAAGCATGCGGACCCTGCGGGTTCAAGAACTTTGTAGACATGACCGAGACACCTCTCCGGTCAATAACCAATAGCGGAACCTGGATGCCCATATTGGATCCTACATATTCTACGAAGATCTTTATCGGTCGAACCATTATGATAACATACGTTATTCCCTTTGTTTGTCGGTATGTTACTTGCCCGAGATTTGATCGTCGGTATCTTCATACCTAGTTCAATCTCGTTACCGGCAAGTCTCTTTACTCGTTGTAATACATTACCTCGTGACTAACTCCTTAGTCGTTTGCTTGCAAGCTTATGATGTGTATTACCGAGAGGGCCCAGAGATACCTCTCCGATACTCGGAGTGACAAATCCTAATCTAGATCTATGCCAACTCAACAAACACCTTCGAAGATACCTGTAGAGCATCTTTATAATCACCCAGTTATGTTGTGACATTTGATAGCACACAAGGTATTCCTCCGGTATCCGGGAGTTGCATAATCTCATAGTCGAATGAATAAGTATTTGACATGAAGAAAGGAATAGCGATAAACTAAATGATCATTATGATAAGCTAGCAGATGGGTCTTGTCCATCACATCATTCTCCTAATGATGTGATCCTGTTATAAAATGAAAACACATGTCTATGATTAGGAAACCTTTACCATCTTTGATCAACGGTCTAGTCTAGTAGAGGCTCACTAGGGACACAGTGTTTGTCTATGTATTCACACATGTATCTAGGTTTCCGATCTATAAAATTCTAGCATGAATAATAAATATTTATCATGATTAAGGAAATATAAAATAACAACTTTATTATTGCCTCTAGGGCATATTTACTTCAATCTACTGTCAAAATTGAGCACAAAATATGAAGGGGGGCAATAAATCCGGACGAAGGTAGTAAGAGAGAAGAAATGTTGGTGCATTTTAATGTTAATTTTAACTTTCTTTGTGAAAGTGTTAATTTTAACTTAATTTAAGAATAAAATATCGCTAACAATGTATTTTTTCATGATGATTTTCGTGTAAAGAAACGAAGGTGTGTGGGCAAATATTTCCTTCGTCCGGATTTATTAGGCCCGAAAGCCACCAAAGGTTGTACAATTTTTTTTACGCCTCTGCATTTAAGCAGGTCGCTTTATTCCCTCGGTCCTCTGATTTATTTTCAATTTCTCTACCTGTGTGCTTTTCTTGGTCTTTCTGTTTTGGCTCAAGGGCCCAATAAACCGGACGGAGGTAGTAATAATACTTGATAACCCACAAGTATAGGGGATCGCAACAGTTTTCGAGGGTAGAGTATTCAACCCAAATTTATTGATTCAACACAAGGGGAGCCAAAGAATATTCTCAAGTATTAGCAGTTGAGTTGTCATTTCAACCACACCTGGATAACTTAGTATCTGCAGCAAAATATTTAGTAGCAAAGTAATATGGAAGTAACGGTAACAAAAGTAATATTTTTGGGTTTTGTAGTGATTGTAATAGTAGCAACGGAAAAGTAAATAAGCGAAGAACAATATGTGAAAAGCTCGTAGGCATTGGATCGGTGATGGAGAATTATCCCGGATGCGGTTCATCATGTAACAATCATAACATAGGATGAGACAGAACTAGCTCCAATTCATCAATGTAATGTAGGCATGTATTCCGAATATAGTCATACGTGCTTATGGAAAAGAACTTGCATGCTATCTTTTGTCCTACCCTCCCGTGGCAGCGGGGTCCTAATGGAAACTAAGGGATATTAAGGCCTCCTTTTAATAGGGTACCGGACCAAAGCATTAACACATAGTGAATACATGAACTCCTCAAACTACGGTCATCAGCGGGAGTGGTCCCGATTATTGTCACTTCGGGGTTGCCGGATCATAACACATAGTAGGTGACTATAGACTTGCAAGATAGGATCAAGAACTCACATATATTCATGAAAACATAATAGGTTCAGATCTGAAATCATGGCACTCGGGCCATAGTGAAAAGCATTAAGCATAGCAAAGTCATAGCAACATCAATCTCAGAACATAGTGGATACTAGGGATCAAACCCTAACAAAACTAACTCGATTACATGATAAATCTCGTCCAACCCATCACCATCCAGCAAGCCTACGATGGAATTACTCACGCACGACGGTGAGCATCATGAAATTGGTGATGGAGGACGGTTGATGATGACGATGGCGACGGATTCCCCTCTCCAGAGCCCCGAACGGACTCCAGATCAACCCTCCCGAGAGGTTTTAGGGCTTGGCGGCGGCTCCGTATCGTAAAACGTGATGAATCCTTCTCTCTGATTTTTTCTCCCCGAACACGAATATATGGAGTTGGAGTTGAGGTCGGTGGAGCAACAGGGGGCCCACGAGGCAGGGGGCGCGCCTGGGCGCGCCCCCCACCCTCGTGGAAAGGTGGAGGCCCCCTGATGTGGATTCTTCTTCCAGTATTTTTAATATTTTCCAAAAATAAGTTATGTGGAGTTTCAGGTCATTCCGAGAACTTTTGTTTCTGCACATAAATAACACCATGGCAATTCTGCTGAAAACAGCGTCAGTCCGGGTTAGTTCCATTCAATTCATGCAAGTTAGAGTCCAAAACAAGGGCAAAAGTTTTTGGAAAAGTAGATACGACGGAGACGTATCACTACTGTGAAATTATTCCTATGCTTTGTGTTTTTATTCTGCATATTCGATTTATCTTAAGTCAAACTTCATGAAGTTTGACCAAGTTTTTTAAAAAATATCAACTTTCACAATATCAAACCAAGATCATTAGATGCATCATGAAATAATTTTCATAGTATATATCTTTAGTAGTGTAGATGTTAACATTTTTAATATCAATTTGATCAAAATTTGTGAAGACAAATCTTATATGCGAAGTAAAAAAGAGATGAAGAGACAGTGTGGTAATAAAACTTCAGTCACGAACCCACATATGGACTTCCACCTTGAGCATCCACAATGTAGGGTATTCGGTTTGGAGGAAACTAAAACGTAGGAATTAGGAGTGGTACAGACATTTGATAGGATGTGATCCTAAGGAATTGTCTGTCCCCGTTCTTACGTAAAAAAAGAGAGCTTTGAATGGATGTTTAGTTTTCTCAAAACACATAGGATAGTATTCCTAGGTAGTTCGTGTACGGGTTTCCTACAAACTGAATGCATACACAGAAAATTTTCCTCTTGAATCCTTGTAAAATTAGTCTGCCCGTGGTGGTGCGGCGTGGTGTTGTGCCCTATCGGGAGGGTTCGGAGGTATGGCCGTGGTGACCGGCTTGACCGAGGTGCGGGTGGAGCGGGTCGATGGGGGCGGCGGCGTTCTCTGGTGGTCATGCCTCATCAGCTGCGCAGTGTGGCGGATGTGATCTTCCTTCTCCTCGGTCTAGAATGGCTATGATCAGGGGCGCATGCTCGAGAGAATCTGATCAGGGCCCGATGCGTGTCAGAGTTGCCGCTCTGGGTAGGTGAGATTGGGCTTGATCCGGGATGTACCTGTGGGTGGCGAGTCCCTCCCTTCGTGGGTACGGTGGTCGTTGGTGGCGGTCGGGACTTTACGGTACTGTTGGGCAACACGGAGTCGAGGTCCACGGACATGGCTTTGTCTGGGTCTACTCGGTGACGGCCGTCAGGAATCACGGAGGTGTGTCTCCCCCAGTCCACCGGGATTGGTTGGGGACACAGGGCTGGGGCCCCTACTATGGTGGCCTCGGCCCAGCCTTCGTGGCTCATGCTGGGCTAGGAATAAAAGATGTGGACTTTCTCTCTTCCTACCGTGGCTGGTACTCTGTAGTGTGGGTGGCGGGTGAGGGCTTGGACTTGGATGCCAGAGCGGCGGCTCCGGATGGTGGTTTGCATGGTTGGCTCTCCGGCGGGCGCCATGTCGGCGGTGGTGGCTGATACGTCTCCAACGCATCTATAATTTTTGATTGTTCCATGCTATATCATATTCTGTTTTGGACATTATTGGGCTTTATTATACACTTTTATATTATTTTTGGGACTAACCTATTAACCAGAGGCCCAGCCCGAATTGCTGTTTTTGCCTATTTCAGAGTTTGCAGAAAAAGAATATCAAGCGGAGTCCAAACGGAATGAAACCTTCGAACGTGATTTTCGAGCGAATGTGATCCAGGGACTTGGACCCCACGTCAAGACATCAACCAGGAAGGCACGAGGAAGGGGCACGCCACCCCTGGCGCGCCCTCCACCCTCGTGGGCCCCATGTTGCTCCACCGACGTACTTCTTCCTCCTATATATACCTACGTACCCCCAAACTACCAGAAACGGAGCCAAAAACCTAATTCCACCGCTGCAACCTTGTGTACCCGTGAGATCCCATCTAGGGGCCTTTTCCGGAGCTCCGCCGGATGGGACATCGATCATGGAGGGCTTCTACATCAACACCATAGCCTCTCTGATGATGTGTGAGTAGTTTACCTCAGACCTTCGGGTCCATAGTTATTAGCTAGATGGCTTCTTCTCTCTTTTTGGATCTCAATACAATGTTCTCCCCCTCTCTTGTGGAGATCTATTTGATGTAATCTTCTTTTGCGGTGTGTTTGTTGAGACCGATGAATTGTGGGTTTATGATCAAGTTTATCTATGAACAATATTTGAATCTTCTCTGAATTCTATTATGTATGATTGGTTATCTTTGCAAGTCTCTTCAAATTATCAGTTTGGTTTGGCCTACTAGATTGATCTTTATTGCAATGGGAGAAGTGCTTAGCTTTGCGTTCAATCTTGTGGTGTCCTTTCCCAGTGACAGTAGGGGCAGCAAGGCACGTATTGTATTGTTGCCATTGAGGATAACAAGATGGGGTTTATTTCATATTGCATGAGTTTATCCCTCTACATCATGTCATCTTGCTTAAAGCGTTACTCCGTTCTTTTGAACTTAATACTCTAGATGCATGCTGGATAGAGGTCAATGTGTGGAGTAATAGTAGTAGATGCAGGCAGGAGTCGGTCTACTTGTCGCGGACGTGATGCCTATATACATGATCATACCTAGATATTCTCATAACTATGCTCAATTCTGTCAAGTGCTCAACAGTAATTTGTTTACCCACCGTAATACTTATGCTCTCGAGAAAAGCCACTAGTGAAACCTATGGCCCCCGGGTCTATTTTCCATCATATTAATCTCCCAACAACAAGCTATTTCTGGCGCCGTTTTTATTTTGCTTTCTTTACTTTGCATCTTTATCATAAAAATACCAAAAAATAATATCTTATCATATCTATCAGATCTCACTTTCATAAGTGACCGTGAAGGGATTAACAACCCCTTTATTGCGTTGGTTGCGAGGATTTTATTTGTTTGTGTAGGTGCGAGGGACTCGTGCGTGGCCTCCTACTGGATTGATACCTTGGTTCTCAAAAACTGAGTGAAATACTTACGCTGCTTTACTGCATCACCCTTTCCTCTTCAAGGGAAAACCAACGCAGTGCTCAAGAGGTAGCAGTGGCTCCCTCCTTGGTCGTGCGGGCAACGAGAGGGGTAGCAGTTGGTGGCTCGGGCGCGTCCTCTGTTGGACGTCGCCCATATCTGGATCTGGGGTTCTGGGTACTGCTACCTCTTGAGCATGCGTTGGTTTTCCCTTGAAGAGGAAAGGGTGATGCAGCAAAGTAGCGTAAGTATTTCCCTCAGTTTTTGAGAACCAATGTATCAATCCAGTAGGAGGCCACACGCAAGTCGCCTTATACCTGCACAAACAAATAAGAACCTTGAAACCAACGCGATAAAGGGGTTGTCAATCCCTTCACGACCACTTGCAAAAGTGAGATCTGATAGAGATAATAAGATAAATATTTTTGGTATTTTTGTTGTATAGATTGAAAAGTAAAGATTGCAAAATAAAATAGATCGGAAACTTATATGATGGAAAATAGACCCGGGGGCCATAGGTTTCACTAAGTGGCTTCTCTCAAGATAGCATAAGTATTACGGTGGGTGAACAAATTACTGTCGAGCAATAGATAGAAAATTGCATATTTATGAGAATATCTAGGCATGATCATGTATATAGGCATCACGTTCGCGACAAGTAGACCGAAACGATTCTGCATCTACTACTATTACTCCACACATCGACCGCTATCCAGCATGCATCTAGAGTATTAAGTTCATAAGAACAGAGTAACACATTAGGCAAGATGACATGATGTAGAGGGATAAACTCAAGCAATATGATATAAACCCCATCTTTTTATCCTCGATGGCAACAATAAAATACGTATATGTTCCCCTTCTGTCACTGGGATCGAACACCGCAAGCAAGATTGAACCCAAAGCTAAGCACTTCTCCCATTGCAAGAAAGATCAATCTAGTAGGCCAAATCAAACTGATAATTCGAAGAGACTTGCAAAGATAACCAGTCATACATAAAAGAATTCAGAGGAGATTCAAATATTGTTCATATATAATGTTGATCATAAACCCACAATTCATCGTATCTTGACAAACACACCGCAAAAAGACTTACGTCGAATAGATCTCCAAGAAGATCGAGGAGAACTTTGTATTGAGATCCAAAGAGAGAGAAGAAGCCATCTAGCTAATAACTATGGACCCGAAGGTCTATGGTAAACTACTCACACATCATCGGAGATGCTATGGTGTTAATGTAGAAGCCCTCCGTGATCGATGCCCCCTCCGGCGAAGCACCGGAAAAGGCCCCAAGATGGGATCTCATGGGTACAGAAGGTTGTGGCAGTGGAAATAGGGTTTCGTGGTGCTCCTAGATGTTTTCGGGGTACGTGGGTATATATTGGAGGAAGAAGTAGGTCGGTGGAGCTACGAGGGGCCCACGAGGGTGGGGGCGCGCCCTGGGGGCAGGCGCGCTTCCCTGCCTCATGGCCTCCTTGTTCATTTCTTGACGTCCACTCAAGTCCTCTGGATCATGTTTGTTCAAAAAATCACCTTCCCGAAGGTTTCATTCCGTTTGGATTCCGTTTGATATTCCTTTTTTTGCGAAACACTGAAATAGGCAAAAAAACAGCAATTTACACTGGGCCTTGGGTTAGTAGGTTAGTCCCAAAAATAATATAAAAGTGTATAATAAAGCCCATTAAACATCGAAAACAGATAATATAATAGCATGGAACAATCTAAAATTATAGATACATTGGAGACGTATCAAGCATCCCCAAGCTTAATTCCTGCTCGTCCTCGAGTAGGTAAATGATAAAAACAGAATTTTTGATGTAGAATGCTACCTTGCATATTCTTCAATGTAATTTCCTTTATTGTGGCATGAATGTTCAGATTCGAAAGATTCAAGACAAAAGTTTAATATTGACATAAAAATAATAATACTTCAAGCATACTAACTAAGCAATCATGTCTTCTCAAAATAACATGGCCAAAGAAAGTTATCTCTACAAAATCATATAGTCTGGCTATGCTCTATCTTCATCACACAAAATATTTAAATCATGCACAATCCCGGCTTCAGCTAGGCAAATGTTTCATACTTTAGTTTTCTCAAGAAATTTCAACTTTCACGCAATACTTGAGCATGAGCCATAGACATAGCACTATAGGTGGAATAGAATATGGTGGTTGTGTAGAAGACAAAAAGGAGAAGATAGTCTCACATCAACTAGGTGTATCAACGGGCTATGGAGATGCCCATTAATAGATATCAATGTGAGTGAGTAGGGCTTGCCATGCAACGGATGCACTAGAGCTATAAGTGTATGAAAGCTCAACAAAATAAACTAAGTGGGTGTGCATCCAACTTGCTCGCTCACGAAGACCTAGGGCACTTTGAGGAAGCCCATCATTGGAATATACAAGCCAAGTTTTATAATGTAAAATTCCCACTAGTATATGAAAGTGACAAAATAAGAGACTCTCTATCATAAAGATCATGGTGCTACTTTGAAGCACAAGTGTGGTAAAAGGATAGTAACATTGTCCCTTCTCTCTTTTCTCTCATTTTTTTCTTTTTTTGGGCCTTCTTTTTTTTGCCTCATTTTTTTTTATTTTTCGTCCGGAGTCTCATCCCGACTTGTGGGGGAATCATAGTCTCCATCATCCTTTCCTCACTTGGGACAATGCTCTAATAATGATGATCATCACAGTTCTATTTACTTACAACTCAAGAATTACAACTCAATACTTAGAACAAAATATGACTATATGTGAATGCCTCCGGCGGTGTACCGGGATATGCAATGAATCAAGAGTGACATGTATGAAATAATTACGAATGGTGGCTTTGCCACAAATACAATGTCAACTACATGATCATGCAAAGCAATATGACAATGATGAAGCGTGTCATAATAAACGGAACGGTGGAAAGTTGCATGGCAATATATCTCGGAATGGCTATGTAAATGCCATAATAGGTAGGTATGGTGGCTGTTTTGAGGAAGGCATATGGTGGGTGTATGATACCGGCGGAAAGGTGCTCGGTATTAGAGAGGCTAGCAATGGTGGAAGGATGAGAGTGCGTATAATCCATGGACTCAACATTAGTCATAAAGAACTCACATACTTATTGCAAAAATCTACAAGTCATCAAAACAAAGTACTACACGCATGCTCCTAGGGGAAGGTTGTAGGAGTTAACCATCGCACGCTCCCGGCCTCCACACATAAGGAAGACAATCAATAAATAAATCATGCTCCAACTTCATCACATAACGGTTCACCATATGTGCATGCTACGGGAATCACAAACCTCAACACAAGTATTTCTCAAATTCACAACTACTCAACTAGCATGACTCTAATATCACCATCTTCATATCTCAAAACAATCATAAAGAATCAAACTTCTCATAAAATTCAATGCACTTTATATGATAGTTTTTATTATACCCATCTTGGATGCTCATCACTTTAGGACTAAAATTTTAACCAAAGCAAATTACCATGCTGTTCTAAAAGACTCTAAAAATAATATAAGTGAAGCATGAGAGATTAATAATTTCTATAAAACAAAACCACCACCGTACTCTAAAAGATATAAGTAAAGCACTAGAGCAAAATTTTCTAGCTCAAAAGATATAAGTGAAGCACATAGAGTATCACTACTAGGGAAAACCTTATACACAGAATCTTAGCAGCAGCGCGGCACAAAAAGAAGCGCTACTGCTAATTAGCAGTAGCGCGGGTTTTTAACCCTCGCTACTACTAAGTTGATAGTAGTAGCGCGGGTTTTTAACCCTCGCTACTACTAAGCGGTCTCTACCGTGCCCACCGACATATGCCATAGTAATAGCGAGGGGTATAAACCCGCGCTACTACTAAGTTGATAGTAGTAGCGTGGTTTTATACCCCTCGCTACTACTAAGTACGAGGTAGGTGAAGTCGCCATATCCTCGGCCGAATCCCCATCTCCTCCCCCAAATCCCTCCTCTCTTCCACCACTCTCTCCTCTCACTTTCCATACGCTCTCACATGGACCTCTTGGCCATGCACCCATCCTCCTCCATGGCGCCGAAAGAGGTCGCCGCCTCGCGCCACCGGCGTCTAGGAGCTCGCCGGTCTTCCACCGACGTCTAGGAGGCCGCCGCCCCACGCCACCACACCGGAGCACCTCGCCACCGGTGACTAGCTCCGCTGCTCCCTACATCACCTTCCTCTCTCCCTCGGTTTTCCTTCTCTCTCTCCCTCTGGTTTGATTCACCCTCCCATGTCCATGCCCGTGCAGGTCGTTGCCATGGATGACCCGGAGTTATCTGGCATGGTCGGGAAGAGCAGCCCCACGCCGCGGCCTAGCTCTGCCATAGAAACGGGCCCTCTCCAACAGCCACTGCTGGATCTGGTCTTCCGCTATTCGTGCATGCCTCCGGCGACGCCAATCATCGCTAGATCTTACCATTGCTGCCATTGACAGCACGCACGGGATCGAGATTTTTTTTTGTTTTTGAAAGTAATAGCAGTAGCGCGGGGTATAATACCCGCTACAGCTAATTAGCAGTAGCGCTGTTTGCAACGCACGCTACAGCTAACCATGTATAGCAGTAGCGTGTGCAACACGCGCTACTGCTACAAGTTAGCTGTGGCGCCGTATCAGTAGCGCGGGCTTTTCCCTAGTAGTGTATTCTAATAAATTCTGACTCATGTGTGTCTCTCCCAAAAGGTGTGTACAGCAAGGATGATTGTGGTAAACTAAAAAGCAAAGACTCAAATCGTACAAGACGCTCCAAGAAATACACATATCATGTGGTGAATAAAAATATAGCATCAAGTAAAGTTACCGATGGACGAAGATGAAAGAGGGGATGCCTTTCGGGGCATCCCCAAGCTTAGGCTTTTGGTTGTCCTTGAATTTTACCTTGGGGTGCCTTGGGCATCCCCAAGCTTAGGCTCTTGCCAATCCTTGTTCCATAATCCATCAAATCTTTACCCAAAAACTTGAAAACTTCACAACACAAAACTCAACAGAAAATCTCATGAGCCCCGTTAGCGAAAGAAAACAAACAACCACTTCAAGGTACTGTAATTAACTCATTCTTTATTTATATTGGTGTTAAACCTACTGTATTCCAACTTCTCTATGGTTTGTAACCTCCGATACTAGCCATAGATTCATCAAAACTATATGGAAATTGCGGCTTGCCGCACCGCGCACCCCTGCCGGGTGCGGTCATATCCAGCTGGTAACAAAGGTATCAGATCAAATACGTAAGAACAACATCAAAATTCAACAATCCAATGGGCATTTTCATCAGAATTAAAACAACTCCAAGCATTCCAACCTTATGTCCAACAACTTTATTAGCCATTAAGCGATCAAATGTTATATCCGTAATTGCAATGAAGGTGGTACAAAAAGAGATAGAGGTAGAGTGGCGGCAAACAAATACAAAAGGGAACACTGAGACCACTAATCCAACATTAGGATATTTCAAAGACACGTGAGGAAGACAACACCTGTAACCCGGTAGGAACCGCCTTGGTGCATGGTGACTGTCTAAGTCAATGATCTAGCGTCTGTTGTTTCTCAGCGAAGCATTAGTCTGGTACAAATAATCCAAATCCATTACAAATTTAAATATGGTTCAGTAGAAAACATTAAATTTAGTACAAAGAGCATATGGTCCAGTACAATGCTGATGGATATTTCACTCACACAAAGGGTGACATACATATATACTTTTTTACAAAGGGAGATTGCCTAACCTATACTAAAGTAGCTATGTGCATGATTTGGGGAAATCAACAAGAGAAGGTAAGTATCAGCAATGGTATGAACCGAGCGCATCGAGTATCCATCCATAAACATATGCAAAAGGATCACACGACAATCTGATACATCTTATAGACTATTACATCGTTCACTTAGTTTTACTAACCTACCAAACTACCTATGTCGTCAAAGGAAACCTGAGCAATTGTATTTTTGATCACATGACCTGGTTCTGTTTAGTTTTACATTCGCCAATAGCCGATCCAAACAAAGGAAAGATGAAATTTAGATATGATGTATACATATTGTTTTCTGAGAAATACTGATACTAAAATCCGATGATAACTAAAAGTTGTTATAATGAAAGAACTGCTACATACTACTACGCTATGCCATTGTGTTTACCTCTTGTCTTGGTCCTCTCGCAAAGCCATGGTTGACTACACAGAGTCTTAACCACTGGACGTCTACCTAAATAACTAAACCAATCAGCCGTCAATTACAAAATTATCAATACAATTCATAGAGTAGAACCAAGAGGAGCCTTGGTAAATGTCAAATTTAAACCAAGAGGATTGCTGTTAGCATGTACCTAGTATTCATAGAGTAGAACCAAGAGGAGCCTTGGTAAATGTCAAATTTAAACCAAGAGGATTGTTGTTAGCATGTACCTAGTAAGATATGTTATAGTATAAACATTAAGCAACCACATTGGTAATATAAACCAAAAGGTACAGTAGAAACCAACTTGCACATTTTCATCACATCTTAATATACTCGTACGGCTGGTAATTTCTCTGTATTCATATGTGTATCAATCAACAGGAAATTAATACTGGCAAGCCGATTATCTTCCAAATCAAGCGTGGCAGGATATAATAATAGATTTTATTTGGACCGGTTTCCATCTACTGTTTGCTCATCTGAGTCATGGTCATTCAGACAGAAATTCAGCAAGGAAAGGAAGTGAAAGATAGACGGACAGATAAACAAAGAGTGGGAGGGGGAGGAGATAGGCGCAAGAAACAAATCAGAATGAGTGGTGACCACACCCTGCGTGTTTCCCATGGTTCTTTAAAGTTTTAGTAACAACAGATAAAAGAAAGCAGGGTAAAGCGTTGGAGCGAGCAGGAGAAATAGGGAGGGGCATGAGGGGTGAGGGTCTACCAAGATTCGTCAATTGAGTTCCATGAGTAGGTTAAGTTAAGGCTAGGTAGAGATGGATACATTTTTGAGTCTCTTCATGCTATTAAATGTAATGCAGTGCAATCAGATATTTTGACTATTAGAAAAGTCAGGCTGAAAAAAATGTAGCAGCAATTGGTGATGTATGAAGGTGGAGCCGAAAAATGCTTGATACATGCTTTCTTTTCAATCCAACATTATAGTAACCATAATTGTTCATCTTACTTTTGCACTTTAAAATCAGACATCAATCGGAAGCTTTCCACCCAAGATACCGAATGCGGACCATGGTAGGTTAGATTTTAAATCAAGAACCAGACAGTTAATAGACACCACACAGTATTTCTACTCCGCGGGTAGCAAGCATGTTTATGTAATCTGTAACTATAATATATCGTGCCAAGAAACAAATAACATCCACATGTTTATGTAAGTTGTTAAACACAAAACTATATATACCACAGAAGAGTCAAGTAAATCTTTGATGCATGTTTTGAAATGGAAATTAGCACAGGAGATAGATGATAGATTTTGTTGCCCGTAGAGAACTCACAATTAATTCTGAAATGGAAATTAGCTCCATGGATGTCAGGTGGGATGGCCTTCAGTTACTTTCACATGAGAGGAAGAGGTGCCTTGTTGTGCCATGGTGGGAGAGGATCAGGGTAGTAGCTGGTGGCGTAGGGAATCTTCGGCGAGAAAACTTTATGATCCAGTCAAGCCCACACATAGCAGGTCCCTCATGTAGACAAACATCAGAAGGACAGAAAGGATTGACAGCACAAATATTTTAAACCGGCAAATTCAACTCCTTATATAATGCGCAGACCTGAGCTAGAGTCTACAATGAATATATATTCATAAAAGGGTTACTATCACCTACACTGTACAGAGGAAGAACTAATTAAGGACATATATTTTGGCCCCTAAGATTAAAAAAATCAAGGAATGCACATCAAGGATATTCTGATTTACATGGAATATTATAAAACATACAAGTCATAACAAATTATAGCAAGAACACAATCTGCAATTACACATCAAGATGGTATAGCTTGCAATAAACTCCCAAATGACTGGTTTATGGAAAAAGATTAAACGACACCAGGTTTACATCATAAGTTACATGAACTAATGATCAGGGAGAAACGACATGCATTTCAAATAAATAAATTCAATTTCCGCCATTTTCTTGATAGAATTTGAGCAAATCATAGTGTAAGAATTTTAAAAGCAAGATGAACTAATCAATCAACAGAACAGGACATACCTTGTTTAGTGGTGGCACCATGGACCCAAAAGCTTGTGCGCTTGTCGCCAGAGTAGCGGAGAAGAGCTTTCTCCATGTGAGTGAATCCATCACGCGTTGAGACACCACGCTGTCATGAAAATAAGACGGCAACGATGCATCAAATTGATAGGTACACATCAGATCAGCAAGGTGGGTACGATGGCGAAAGAAGAGAAAAGAAAGGAGCCAACTACCAACACAGTACACCATCAAGAGGCACAAAATATGAATCGTGGTAAGGGGATATGCTAGAGAGAGAGAGAGGATTTAAAAGGAGCACATATTCACCTGGGACATAGACCTTTGATTTGGCGGGCATGGAAGAAAATCCCTAGCCGAGCAGTGTTGCCTTGCTCGATCGTATCAAGAAGAAGCCCCAAATCAGCTTAGTCGATTCACTAAAAGGAAGAACAGAGAAAAATAATTCTCTGGGATCTCCCATGAACAACAACAAAACTATTCTAGAAGAAATACTACTACTCCTGCAGGGAGAATAAACATGTGAAACAATAGAGCAACCATAGCAAAACAATTCTTGGGGGAAATGGGTCAGAAAACTTGCCTTGCTCCGCACTACAACGGTGCTTCCTGCCTCCTCGCGTCCCCTGCCTACCGGGGTTAATCACCTTAACTGCTAATTCATTATCCTTCCATCTGCAACATAAGTCCCAAAGTAAATAACCACGAATGGAAATACATGATGGATAATAAGTACACAGATTGGTCCACCTACTAATTTAGCCCACAAGCCATCGAGTAGCATCACAACATGCCATCATTTGGGATCTTTCTTCATGGAACTTTAATCGGGATATCTCACATTCTACCCACAAAACCTTCGAGCCATCTCTATCCAACCAATCTGTGCATAAACAACATGGTTAATTAAAATAGGAAGTAATCCAAACAAATTGTATTTCTGAAAGAAAGAGGTAGGAGCAAGCATACATAACAATCAATGGCATCACATAATAGCAGACAAGGATCGAAGTTATGTGGTACTTCAAGAATCATAACAAAAGGTAGTACACCCCACAAACATATATATAGGAACTGATCAAAATTTGAGAATTCTGGAATCATACTTTCGAGATATTTGCCCCTATCTCTTTCCGGCAGACACACAAGCAAAAGAGCAGATTAGCTTCATATGAGAATACTGGAATCATACTTTAGAGGGATTTGCCCCTTTCTCTTTCCGACAAACACGTAAGCAAAAGAGCAGGTTGTCAATCGCCTTGTAGTAGGCAGCAAACCAAGCAACTGCACTAAACCTTACTCAAATTGGATCGATAAATTGCCGCAGCTGTATCTGGTATACACCGTTGCAGGGCAATAAAATTAACTATAGCGAGATTAATTAAATTTCCAGTGTTAATTGATGGCCAACGCAACTTCTGTAACTCCCACATCTTTCGGAGTCTCAATCTGGCGAGAGAGGCACTACAAAAGAAATTAACCACAAGATACACTGAACAGTTCCCACATCTTTCGGAGCGAGGATCTGGTGATGAAGGCATTACAAAAAAAATCACAAGATACACTAAAAAATTAAAGGTTTTTGTTCACTGTTTGTTGTCCTAGAGCATAGAGGATATCATGACTGACCTAATCTGCAAATTTTGCAGGCAATATGTATGTACGGGTATCAAAAGGAGAATATATTGACTCACCTAATTTCCTCTAGGACAACAGGCAAATCCACAAGAAAGAGAGAGGAGGAAACTAAGGAGAAGTGGGCTTACCTTCGGGGGAGCCCGGTGGTGGCAGTTGACGGCGTAGTATGGAGCGTGCTGCACCCTGGTGGCCACCTCGTCGTCGGCTAGCACGGATACGCGGGACGGCACGACAACCTTGCCATGTGCACCTCCTTCACCCTCCACCACACCGGCGATGCCATCCCTCTCTGGTGTCGTCCTTCACAGCACCGTCTGGTAGGTGGCGGCGATGGCGTGGCGACGGCAAACTGGGAGGATGGTGGCGGCGGCGGCGGGCAGGGAGGATGGCTAGAGGGGAGCGAGTTGGCGACTGAGCGAAGAAGCGGGGTGGGAGGGTGGTCGACGGCCACGGGAGGAGAGGAGGAAGGGTGGCGGCGCGAGGTGCGGGAGGAAGCGAGAGGGAGTCGGGGTGAGAGTGGAAAGGAGAGAGGCAGCTAGGGTTTCACCACGGGGGTGCTGCCTTTTATACGTTCATGTGTGAAAAGACGAGAATGACCTCGGTGGGGCATGATAATTACTAGCGGTGGCATGGACTGCAGTGTTTGATTTTGATCCGACGGCCAGCTCTCTCCATCACACGATCCAACGGCCAGGATATCCCCATCTCGCGATCCAACGGCTAAAACTCGTTTGGATGGCCAATCCAACAGCTGAAAATCCAAACGCACGGGGAGGCTCCATTTTGCTTCGGACTCTAACAATGGGATAAGCAAACAACACACAAAAACAGAATCTGTCAAAAACAGAATAGTCTGTAGTAATCTGCATCATACACAAACTTCCTGAACTCAAAAAACTAGAAAAATAGGACGACCTAGATAATTTGTTTATTGATCTACTTCAATTGGAATCAGTATTTTATCACGTTCTGGAGATTTTTAACAATTGTTTTCGTGAGCAGAAAGTTTCCGATTTTTTCAGCAAGATCAAATAACTATCATCCAAGAAGATCCTATAGATTTTACTTGGCACAAACACTAACTAAAACATAAAACCACATCTAACCAGAGGCTAGATGAATTATTTATTACTAAATAGAACCAAAAAGCAAGAAACAAAAATAAAATTGGGTTACCTCCCAACAAGCACTATCGTTTAATGCCCCTAGCTAGGCATTGAGATTTCAATGATACTCACATGAAAGACAAGAATTGAAGTGCAAAGCGAGCATCATGAAACACGTGACAAACACATCGAAGTCTAGCATACTTCCTATGCATAGGCATTTTATATGCAAACAAATTATCAAGGCAAGCAAAAACTAGCATATGCAAGGAAGCGGAAAGAAAGAATAGCAATCTGAACATAACGAGAGGTAATTTATTATCATGAAAATTTCTACAACCATATTTTCCTCTCTCATAATAATTACATGTGGGATCATAAGCAAATTCAACAAGATAGCTATCACATAAAATATTTCAACACGATCCACATGCATGCAAAGTTGACACTCTTCCAAAATAGTGGGATTAACATTAACTAAAGTCATGACCTCTCCAAACCCACTTTTATCAAAAATACCATAGGATTGAACATTCTCCAAATATGTGGGATCTAAAGTTGACACTCTTCCAAATCCACTTTCAATATTATTGCAAACACTATTATCAATCTCATATTCATCATGGGGCTTAAATAAATTTTCAAGATCATAAGAAGAAGGGTAAGAATCACCCCAATCATGATCATTGCAACAAATAGTAGTCATAGCAAAACTAGCATCCCCAAGCTTGAGGTTTTGCATATCATTAACACAATCGACATCAATAGAATTTATAATAACATCATTGCAATCATGCTTTTCATCAAAGGAACTATCAAGTATGGGTGCAATAGCAACGATCTCATGATTAACATAAGGAACTATAGCAAATTCGCCTTAAAAATATTGGCATCATGGCCACAAGAACAACAAGATCATGTTCATCAACGGAAATTTCAATCGAATCATCATCATTATCTATAGATTCATGCATATCATTATTTTCTTCCAAAGCAACGGTTATTCTCTCAATTAATTCTTTGACATAGACATTATGAGCATAGTTTTCATAGCAATATTTGAGTATGTCAGAATTTTCAGATTTGTGGAAAGTAGTATCATACTTTCCAATCAAAGAAGCAACTTCATGAGCACCCTTAAAAATGACAAATTCTTCAATTTGTTCGATATCATAGTAACTATAAACACCCTTTCCATAAGAAGATAAGATATCATTATCATTAAACTAACATAGGTAGGGAAGGTGTTTTTTAGGGTTCTTAGAGCAACAAGTAAAATCATAAATTTCACAAAGATTCCAAGCATAGCATAGCAAACTATTTATTTGATACCATAAGAGCTTCCCCTTTTCAGACAAACGATGATGCACAAAATGAGCATGCTCATCTAAAGATTTCCATTCAACTAGGCTAGTTGGGGTTTCAGCACGAGTGCATAAAGATCAAAGATGATCCAACTAGAACACTTTAAGTGGATCCATATCAATAGATTTTTGGCAAGCAAAGATGCAAGCAAATAGAAGGCACATGGTAACACAAGATCGAATGGAAAAGGGGCGAAGAAAACGGCAAAGGTGAAGTGGAGGAGAGGAAAACGAGAGGCAAATGGCAAATAATGTAATGCGAGGGATAAGAGTTTGTGATGGGTACTTGGTATGTCTTGACTTGACTTGGCTTGGCGTAGATCTCCCCAGCAACGGAGCCAGAAATCCTTCTTGCTACCTCTTGAGCATGCGTTGGTTTTCCCTTGAAGAGGAAAGGGTGATGCAGCAAAGTAGCGTAAGTATTTTCCTCAGTTTTTTTGAACCAAGGTATCAATCCAGTAGGAGGCCACACGCAAGTCGCCTTATACCTGCACAAACAAATAAGAACCTTGCAACCAACGTGATAAAGGGGTTGTCAATCCCTTGACGGCCACTTGCAAAAGTGAGATCTGATAGAGATAGTAAGATAAATATTTTTGGTATTTTTGTTGTATAGATTGAAAAGTAAAGATTTCAAAATAAAATAGATCGGAAACTTATATGATGGAAAATAGACCCGGGGGCTTCTCTCAAGATAGCATACCCTCAGCCCCGAAGGTGAACTACTCCCTCCTCGTCATGGAGAGCGCCGGGATGATGAAGATAGCCACCGGTGAGGGATCCCCCCCTCCGGCAGGGTGCCGGAATAGGGTCCTGATTGGTTTTTGGTGGCTACAGAGGCTTGCGGCGGCGGAACTCCCGATCTAGGTTTCTTTTTGGGGGTGTCTATATTTATAGGAATTTTTAGAGTCGGTCTCATGTCAGGGGGGTCTCTGAGTCATCCACGAGGCAGGGGGGCGCACCCAGGGGGGTAGGGCGCGCCCTCCACCCTCGTGGATGGCTCGGGACTCTTCTGGCCCAACTCTTTTACTCCGGGGGCTTCTTTTGGTCCATAAAAAATCATCAAAAATTGGCACGTCAATTGGACTCGTTTTGATATTCCTTTTCTGTAGAACTCAAAAACAAGGAAAAAACAGAAACTGGCACTGGGCTCTAGGTTAATAGGTTCGTCCCAAAAATCATATAAAATAGCATATAAATGCATATAAAACATCCAAGATGGATAATATAATAGCATGGAGCAATAAAAAATTATAGATACGTTGGAGACGTATCAGCCTGTATGCGCCGATGCCACGATGCGCCGATGCGTGTGCCACGATGCACTGACCGAGCAGCTTTCTTGCATGCCAGCCGCCACGAATGCAGCGACGGTCACTGCCGCTGGTTCCTCTCTTCTAGATAGGTGGCTACATATTTGTGGCTTGTGTAAAAAAGAGAGCCACTCCCTTGCTTAGCTCTACTCATTCGTCCCTACTAACAAAGCTTGCTTGCATGCACTAGGTGGTTACTAAACAAGGGAACTGAAAGTGCTAGTTATCGACTAGAGGGGTGGGGGGGTGAATAGGTGACACGTCTCCAACGTATCTATAATTTTTGATTGCTCCATGCTATATTATCTACTGTTTTCGACCATATTGGACTTTATTTTCCACTTTTATATTGTTTTTGGGACTAACCTATTAACCGGAGGCCCAGCCCAGAATTGCTGTTTTTTTTTGCCTATTTCAGTGTTTTGAAGAAACGGAATATCAAACGGAGTCCAGACGGAATGAAACCTTCGGGAACGTGATTTTCTCATCAGATATGATTCGGGAGACTTGGACCCTCGGTCAAGAAAGGAGGGAGGCGGCCACGAGGGTGGAGGGCCCCCCCTAGGGCTCGCCCCCTGCCTCGTGCCCCCAAGCTCCACCGACGTACTCCTTCCTCCTATATATACCCACGCACTTCAACAGATCGATCTGAGCCAAAACCTAATTCCACCACCGCAACTTTCTGTATCCACGAGATCCCATCTTGGGGCCTGTTCCGGAGCTCCGCCGGAAGGGGTATATATCCACCATGGAGGGATTCTACATCATCATCGTAGCCTCTCCGATGAAGTGTGAGTAGTTTACCTCGGACCTTCGGGTCCATAGTTAGTAGCTCGATGGCTTCTTCTCTCTTTTTGGATCTCAATACAATGTTCTCCCCCTTTCTCATGGAGATCTATTAGATGTAATCTTCTTTTTGCGGTGTGTTTGTTGAGATCGATGAATTGTGGGTTTATGATCAAGATTATCTATGAGCAATATTTGAATCTTCTCTGAATTCTTTTATGTACGATTGGTTATCTTTGCAAGTCTCTTCGAATTATCCGTTTGGTTTGGCCAACTTGATTGGTACTTCTTGCAATGGGAGAAGGGCTTAGCTTTGGGTTCAATCTTGCGATGTCCTTTCCCAGTGACAGTAGGGGCAGCAAGGCATGTATTGTATTGTTGCCATCGAGGATAACAAGATGGGGTTTTTATCATATTGCATGAATTTATCCCTCTACATCATGTCATCTTGCTTAAGGCGTTACTTTGTTTTCATTAACTTAATACTCTAGATGCATGCTGGATAGCGGTCGATGAGTGGAGTAGTAGTAGTAGATGCAGGCAAGAGTCGGTCTACTTGTCTCGGACGTGATGCCTATATACTTGATCATACCTAGATACTCTCATAACTATGCTCAATTCTGTCAATTGCTCAACAGTAATTCGTTCACCCACCGTAAAATACTTATGCTCTTGAGGGAGGCCACTAGTGAAATCTATGGCCCCCGGATCTATTCTCATCATATTAATCTTCCTACGCTTTATTATTGCTTTGCTTTATACTTTGCCTTTTATTTTACTTTGCATCTTTATACCAAAAAATACCAAAAATATTATCTATCATCTCTATCAGATCTCACTCTCGTAAGTGACCGTGAAGGGATTGACAACCCCTTATCGCGTTGGTTGCGAGGAGTTATTTGCTTTGTGCAGGTACGAGGGACTTGCGCGTGGCCGCCTACTGGATTGACATCTTGGTTCTCAAAAACTGAGGGAAATACTTACGCTACTGTGCTGCATCATCCTCTCCTCTTCGGGGAAAACCAACGCAAGCTCAAGACGTAGCAATAGGAGATTTGTACGAAAGTCTTCAAAACATGAGAGTTTCAAAGACAAACAATAGAAATGAACCTATTGATATGCCGTGGAAGGTAGACTACACTAAGCAAGACATAGTCAAGTATGCAATGAAGTGAAAGCACGAAGACCAATACCAGCTAGGTAGTAAAGATCAGGAAGCCAAACAATGATAGTAGTCACACAGTGGAGTCAAACAGGTAGTGCAAGTAGGCAATGACTTCACCAAGACAAACTGTAAGTAAAGAGAGGGAGAGTGTCGGTGTCAAAACCGGCGGATCTCGGGTAGGGGGTCCCGACCTGTGCGTCTAGGCGGATGGTAACAGGAGACAAGGGACACGATGTTTACCCAGGTTCGGGCCCTCTTGATGGAGGTAAAACCCTACGTCCTGCTTGATTGATATTGATATTGTGGATGTTTACAAGAGTGGATCTACCACGAGATCAAGGAGGCTAAACCCTAGAAGCTAGCCTATGGTATGATTGTAAGGGTTGTTGTGATTGTTGTCCTACGGACTAAAGCCATCCGGTTTATATAGACACCGAGAGGGCTAGGGTTACATAGAATCGGTTACAATGGTAGGAGATCTACATATCCGTATCGCCAAGCTTGCCTTCCACGCCAAGGAAAGTCCCATCCGGACACGGGTGAAGTCTTCAATCTTGTATCTTCATAGTCTTGGAGTCCGGTCGATGATGATAGTCCGCCCAATGATAGTTCGGTGATGATGGTAGTCCGCTATCCGGACATCCCTAATCCAGACTCCTCAAGAGTCCCCTGAACCAGGCTTCAATGACGATAAGTCCGGCGGTATATTGCTTGGCATTGCAAGGCGGGTTCCTCCTCCAAATGATAGAAGATTGTGAACACCAGATAGTGTCCGCTCGCAAAATAAATTCCACATTCCACCGTAGAGAGAATAATAATGTATACACAAGTTCAATCTGCTGACGTTTTCTGTGGCATGACGTCACACCACTACCAAGCCATTACTCGAATTGTTTTTTACTTTACCACCTCAGCGCATTTAGCGAAGCGGTTTCCTTGGCACATCTTGTCGAAGCAGAGATCGTGTTTCCCCTTAATCCGGGGTTCTCATCTATACGGACGTGGGTAACCCAACCGCGCCATTGATGGTGACGCTTGGGAGATAAGCGAGTTTACTAGGCCGGTGGGGGATGCGTAGACTTCGCCCGCCCATATAAGGGATAAGGATTCACCTTCTCACCTACGCCTTCTTCCTCCTTTGCTTATCCATCTCCGTGCACTCGAGCTCCAGCGCCCAAGTTCGCGCATCTCGTCTCAACCTTCTCCGACCATGTCCGGAGCGGAGGTAAATGGTTGGCCTCCACCGTTAAGGAGGAGCACATCGCCAAACTGTGCGGGCGCGGATACCTTTCCGCGACATCGCAGACCGGCTGCCCGACGAGGGCAGCTCATCCCCACCCCAGGCCCCATGAGAGGGTCGTCTTTCTTCCCACTTCCTCCGTGGACTGGGCTTTCCACCGCATCCCTTTGTCCGGGGCTCATGTTCTACTACGGCCTGGATTTCCATGATCCGCGCCAACTTCATCCTCAACATCTCGGCGTTTATCGTCGTGTGCGAGGCCTTCCTCTGCATCCAGCCCCACTTCGGCTTGTGGCTCAAGACCTTCAATGTCAAGCCGAAGGTTGTGAAAGGCACTCAAGCGGAGTGCGGAGGCGGCATGTTGGGCAAGATGCCCAATGTCCTTTGGTTCGAAGGGGCCTTCGTGGAATCCGTCAATGGGTGGCAATCGGGGTGGTTCTATATCACCGAGCCGTGTGACCCTAAATGGGCGGCGGCCCCCGAGTTTAGATCTGGTATCCCCACGCAGCTCACCTCCTGGAAAGAGAAGGGCTTGCTGTGGGGTAGTTCGAAGGAGCTGACGGGACTCCAAGCCTGCATCAAGAAGCTGGTGAAGAAGCTCAGGCTGGTTAACGTGGTCCAAGTCATGCTCGTCCGCCGGATTCTCCCATGCCAAGAGCGGGCATTCAATCTATGGGAGTTTGATCCGGAACAGCACCAGGCGCTGAGCAAGCTCTTCGACACAACGTACGAAGGCGCCTGGAAGGTGCTGTTCAAGGGCGCCGGTTTCGCATCCGCGATCAAGATCGCGGATTTCGCCGCAGCGCCAGCCGACGAGGTAAGTGATTCTACCCCTTTACGGGACACTTGTTTTTCATAGTTTGACTCTGTGCGGGTTTTAATTTCCCCTTTTCCTTTGACATGACTGGATGAAGAAGGCGGAGCAGATTACTGTCCGGCTCCTATGCCGAAAATCCAGACGCCTTTCGTCTAGCGAGGCTGCTAGTTCCGCACCGCACGTGGTGCCGGAAAAGAAGGCCAAGAAGGAGGCCACGGTGCTCGAAAGAGCTCCGTTTTCAGGTGTCCGACGACTCGGGCGGACTCCTCCCTCAAAATGAGGAGGAGGAAGAGGACTCTCCCGGAGGAGGGAGAGAGGAAGAGGAAGGCTTCCCCAACAGGGAGGCCGAAGGGTCCAAGAGGGAAGGACTATTCCCGGACAGCTCCGCCAACATCAACGCTGGCGAGGAAGAATGGCCTTCAAGGGACAGCCTCCGGCGAGATCGTAAGTATCCGGATTCCTGAATGATTTATAATTTTTTTTTGCGCCACATAGTGTCATTCTAATGCCGCATACCGCCGCAGTCCGCCAGTGATGATCTCCCGCTTCATCGAAGGGTCGTTGGCTCCGCCGGATGTAGACTCCATCCCGACCGCCCACCCCTCGCGACGCCGAGGACGCCGAGGTGGGATCCCAAGAAGGACCCATCAAGGGGAGGCTCGAGGCGCCACAAGGCGCCCTCCGGACTTTGCGCGGACTCCACAACAGAACCCGCAGTGGTTCCGGAGTCCGCCGGGCGCCCTTCGAACGGCGGGCAAGACCGTGACGCCGGGCGGCTTCCGTCCAACCGGAGGCGCCAGACAATTTGTTGGAGGCGCTGCAGAGCGCTTCCATCGAGGAAGAACACCGCACTATTATGAGTGCGGTGATTCAGAAGGTGCAGCTCGCCAAGGGCGGGCAGACCGAAGCCTGCAGTAGCCTTCTATCAGGCTTTGAGGTAAGAAGTTAAAAATATGCAATGTAATACCGCATAGACAGTAGCACCTGATGCTCGGTTCGGTGTTCGGAAAGAAAAGCCGGACTGAGGATCTGAAAAAAGATACGCAGGGTTGCTAAAAAATTATGTCAATATGGGTTGCAGGCTGCGCTGCTGACCTCTGCCGCACTGACTGCGGAGGTCGGTGCTTTGAAGCAGGAGCTCGAGCGGTCCGAGCAAGAGCTCGGCCGCGCCAGGAAGCAGCTCCAGGACAAAGAAGGTGAGTAACACCACTTTGAACTTGTACCTTACAGAAAAGGATTTAGGTTGCAACAAAAAATAACAAGGATAACATGGGTACTGCAGGGGCCACGAACGAGGTGGCGACCCTGAAGGAGGCTGTGTCTGTGGCCGAACGCAATGCGGCCACGGAACGGGCAGAGCGAGAAAAGCAAGAGGCGCGGGTGGCGGTGGTTCAGCAAGAGCTCCAGGCTCTCATGGAAAAGCATGAGAGTTTGGAGCGTGACTCGAAGACTCGAGAGTTCGAGCTTGCCTCGGCTCTCGAAAGTACCAAAACTGCCAAGGCCGATGCCCATAAGTCCCTTCAGGAGATTGAGTTGATGAAGAAGATTGCGGCGGGTAAGGCATTTTTCATGAAAAGCAAGCATGTGAATGTAAATTACGTGTTACTTACCCGAATTCGGAGCTCTCCAGGGGCGTTTGCAGATCTGGCTCGCAGCGTGTCTGATGCCGCCGCATTCTACCGAGCCGAGGAGGGGAGCTCAACAGAGAAGGTCTTCTGGTCACAGTACGCTGAGGCCGGCCATCCGGTGCCCCCTAGCGACCAGCTGAAGCAGCTGGTCGAGCTTCACAAGGTGGCCGAGCAGGCCATGAAGGGCCTCATAGTCCGGCTGTGGCTCGAGAGGCCATGCCAGGAGCTACTTCGCCTCGTCGATGGCTGGTGGATGCGTGCCCCTGGGTGGAGGTTATCAAGCGCTCCGCCTGTATTGAAGGTGCTCGTCGGGCCCTTGCCCGCGCAAAGGTGCATTGGGGCAAGCTGGATGCGGAGAAGCTAATCACTGACGCGCCACCAGCGGGCAAGGAACATCGTACGCCCGAAATGTACTATAAGGCTGTCCTGAAGGGTGCCCGCAAGATTGCGGATAAGTACCCTAGGGATGAAATTTTTGAGTAAATTCTCAATGTGTTATCCTGTGCGCTGAAAACTTTGTTCATATGCGCTAAGCAACGCTTGTTAATTTAAAATATTACCTTCTGTGCGGCCGTTTATTAAATCTGAGAGATGGCAAGTCGTCGGCTTCAGCCCCCATGCCACGAAAGTGCTGGGGTGTTGGGATAAACTTGAGCACTCTTGTTCCCATTTTGGGTCCATATAGGAGGCGCCAACACAACGAACAAGGCAACCGGACTTATAGTGCTTGAACACTCTCACTTAGCCATAGAATTCTATAATTTTAAATTTCGTGAAGCCCCTAGTATTCGGAGGACTGTATTGGGGCGCTATCCACGCCTTCGTCGGACATAATCCGAACTTCGCTCAAGCGGCGAGGTCTTTAAGGACCCGAAGGACCTCTCGAACAGCGACCAGTCTCTCGCCTTATCATGACAGTCAGTTTTAGCTTTTCCATCGAGGCGTTAACCCTGCTCAACCGGGCGCAATCGCAGTGGTTCTCCAGTGCTACCTTAGCCGATAGAACGGAACGTAAGGTGCCAAACATGGGAGCCGGGCAAACCCAACTATTGACCCAAGACATGATTCGAGCCGATTCATATAATTCTATAAGTTCGGGTGCCGCACTTGTGAAAGTGTGCGGACTTTATCACACCATAATGCGGAGAACATAAGCCCTGGTGTATTTGGCCGTACCAAAATGTCTGGATGCAACATGTCGTAAATGAACATATATATAAATATAAGGTAATGCAATTATAAGCAAAAGGTGCTGCATTTTATTCGAGAAGATATGCTATGAGTGCGGAATGATACAAATAGTGCGGAAAGCAAGGGATTGGATTTAATTAAAGGCGCTCTCTCCGTGGGTAGGCAGCGGAATGTTTGTATTTAACAAATTTAATGCTCGTGATGGAGACCACCTGAGTGTTCGCCGCGCCTTTGTCCTTCCCTGGCTGTTCATCATGAGTTCGGCAGGTCGCCACGGACTGAGTTCTGTATAAAAAGAGAAAATGAAAGAAAAAGAGCGACACACTTGGGAGCCCTGGTGTGGTCGAACCGCACTGGTCTGTTGTGGTTGTGCCTTCCCCTATGCCCATGGTATCTCCAAGGCGATGGCGTACGCGGAGAGTTTGTCTTACAATTTCGCGAGGGCTGGGGTTAGCCGCATTGCTACGCGATGTTCTAACGTGCGGTGGTCTTGGTTGATGTTGCTCCGGCACGTTTAGTCGATCCGGTCGCTTAACGGCCGGACTCGAGAATTGCCTTAAAAGGCTGCTCAGACTTCGCCGCGAGAGCCGCTGTATGTTCCTCCGCTCGGAGGAGCGCCCGTGTTTCCATTGACCGTGATGACTCCACGAGGGCCTGGCATCTTGAGCTTAAGGTATGCATAACGCGGCACGCGCTGAATTTTGCAAACGCGGTTCGTCCGAGCAGAGCGTGATAGCCGCTGCGGAACGGGACTATGTCGAAGAGTAACTCCTCGCTTCGGAAATTATCCAGGGATCCGAAGACCACTTCCAGTGTAGCTGAGCCTGTACAATTGGCCTCGACACCTGGTATTACACCTTTGAAGGTTGTCTTTGTAGGTTTAATCCTTGAAGGGTCTATGCCCATCTTGCGCACTGTATCCTGATAAAACAGGTTCAGGCTACTGCCGCCGTCCATCAGGACTCTCGTGAGGTGAAATCCATCGACGATTGGGTCTAAAACCAATGCGGCGAATCCGCCATGGCGGATACTGGTCGGATGGTCTCTTCGATCGAAAGTGATCGGGCAAGAGGACCATGGGTTGAATTTTGGGGCGATGGCTCCATCGCAGTATACATCCCTTTAGTGCACGATCCGCTCCCTCTTGGGAATATGCGCTATGATATCATGTTTACCGTCCAACTTGAGGGGGAATCCTTTGTCCTCTGTTGTTCGGGCGGCCGGGTCTCTTCCTCGTCATCGCTGTGTAGCCCCTTGTCACTGTTTTTGGCGATTAATTTGCCTGCCTGCTTGAATACCCAACAATCTCTGTTGGTGTGTGTCGGTCTCAAAACCGGCGGATCTCGGGTAGGGGGTCCCGAACTGTGCGTCTAGGCGGATGGTAACAGGAAACAAGGGACACGATGTTTACCCAGGTTCGGGCCCTCTTGATGGAGGTAAAACCCACGCCCCTGCTTGATTGATATTGATATTGTGGATGTTTACAAGAGTGGATCTACCACGAGATCAAGGAGGCTAAACCCTAGAAGCTAGCCTATGGTATGATTGTAAGGGTTGTTGTGATTGTTGTCCTACGGACTAAAGCCATCCGGTTTATATAGACACCAGAGAGGGCTAGGGTTACATAGAGTCGGTTACAATGGTAGGAGATCTACATATCCAGATCGCCAAGCTTGCCTTCCACGCCAAGGAAAGTCCCATCCGGACATGGGGGAAGTCTTCAATCTTGTATCTTCATAGTCTTGGAGTCCGGTCGATGATAATAGTCCGCAAATGATAGTTCGGCTGATGATGGTAGTCCGCTATCCGGCACCCCTAATCCAGACTCCTCAAGAGTCCCTGAACCAGGCTTCAATGACGATAAGTCCGGCGTGTATACTGCTTGGCATTGCAAGGCGGGTTCCTCCTCCAAATGATAGAAGATTGGGAACACCAGGATAGTGTCCGGCTCTGCAAAATAAATTCCACATTCCACCGTAGAGAGAATAATAATATATACACAAGCTCAATCTGCTGACGTTTTCCGTGGCATGACGTCACACCACTACCAAGCCATTACTCGAATTGTTTTTTACTTTACCACCTCAGCGCATTTAGCGAAGCGGTTTCCTTGGCATGTCTTGTCGAAGCAGAGATCGTGTTTCCCCTTAATCCGGGATTCTCATAAATACGGGCGTGGGTAACCCAACCGCGCCAGTTCGCCACGCCCCCTCTATCGAAGGCGAGTTCCAAACGGTCACGGAGACGGCTCTTGGTATTCTCCCTCTTTATAACGGGACCAAGGCTCGTTTCTTTTTCTTTAATCCACCATCGAATCTTCTCCACGCTCCAAGTTCCAGCACCCAGAGCTCCAGATTCGAGCGCTTTCGGACCTTCAACAATGTCCGGTTCCGACCTCCAGGGCCGGTGGATGCCCTCTTCCGTCACGGAGGAGGACGTGCTAAAGCTGCGGGAGGCCAAGTACCTGTCTTACGAGATTTCGCATAGGTTGCCCGCCGAAGGGCAGGCCATCCCCACCCCTGAGCCCGGCGAGTATGTCGTCTTCGTTTCCCACCTCCGTCGGGGTTTAGGCTTCCCGATGGATCCTTTTGTGAGAGGGCTCATGTTTTACTATGGGTTGGAATTCCACGACTTGGCTCCAGAGTCCATCCTCCATATATCCGCATTCATCGTCATCTGCGAAGCCTTCCTCCGCGTCACCCCACACTTCGGCCTGTGGCTGAAGACTTTCAATGTGGCGCCGAGGATGATCGGGGGGCGTCAAGCGGAGTGTGGCGGGGCGGCCATAAGTAGGACAGCCGATGCCCCGTGGCCCGCTGGCTCCTTCCAAGAGGAGCTCGGCCTGTGGCAGCAAGAGTGGTTCTATATTACCGTTCCGAGGGGCCGCAGACAAAAGCCGCGGCCCCTATTCCGCCCGGGACCTCCACGACGATTGATATCGTGGGTCAACCAAGGGCTCAACTGGGGGCCGTCAAAGGACGTGCCCCTACTGCAGGGCCGGATTCGAGATCTCCTAACGAGGGAGATCGATATGGTGGTGGTGATGCAGGTTATGCTAATTAGGCGCCTCCTGCCCTGCAAACGCCGTCCTCTCCGGCTATGGGAGTTCAATCCGGAGGGCCCACGGATTCTTCAACACTTCATGGGTATGACACCCCTGGAGATGTATAACTTATTCTTCGGATGGCAAGAGGTGCGTCCGGAATTGACCGAGGATGCTGGACTAAGCTGCAATCGCCCGGATACTCAAGTAAGTAGTTCCAAGTCCGGACATACATTTTGTTTGCCTTTCAATAATCCGCCTTATGACCGATCTCCTTCTACACAGGAGTGGATAGCGGAAGCAAAATTAATACGGTGTCCGGCCCCCCTCCCCGAGACCGCGCCGGATCCCGTGCTGGTCCGGATGCTGGAGGTTGCGCCTTTAGAGGAAAGCGAAGGGGAAAGCAGGAAAGCTACTGCCTCGCCTAAGGAGGCTTTTGAACGAGGGGGGATCGAGAATCCCGCCTGCCAAGGGGAGAAGAGGACTGCCTCCGAGGACCCGGGGAAAAGAGCCCCTAAACGGGGGAAGAAATCTTCGCTGGAGGGTCCTGCGTCCGGGGAAGCCCCGGGCGCACAATCTCCCTTAATGAGCCAGCCCTCCAACGAGCCGTAAGTAGAAAGAAAGGAGTTTTATAATAAGGAACCTCCCTATTTGTGCTTCTGAGGATAACAAAAGTTTTTACCTTGTAGTTCGGATCTCCGTCCTTCGCAGATGAGCTCGTCTTCAGGGGACCTTCGTCCGGAGATGATAGAGAGCGAGACGCCCCTGTCCGGGGCGCCGTTAGATAGGGCGGACGAGCCTGAAGTGTCGCCACGAGGATCCCAGTGTGGCAAAGCCGATAGTTCGCGCCAAGCGGTGTCTGGTGAAGGATCTGCTTGAGAAGGCGTTTATCTCAGAAGATCAGACGCGCGTTGATGAGCGTGGTGATTGAAAGGATTTCGTTCGCCAAGGCGGGTTGCATGATGCGTCGAGGAGTTTATGGCGGGTTTGAGGTATGTAAAAATGACACACCTTTTAACAGTATTGCATATAGAATGCGCCCTGTATAGATAGTAGCCCCTGAGACTCGGTAGGTTGTCGATATCGATAGCGTGCCGAGGATCAAAATCGCAGGTTTTAAATTCCCGTCGTGCTTATGCAGGTGGCGGGTCGTCCGGGGGCTAGCCGGACTTATGGAGTTGTTGAACTAAAGCGGCAACTCGATGTGGCGGATGAAGACATCGCGCTGATCAACAGGCGACTTGATGAGTCGCAAGGTAAGTGTTACTGCGCGGACACATGGTAAGGGAGCCGAAGCCAACTCCTTACAAAATTTGCGTGAAATGCAGATAGTGCCGCTGCCGTGGAGAGTCTTCGGGCCGAACTTGCTCAAGCCAAGGAGCAGGCGGAAGGAGTGATGCGGCAGCCTCAAGGCGGCCGAGGAGTTAGCGGCCGAAAGGGCCGCACACTGCCGGAGCAGGGAAGAGATAGCCGAAATGGCTGTGAAGTTGAAAGAGGCTACCGACCGCAATGAGGCTCTTGGGAAGGAGCGCTTAGCGGGCAGGAAGACCTGCGGAAGGCCACCGCTGAAGTTAAGAATGCCCGCCTGCAATGCGGGCCATGAAGGAAGAGCTGCGCCAGCCGGGAGATTGTAGCCGGCAAGCCTTTTATGCTGCGCCAAGGTTCACGGATTCAAAATATGCTCAGCTGGGCTAACTGTGGTGTCCGGAGGACCTTATATGGACTTAGCAGCTAGTGCGGCGGATGCCGCAGCATTTTCTAAGCCGAAGGATCACCAGACGGAAGAGCTGTTTTGGTCTCAATTCCATAGTCCGGAGCGCTCACTTCGCTGACCGATCGCTTGGCTGAGTGGGTTGAGCTAAATAGGTTGTCCGGCTTGCTATGGCGGATATAGTGACCCATATCCGCCGGATAGGCCCCACCAAGAGTTACTTTGGCTTATTGCAGCAATTTCTTGGGGCGGTGCCGCATATCAAGGCGGCGAAGCGGTCGGCCTGCATAGAGGGTGCGCGGATGGCGCCGCCGTGTGAAGACACATTGGACAGAGATGGATGCCACCGCTGTTGCGACCCCGGTTCGATAATAACCGCTACCCGCCGAGGACTATTTTGGCGGCGCTGCCCGGTGCCCGTGTAATAGAGTCGCAGTGCTCGAAAAATGTTACGCTCAATGAACGTTTATATGATGTGAAAACGATTTTATGATGTAAGCGCCTTTTATACTTGTGCGTTCAAGTAATAGAATATCTCCTTTGCGGCCGCTCATGTATACGTATGTATAACCCGAAAGATGGCAGTCGTCGGCTTCAGCCCCCACGCACAAGGTGCGGGGTGTTCGCAAAAATAGCGTTTTCACACTTAATCCGACGCCTCGGTCCTGTAAAGGAGGTGGTAGCGAGCAAACGAGGCAACCGGACCATAATGCTTTATCATTTTCACTTAGCCATGGAGTTCGAGGGTGGGGCTACGACATAGCCCCTGGGGCACCGTGCTCTCCGAATTGGGTAGCAGATGTGCCTGGCCGAAACGGCCCTTCGTCAAAGCGGAGGAATCCTAAACATTCCCAAGGTCGATCGAGTGGTTGACCAGTCTCTCGCTGTATCATGACAATCAGTTTTGGCTTTCATCGAGGTGCTCGCCCAGCCGAACGGGGCACAATAGCAGTAGTTCTCCGAGCCGCGTTAGCCGATGATACGGAACGAAGGCAGCAAAACACAGGAGCCGGGCAAACCCAACATTTTACCAAAGACATGATTCGAGCTGATGCATATAAGGCCTAATCTCGAGACGCCGAACACCCCGAAGGTGTTCGGTCTTTATAATAGCGGCAAAACAAAGCCCTAAGCCCCTTGTGTCTGTGTACGGCAGGTTCTATCGGCGCTGCCGATGCCAAAACGCCATCTCCACTCTGGTTATACTGAAAAACCAGGGATTATAGCAACAAGAGACAGAAGAAAGGTTTACGAGGGTCTTAGTCCGAAAAGAGTCCTTGCAACGGGTCCCCTCGCACGCTCTGCGCGTGTGTCTCCGCGCAGCCGTATCTCGGACGGTGTGCACGCTGTTCATCTGTAAAAAGAGAGGAACTTGGTTGGAAAAGAAATCGTGCAAGAAAGTGCATAAAAATTGAAATATAGATTAAGAAAGCTGAGCCTATGCTAGCTCATTATGGCTTGTATGTGCAAACCCTTGTGAGGGGGTGTGCGGCTAGGTAGCCCCTAGCTTATTTATTCCGGACTTGTCCAGCCGTGTCCGGGGTCTCCGGCGACCCTGTGATGAAACGATGCCACATGGACCGGGCATTTGAAACGTAAGAGACGCGGAATGTGGTATTGTATTGAAGCGGACGAGAGCTTCTCGTCCGGTGGTGCTTGATAGCTGGCTTAAGGGCCTGGCGCCGCTCCTTTGAAGAAAGTGCGGCTATGCCGAATTGTAATAGGGTCTATCCCCACTTGCGGATTGTGTCCAGATATAGCAGGTTTAAGTCACTGCCGCCGTCCATCAACACCTGCGTTTAATTGCAGTCCTTCTATTATGGGATCCGATATCAGGGCAGTCTATCCTGCGCTCCAGATACTTCTGGACTAATCCAGATGGTCGAAAGTGATTGGTTTTGACATCCAACCTTGGTCCACTGGGGTGGATCGTCCGACACTTGTCTTGGCGAGTGCCGTGTTGGCTTTCTGTGTTATCACGTGAAGCGAAGTTTATTGCTCGACTTCTCGAGGAAAGTCCTTTGACTTCTGGTGCTCTGCTGGTGGGGCTCGTCATTGTCCTCGCTTGGCGTATCGAGCCCCTTGTGTCCGGCATTAAGTCTGCCGGACTGTTTAAAAACCCAACAATTTCGGTCGGTATTGTTTGCAGGCCTTCCGGGGGTACTGTGGATTTGACATATCCAATCTAAAATTTTGTTCAAATTTGATAGCTCGTCTCTGTTGTCCTTAAGAGGCCGTGTTTTATTGTCTGGTCGCGAGCTTTTGAATCCGGCGTTGACCGCCGCGTGCCTCTGTGGGCTTTTTTTTTATTCCGCGCCGATCTTTCTGCGCCGTGAATTTCCGTTCCATCTCGATCTCGGATGTACTTGGGTCGCTGGTGCTGCATCTTGCTAGCCAGCTGTCTTGTCCTGCGCAAAAGCGCGCCATGAGGCTTGTTAGCGGCCATTGTTCTTGGCTTCTCTTGGCCGAGGTGTCTGGCGAGCCATTCGTCTCGGACGTTGTGTTTAAAAGCTGCTAAGGCTTCGTCCGGACAATCGACTATTTGGTTCTTTTGGTAAGGAACCTGTTCCAGAATTTTGCTACCGACTCTCCGGGCTGTTGGGTTATATGACTCAGGTCGTCAAGATCCGGAGGGCGGACATAAGTCCCTTGAAAGTTTGCTCTAAACGCGCCCTCAAGCTCTTCCCAACTTTGAGTGTTTTCTCGGGAGGCTTTTGAGCCAATGCCGAGCTGGCCCTTTGAGCTTGAGGGTAGGTATTTTATGGCGTGGAGATCGTCTCCTCTAGCCATGTGTATGTGTAGTATGTAGTCTTCTATCCAGACTCGGGTCTGTTGTGCCGTCGATGCCTTTATGTTTATGGGTTTAAACCCTGCTGGAAATTCATGATCCAGCACCTCATCGGTGAAACATAGCGGGTGTCGGCGCCCTGTATTTGGGTGTGCCGCTGTCTTGAACACTTGTCGTGGTGTGTTACTTCACGGGTCCTCTTTTTGGCCCGTAGATGGACCTAATTGGGCCATCCGCTTTACGAGGATTATAATTGCTTGTGTGCAGCCCCGCTTGTTGCTTTGGGCCCGTCATCGGCGTCTATCCGCCAGCGGCCTCTTTATTTTTTGTTGTGAAGGCTCGATGGCTTCCTCGTCAAATTCTGGCAGCAACTTGCGCTTCGGGTAGCTCTTGGTTTGATGACCATTGCTATATTTGCCTGCGGTCTTGAATACTTTGCTCCACTTCATTCTGAGCGTGTCTTCTGCTGTTTTGAGCTTCCGTTTCGCCTTCTTCAAACTTCTTGCAGTGGCGACTAGTTTTTTGCGTATGTTCTTATGCTCTGGTGTTGTGGCCGGACTGTTGATTGCTCCGTGGAGGGGTTGATTATCCGGCTCGTCCTGTTCGTCGTCCGCTGGCTTGCCCTGCTCTATCGCTGGGTCGTTAGGAAGGTTGCTTTGATCGAGGCAGGATTTAGGGTGGTGTCTACGTCGCCGTTTTGGTTCTTTATCGGCGAGATTATCCTCTACCGCGTCCCGTTGTTCCTCGTTATCGCTTCCCTTCGGGGTGTCCACCATGTATATGTCGTATGACGAGGTGGTCTTCCAGTGTCCTATAGGCACTGGTTCTTGGGAGTCTCCGGCATCGTCGTCCATACAGTCGATGTCTTCGGAGTCATAGTCGAGTATGTCAGTTAATCATCGACGGTGGCTACGAAGTGGGTGGTGGGTGGGATCTGAATTTCTTCGTCATCCGCGTCCCAACCGTCCTGGCCGTAGTTCGGCTAGGGCTCTCCGGATAGCGAGAGATGTTTTAATGAATTTATGATATCGCCGAAGGGCGAGTGCTGAAAGATGTCCGCAGCGGTGAATTCCATGATCGGCGCCCAATCGGATTCGACTGGCAGGGGCGCAGGAGGTTCGGAGTCCGGCACCTCGGAGTCATGGGCTTTATGTGGGACAAGGTAAGTGTTCGGCTCCATCGCCGTAGAAATTGCGGCTCCCGAGGCGGCGTCCAGCCATCCGTCCTCGATTCGAGCGATCGGCTCTGGACTATGAGTCGGAGCGGATCCGGGTGCGGCCTCCAAGGTGCTGTCCGGCGGCAGGGTTAGGTCATGCCCATCGTGACAGCGCGGCACACTCGGCTGCGGCTCAGATCCATCGAGGATCAAGTCCCCGCGGGTGTCGGCCGTGAAGTTTAGGCTTCCAAACCTGACCTGACGGCCAGGGGCGTAGCTTTCGATCTGCTCCAGATGGCCAAGGGAGTTGGCCCGCAGTGCGAAGCCGCCGAATACGAAGATCTGTCCGGGGAGAAAGGTCTCACCCAGGACTGCGTCGTTGTTGATTGAAGAGGCCATCAAGCCTATCGGTGACGACACGAGGAACTCTCAATGAAAGCACCAATGTCGGTGTCAAAACCGGCGGATCTCGGTAGGGGGTCCCGAATCTGTGCGTCTAGGCGGATGGTAACAGGAAACAAGGGACACGATGTTTACCTGTGTTGGGCCCTCTTGATGGAGGTAAAACCCTCACGCCCTGCTTGATTGATATTGATATTGTGGATGTTTACAAGAGTGGATCTACCACGAGATCAAGGAGGCTAAACCCTAGAAGCTAGCCTATGGTATGATTGTAAGGGTTGTTGTGATTGTTGTCCACGGACTAAAGCCATCGGTTTATATAGACACCGGAGAGGGCTAGGGTTACATAGAGTCGGTTACAATGGTAGGAGATCTACATATCCAGATCGCCAAGCTTGCCTTCCACGCCAAGGAAAGTCCCATCCGGACACGGGTGAAGTCTTCAATCTTGTATCTTCATAGTCTTGGAGTCCGTCGATGATGATAGTCCGCAAATGATAGTTCGGTGATGATGGTAGTCCGCTATCCGGACACCCCTAATCCAGGACTCCCTCGGTGTGGTTAGCTGGCTTTTCGGGGTTCCATGTATTTGACAGAGCGGTCGAGTATTCGGTCCAAATTGGACGGGCCCGAGTGGTTCTTTTGAATGGTTTCTTCCGCTGACCGGGCTTGAGCCTCGGAATCCGGCGTTGATCGCCAGATCCTCATTGCTGTCGCCGTTAATGTGGCGTTTGTTTTGTTTCGACGCAACCTGCCATTGCGGTCCTTGGTATCCGGACTGCCAGCGTTTTTGCTGAGGTTGTTGCGAAGCGAGCTAGCCAGCTATCCTCTCCCGCATGTAAGCGGGTCATGAGTGATGTGAGGGCTGCCATGGATTTCGCTTCTCCCGCCCTAGGTGCCGGGCCAGCCACTCGTCGCGGATGTTATGTTTGAAGGCAGCGAGGGCCTCGCATCCGGACAATCGACGATTTGATTTTTCTTTGTTAAGAATCGTGTCCGAATTGCTCCGCCGATTCGTCTGGCTGCTGGATTATGTGGCTTAGGTCGCTCGTCCCGTGGTCGCTTTACGCGTTCTGGAAGTTGTCGAGGAATGCGGCTTCCGTGTCTTCCCAGATCCAATTGACTCTGCGGGCAGGCTGTTAAGCCAATGCCAAGCTGGTCCTTTAAGCTTGAGCGGGAGATATTTGATGGCGTGAAGATCGTCGCCGCGGGCCATGTGTATATGGAGGAGATAATCCTCAATCCAAACCGCGGGGTCTGTTGTGCCATCGTAGGATTTGATATTAACGGGTATAAACCCTTCAGGGATTTGATGATCCATTACTTCGTCAGTGAAGCATAGTGGGTGTGCGGTGCCTCTGTATTGAGCAATATCGCGACGTAGCTCGAGAGAGCGTTGTCTGCTGTGTTCGGCCCGGCCGGAGTAGTTGTATCCGGCGCGACGGTATTCGTCGTGGGCCGTGGGGCGTCCACGTGATCCATAGATAGATCTAGATTGTCTTGCCTTGTCCTCCAATATATATCGCAAGTCCGGCGCGTTCCCTCGTGGCTTCATGCTTTTTGAGCGATGCCGGGGTACGGTTTTGGTGGTGGGCTTGCACGCCTCTCTATCGCGGCCACGAGGTGGTCGGTCTGCCGTATTGTGTGCTGGTGATGCAGGTTTGTACGCTTCCTCCTCTAATCGGGGGAGCAACTTGCGTTTTGGGTAACTTTTGGAGGGGCGTTCAAGTTCATACTCTTCGGCCGCGAGGACCTCGGTCCATCTGTCGGCCAGTAGGTCTTGATCAGCTTGAAGCTGTTGCTGCTTTTTCTTTAGGCTGTTTGCCGTGGCCATTAGCCTGCGTCTAAAACGCTCTTGTTCGACGGGATCCTCAGGCACGACGAATTCGTCGTCGCCGAGGCTTGCCTCATCTCCGGAGGGAGGTAAGTAATTGTCATCCTCGACCTCTTTGTCTTCCGCCCTCTCGTGAGGGCTTGCTTCGCCTCCTCGCGCGCTGGATCGTCTTTGGAGGGAATTGTCTTCGCACTTTACGGGTGTTATTATCTCTGTGCCGGAATCTTCATTCTTTCCGTGGCGGGATTTAGAGCGGCGCCACGACGCCGGGCGCTTGGGCTGTTCTTTAAGGAATCGGCCTCCGCTGCTTCTTCGCCGTCCCCATCTTTTGGGGTGTCCACCATGTATATGTCGATGACGAGGTGGTCTTCCAAAGGTGTCTGTAGGCACCGGCTCTTGGTAGTCTCCGGCATCGTCGTCCATACCGTCGATGTCTTCGGAGCCGTAGTCGAGTATGTCGGTTAAATCGTCGACGGTGGCTACGAAGTGGGTGGTGGGTGGGCTTTGAATTTCTTCGTCGTCCGCGTCCCAACCATCCTGGCCGTAGTTCGCCAGGGCTCTCCGGATAGCGAGAGATGCTTCATGAATTTATGATATCGCCAAGGGCGAAAGTGCTGAAAGATGTCCGCAGCGGTGAATTCCATGATCGGCGCCCAATCGGATTCGACGTAAGGGCGCAGGAGGTTCGAGTCCGCGCAGAGTCCGCACCTCGAGTCATGAGCTTTATGCGGGACAAGGTAAGTGTTCGGCTCCATCGCCGTAGCAGTTGCGGCTCCCGAGGCGATGTCTAGCCATCTGTCCTCGATCCGAGCGGTCGGCTCCGGACTATGGGTCGGAGCGGATTCGTGTGCGGCCTCCAAGGTGCTGTCCGGCGGCAGAGTTAGGTCATGCCCATCATGACATCATGGCATGCTCGGCTGTGGGTCAGATCCATCGAAGATCAAGTCCCCGCTGATATCGGCCGTGAAGTTTAGGCTTCCAAACCAGACCTAACGGCCAGGGGCGTAGCTTTCGATCTGCTCCAGATGGCCAAGTGAGTTGGCCCGCAGTGCGAAGCCGCCGAATACGAAGATCTGTCCGGGGAGAAAAGTCTCACCCAGGACTGCATCGTTGTTGATTGAAGAGGCCATCAAGCCTATCGGTGACGCATACGGAGGAACTCTCAATGAAAGCACCAATGTCGGTGTCAAACCGGCGGATCTCGGTAGGGGGTCCCGAACTGCTGTGCGTCTAGGCGGATGGTAACAGGAGACAAGGGACACGATGTTTACCTGTGTTGGGCCCTCTTGATGGAGGTAAAACCCTACATCCTGCTTGATTGATATTGATATTGTGGATGTTTACAAGAGTGGATCTACCACGAGATCAAGGAGGCTAAACCCTAGAAGCTAGCCTATGGTATGATTGTAAGGGTTGTTGTGATTCTAGTCCTACGGAGTAAAGCCATCCGGTTTATATAGACACCGGAGAGGGCTAGGGTTACATAGAGTCGGTTACAATGGTAGGAGATCTACATATCCGTATCGCCAAGCTTGCCTTCCACGCCAAGGAAAGTCCCATCCGGACACGGGGTGAAGTCTTCAATCTTGTATCTTCATAGTCTTGGAGTCCGGTTGATGATGATAGTCCGGCCAATGATAGTTCGGCTGATGATGGTAGTCCGGCTATCCGGACACCCCCTAATCCAGGACTCCCTCAGAGAGGATAGAACCAATCACTTGGTGAGGACACAGGATTTGTTGGACCATTTCCAGTTGCTGTGACAACTGTACCTCTGGTTAGGGAGGCTGAGATTCAACCCAGAAGACCGCGTCTTCACCTTATTCCCCTTGAGCTAAGGACACCCAGTCCTCGCCCAATTACTCTGGAAAGTCTTCAAGGTAGACTTCCAAACCTTCACAGACTTCGTTCACCGACGATCTACAATGACTCTTGGATACTCAGAACGCGACGCCTAACCGGCTGGAGGTTTCACAGTCCTCAAGTGTAACAAGTCTTCAGGTCACGCGGGCAGAAAGACTTCAGTGATGCCTAACACTCTTTGGCTCTGGGTGTTTGGGCTTTGTCCTTGCAAGGATTTCTCTCTCTCAAAAGCTTCGGAGGTGGATTGCTCTCAAACGACAAAAGCCGCGCACTAACTCTGAGCAGCCACCAATTTATGGTGTAGGGGGCGGGCTATTTATAGCCACTAGGCAACCCGACCTGATTTGTCCGAAATGACCCTGGGTCACTAAGGAACTGACACGTGTTCCAACGGTCAGATTTCAAACACACGCGGCAACTTTACTTGGGCTACAAGTCAAGCTGACTCATCCAGCTCTGGATAAGATTTGCTCTCATAGTCTTCGCTCGAAGACATAGGATTTGGTTGAGCATCACTTCAGTCACTCTGACATTGTTCACTGGGACCCCACTTAACAGTACGGTGGTTCCTATGACTCAACAAAGAAGAAAAGGAAACAATGAAACAACTAACTCTTCGCGCTCCATAGTCTTCACGCAATGCCTTCTCTTGTCATAGTCTTCAATGTGAATATCTTCACAAACCACCATTGTCTTCAATGTCTTCATATATTTTTAGGGGTCATCTCCGGTAGGTAAACCGAATCAGTGAGGGACTACTACCTTTGTTATCCTGCAATTCTCACAAACACATTAGTCCCTCAACCAGGTTTGTCGTCAATACTCCAAAACCAACTAGGGGTTGCACTAGATGCACTTACAGGAACCCTACTAACAAGCTGAGCTCTCTAAGAAAACAATCAACAAATATGTAGTCCCAATATGTAGATAGGGCCAAAAAGCCCATAGCACGATCACATAGTTCAAACTAGGAAGAACTTAATAATACAATAGATAGAAAACTTAATAGTAGAACTTAAGAAAAGGGCCAACAAGCCCATAGCAACTCCAACATAGTTCAATTACAACTTAACATAACATAGACTAAAAAAAGATAGAGGGTTTAGAACCCTAGCCGCCGCATTCTCCACCTCGCTCCTCCTCCGGGCGCCCTTCTCACTGCTCCTCCAGGGCGTTGTCGATGAGGTACAGAAGAGTGTGCATGCGCGTCACGGTGGGGAAGATGTTGGTGTACTCCGTGAACCTGTTGTGGGTGGTGAAAGCGATGAACTCGGAGCCACACCAAAACACCCGACCGAGGAGGTAGAAGGCATCGAATGTGTTGGTGAAGTGGGCAAGGAGAGCAACCACCACCCGGTTTTGAATGACCTCCTCGACGCGGAACATCGTTGGAGATCCCCGCGGGAGGTGGTGGTAGCCGGACGCGAGGAAGAACTCGGTGAAGTTCCTTGCGGTCCTCAGCCTTGATATCGCCCACACACGTAGTGTGCGATTAATGTACACGCCGGTAGGGTAGAGCCTCTCTGGCACGGTGGGTGGGAAGCGGTAGGTTGGTCCGGTGTACTACATGGCTGAGGGATGTGCAGAAGAAGGAGAAGGGGTCGAAGAGCAAGAAGGGCAGATGGATGAGGGATGGCCGAGGCAGAGGGTGGGAGTTGGCAGAGGAAAATGTGCGCAAAACATCCAAGAAAGGCCAGAAGGCTGCTCCGAAGGAAGGGGGGAAGGCGGCACAGAAGACATATGTTGATGAAGATGAAGAGGATGATAAACCAGAAAACGAAGAGCCAAGGGGTGGCTTAAATGGCCGTAGTACTACGTGTTATTTGGCCGTGGCATTAATGGGGTGAAATGTGCGAAACAGTGGTTTGAAAAGAAGAAAAAGAAGCTAATTGCACGTGTGGGAATCCGTGGTCATATATATTATATGAACAAAAAGAGAAAATTTTTGAAGGGCTTGTGGCCATTATGCATGATAAAAATAAATTTGGTCATTTTGCATGATAAAAAAAGATAGAGGGCTTGTGGCCATTATACAAAGTTTACAAATGCAAAATGGCCCATTTTTTAATAGTTTGTGGCCATTTTGCATGATAAAAATAAATTTGGCCCTTATAAATCTGGTCATTTTGCATTTGTATAGAACAAAAAGAACTAAATGTTTCTACACAATGTCAATTGTTGTGTAATTTCAAACGATGCAAAAAAAGAGCCAACACGTTCACAAAAAAATAGAGCTAGCACGTTAAAAAACGACGCAATTCGACGGCCAAACCAGAGCTTGGTTTCCTTTCGGGCCAAATAACAACGTTTTTTTCGCGGAGTCAGCGGTGGGTGAGCAGCCGAGCACAACCAACAGGATCGCCTCTCGCGGATCGCCCCACGATCCAACGATGCGGAGCCGTCCTTGTGATCCAATGGCCCGGAGCCTGCACGCAGCCTGCCCACCGAATTCATTCTAGAAGACCACATCTGAGGGCTGTCGCTTGGCGCCACGGTATGATCGGACGGCAGACGTTCGGAGCTAGGGTTAGGCGAAACCCCGTAGGGTTTAGAGGGGTTTTGAGCTGGTCAACGGGGTTACGAAAGCTTTGGCCGAGCATAACTAATTTAAAAAAATTGAAAAAAAATATGAAACCTTAGCCGTTCGTCGTTTTATAAGACACACTAACGAGGAAAAATATTAAACTTGGTCTATGGTCATTTCCATGAAAAAACCCTAGCTGGCATGATCGAGTTCAAATGAGCACCATTGATTTAAAAAAATCAAAAAAATATGAAACCTGCGCACAATGTTGTCTTATTTGACATGTTACCAACCAAAAATCATAAACTTGGTCTATGGTCATTTTCATGAGAAAACCTTCACACATATGAGCTATCAACTACAAGATTTGTTCAAGGAGATGCGATAGGGTTACCTTCTGTTTTTGAAAAATTTAAAAAAATCAAAAAAGTCACCAAAGCTTTATTTCAAAGTGAATAAGAAGGATATGAACTTAGTTTTCCATTTTCATGTTTTAATTGTGTTTTTTAATGGTGTTTATATTAAAGCATATTTTCAAAAGAAAATGTAAAAATATGAAGATTAATTCAAAAAATATGAAGACGACCATCAAGTTTAAGTGTTACAACTCAAGGAACCAAATGTATCAAAATCGAGAGTTGTAAACACTAGGCAAAATATAAAGCAACCGCTCATATGGACCCGCTTGAAGACTATCAACTCATATGCTTCTCCCCCTTTTGTCAGTAAGGACCAAAAAGGTTTCAAGACATAGAGCCTCTACTTGTTCCCAGAAGGAGTAGGAGAAGCTGCAGGGTCGGCGTCGGGGTTTGGCGGTGCAGACGAACTTGGTGCAGTGTCGATACGCTTTGGAGGTGGTGAAGTAGCATCATCTTGATCATCGATCAGTCTGGCATTCACCGTTGCAGCGGAGGAGGAATAATCAGAGTCTTCAAGAGATGGAGTTCGATGCAAGACGGCATTCCTTGGAGGAGTGGAGTCAAACTTGAATCTTTCAGTGAAGCCATCGTCGTGAAGATCTGCTTCAGCACTCAGCAATGTCAAACTCTTCCATGACCTCTGACAGGTTTCATGTGTAACAAAGGCATTCTTGGTGGCAAGATTGCGAATGCGATTGACGTCCACCAAGAGGCTTTGCATCTGGCACTTCAGCCAGAAGTGATGCTTATCTTGTTTCTGATCTAGGGCAACGAGAAGTTCTTGATCATTGAGAACACGAGATCGCTTCAGAGGCCTTTGAGCAATAGTGCTTTCAGTGGCTTCAGTTTGAGCACGGTGAGGTAAGCGTGTATTGCCAGCCAAAGGATAAACACGAGTGACTGCCTGGACTCCTTCAATGGGTTGCGTGAAGATTTGGTGATCTGCATTGTGAAGACAAACAGGCTCCTTGGCAGGCTCTGGGTATATGGCTTCAACTGACATATCAACCTCTGGCAGAAAGATCAGATGGTTGCGAGCAGAGGGCTGATAGTTGACAGCTGAGTGTAGCTTGATGAGGCGCATGACCCACAGAGCGTAGAACTTTAGTCCAAAGAGATCAGAGCCTGATGCAGCCAACTGCCTGATAAAGAGGTCTTGAGCATTGAAGCTGATGCCATTGAAGATATAAAAGACCAAAGTCTTCATTGCTCCTTCAAGTTTTGCTGCTGAAGAATGTCCTTTGACAGGCCATAGAGTTCGCCTGATGATGTGATAAATAGTGCGGGGCAGATACTCTAGGTCTTCGACAAAGAACTCCTTTGGGTAATCAGCGTCATGTGGCAGAGGCTTCATCATGCTCAGCATTTGGCTCATGTTGGGCTCTGGCTTATGGAAGATACTCTCCAAAGCATTGCGGTGAAGCTGACAACCAGGTTCATATAATTCTCCTGGAGTGGGCAGGCCGGTTAGCTCAATGATGTCAAAAGCCTTGGCTTCATGATGGACATTTCCTGTCATCCACTCAAGGACCCAAGTCTTCGGATCCCTGTTGTATCCACGAATGTGGAGGGTAGCATAAAATTGAAGCAGAAGTTCTTCATTCCAATGCTCCTTATCAGTCACAAAGTTCAGCAGTCCAGCATCACGGAAGTAGTCAAGGGCTTCTTCAAGACATGGCAGTCCAGCAATGGCTTCACAGTCAAAACGCATATGAGGGAAGATGCGCCCTTGATCATAAAGAACACATGAATAATAACTGCGCTGCTGGTAGCTCCAGAACCGATCTGATGACATCCTTGGCTTGGAATAAGGGTTCTTGGCGCTATCAAAAAAAGTGTTGTGCGCAATGAAGCCATTTGCATTGAAGGACCCTGGTGAAGTGGCAGTGACTTCAGGCTGCAGATTGGCATCAGGTGCAGCATTGACTTCAGGTGATGTCACTTCTGGCACCACATTGACTTCAGGCGCCACATTAGCTTCGGCCATGACAACGTCATTGGCTTCAGTATTGGTGTTGGTGGCCGCAATCAATGTTGTTAACCTCCACTTGAGTAGCTGGAGGGTCAGACACGTTCTCCTCGAGAACAACTTGGTTGGTAGAGGGTGTAGCAACACGTGCTTATTTTTTCTCTTGGTTCTTCTTGGTCATCGACTGATGCAACAGGTTTATCTTCAGCCATATTGGCTTCAGTGTCGAGGTTGTTCACAGTTGGAGAGGCTTCAGGAAAGACTTGGCGTGAAACGGATTGGCGCTCTTCTCCTTCTGGAACACTTGACAGAGAGACCTGTGACCTTGGTCCTTTGCGAAGCCTGCGGAACACTAGTGACGCTTGTGGAGATGGAGTTGGTTGGGCCACAAAGTCTTCATCTTCAATCACCGGAGTGGTGACTTGATTTGGGGGAGTAACAGGTGTTTCTGCTTGACGGGGGGAGTCTTGTGGGTGATCAGCCCATGAGTCATCCTGAGCAATTGGCGTCAATGGACGAACAATGCTGATGAGTTCGCTGTTCATAAGAACAGGTGATGATACCACATTGTGCTCGATCTGAGGAAGGACTTCATCATCTTGAACATTGTCACGATGACCAATGTCTTCAGCTGCAGTGGGGTCAACAACTGGAATGTCTTCAGCTTCAGGAGCCTCTGTGGAAGCAGGCTCATGAACTATCATTTGACGTTCTTGTTGTGCAGATTCAGGACGAGCAACAGAAATCGACTCGACTACAAGGGGCTCTGTGGGAGCAGCCCGATCTCTCTTCTTGGTCTTGCGCTTCTTGGTGGGTTGAGCATCATCAGTGGTGTTCTTGGTCTTGCGCTTTCTGGCCTTGGCTTCAGCTGCCCTTGTCTTCTGAAGCTCTGAAGCCACCGTGGGGATCTTAGGCTTCACGCCTGTCATCCTGGCTGGGAAGATAATGCGAGGTTCTTCCCGCCTGGATGGTTTAGTTTGGTCCACAGATGGCTTCTTCTTTTGCTTGGCAGCCATCTTAGGGTCGATGCCAGGACGCCCAAGTGCCTTGCGTTTCTCAGCTGCATTGTAAGATTGAACACACTTGGCAGCAAGAATCTTCATGCGCTCACGAGAACCTTTGGCTTCATCACGTTTCTTGTGAAACACTTCCTTGAGCTCATGCAGCATGACCAAGTTCTGGACGTCTGCCACGCTGAGCTTGGCCATGTGCTTCTTGAACTGAGCCTTTTCATAATTGATCTTGTACTTCAGCTCAACAATTTTCTGAGCAAGAGCCAGCTCATTCGTTTAGAACAGTGCTGGACCTCCACAACGTCAAACCATAGAACACAGCTCCTTTCGGTCGAACCCTAGGAAAGATCAGGAGCAATGGCGCCATGGAAGGAGACACTTAGTCCAATGGGAAGTTGCAGATCGTCAAAGCTGAGATTGGGGGTGTCAAACCACTCATCAATGAAGTTGTTCAATACTTCCATGTCAAAGAGAGGCAAATCATTGAAGATTTCGGCCTCTTGCTTGCTCTTTATCAGCAGCTCAAGAGCGTCATCAGCAAAATCGTCGTCACTTGACAGATCAATGGCGTCATTCTCGTTCCTCAGAACAGCAGCAGGGGTCAGAGCTGGACCAGTGGTGTGCATAGGCTTCTTTTTCTTCTTCTCAGACTTGGAGATGCGTGAGAGATCTTCAGACTGCACACTTGGTGCAGGAGGAGCAGTGGCCAGAGGCTTCACTCGTGAAGCTTTTGGTGCAGGGGAAGGCTTCGAAGCTTTAGGTTTCTTCAGCTTCTTTGGCTTCGGTGGTGCAGGCGCTTCATCAGAATCAGCTCATCTGCAGGCTCATCCACGGCTGTCCCTTGAACCATAATATGAGTGATGAGACCTTCTAGGTTGTAGAAGGGCCCAACAAGATTGGGTTCAGCTTCGCGTGTGCCATCAGCACGAGGAGCAGAGGGGCCTGGATTGAAGTCCAATCCCCGCAACTTCTTGTTTTCTTTGGCCGATTTCTTGGCAAACTGTAAGTCGTGCTTGAACAAATTGTCTTCACGACACCATAGCAATGAAGATGGGTCGGCATCTGCAGGCTGTGGTCCACGGACCATGCAAGGGTAGAAGCCTTGTTCAATGGCTTCAGCTCTGGACCTGGGTGGAAGATTTTTGTACAAAATGTCTCCCCATGGTCGCTTGATGGCATTCTTCTCAGCATATTCCTGGGTCACGAACCTATACTTGTACCATTGTTCTGCCCAATATCTTCGAATCCATTGGATTCTTGTCTTGCACTGACCATAGCTCTCTTCAAGATCAGTTTTGTAAAGCTCATAGAGATCTTCGGGCAGATCCATTGATGTGCCTCCACGGCGCTGTCTGCCACCCTTCCTTGTAAACTTCTCTGTTGCCATGAAGTTTAGACTGAATGGCTTCAACACTGTCAAAGGCTTCCGTCTGCTGGTCAGACAGGAACTGGCTTCGGGAGAGTTGATGTGATGCTGTAAGAATTCTGCAAATGAATGCAGACTATGAGAACCAAGGGATTCTCCCACGGACATGTACCTGTGACAGCATTAGAGATGCGAGGGAAGGGGAAGAGGTCATATGCATTCTCAGAAGATTTTGAAGATAAATCAGTTTAGAAGACATTGACCTCATAACGCGAAGACATTCACTTATATGTTGAGAGTTGGTTCCAGATTTGTACGAATCCAATAATAAGTACAAGTGAGGAATCTAACTACGTGTGAAGCATAAGTGAATATACTAGGCATCATATGAGATGCAGACATGATGGATCCAAATTTGTGGAGGCAGAACCACTTTTGGTAGAAAGGATGAATCTATAGGATCAAAAAGACGATAAAAAGAGGGTTTTAATTTACCACACGATGAACTGCTAGACGGAGTAGAAGATGAGTCCGAGCAGTTCGATCTTCCGTGCCCTAACTTGGCGACGGAGGACACCTACGGCGGCGGCGGAGAAGACAATGTCCGCGGCCGGCATGAAGACGGCGTCGGAGAGGTCACGACAGCTAAGCGCTTCGTCGCCGGCGTCGTCCAGAGCTAGCGGTGGCGCTAGGGTTTGTCGAGGTGGAGAGGTGGAAGAAGGATTTTGACCGCGATTGGACAGGTATTTATAGGGAAAGGGACGGCATAGCGCAATTACGCAGGTGCCCCTGGCGGTTCACATCTGAGGGACACGTGGCGAACATGCAACACATTGGGAGTTGTCCCACGTTCCCACGCCCGCCTGGAATGTCGGATGGTCGTTCCGGCTTCTCCGGGTTTCAGGCAATAAGAATTGAACATTTAAAACAGATTGAATGTTTGTCTCTGTATCTTCTGCTGACAAGGACGCAGAGAAGACATTCGACAGATTCAACAGAATGCATATGATTTGGATAGATAGAGTTTGAGGTAGAAAGCATAGAGAGGTTAGGGTCCGATCACATTCACTTAGTTCAAAAAATTCAAACGAGAAGACATAGCTATAAGTGAATGCTGCAGAGGACAGAACACTAATATATGTATATATCATAATACAACCAAATCAACATAGTGAAGATAATCATGAAGACATGTTGAAGTCGAAGACAAACCAAATGCGAAGACATAGCAAATGTAACACCATGAGAAAAACACTTCAAACAGAAGAATTTGGTGGTGGCGACACCCACTGTATAGGAAGTATTAGACCCAGACACGGCGCACAATTATCGTGGCGCCCCGAAGTCAAATTCCGCATTAATGTATTCACACTTAGAATGTAAGTCTTCATTTATTGAAGATATACTTTATTTCATGTGTTGCACATCCAAGTCATCAACATGCATAAGTGTTAGGATGTGTGCCTGATCATAGGACATTTGAGGATTCCAAGATATTTAGCTCACACCGCAACTTGCAAAACCTTTTCTCATCCAAGGGCTTTGTGAAGATATCTGCCAGTTCCTCTTCAGTGTTGACATGTATGATATAAATATCTTCCTTCATGACATGATCTTCGAGAAAGTGATGACGAATTTCAATGTGCTTTGTCTTCGACTGCTGAACTGGGTTGTTGGCAATCTTGATGGCGCTTTCGTTGTCGCAATAGAGTGGTACTTGTTTCAGATGGATGCCATAGTCCTTGAGTGTTTGCTTCATCCATAGAAGCTGAGCGCAGCAAGATCCAGCAGCAATGTATTCAGATTCAGCAGTGGAGAGTGATACACTGTTCTGCTTCTTTGAAGACCAACAGACAAGTGACCGTCCTAGAAAGTGACATGTGCCTGATGTAGACTTGCGATCCACCTTGTCACCAGCATAATCAGCATCCGAGAATCCAACTAGATCAAACTCTGAGCCCTTTGGATACCATAATCCTAATGTTGGGGTGTATGCCAAATATCATAGAATTCGCTTCACAGCTAAGTGATGCGATTCCTTTGGTGCCGCTTGGAATCGAGCACACATGAAATCACTAAGCATAATATTTGGCCTAGATGCACATAAGTAAAGTAAAGAACCAATCATGGAGTGGTATACCTTTTGATCGAACTCTTTACCATTGGCGTCAGGACCCAGATGACTCTTGGTTGGCATTGCCGTCGTGTAACCTTTGCAGTCTTGCATTCCAAACTTCTTCAGGCAATCTTTGAGGTATTTCTCTTGAGATATGAAGATGCCATTTCTTTGCTGACGAATTTGAAGACTAAGGAAGAATTTCAGCTCACCCATCATGGACATCTGATATTGCTCTTGCATCATGTGTCCAAACTCATCACTGTATTTCTGGTTGGTGCAGCCGAAGATAATGTCATCCACATATATTTGGCACACAAACAATTCACCATCATATGTCTTCGTGAAGAGTGTGGGATCCAGGGAACCAGGTTTGAAGCCTTTGCTCTTCAGGAAGTCTTTGAGCGTGTCATACCAAGCGCGAGGGGCTTGTTTGAGGCCATACAGTGCCTTGTTTAGCTTGTACACCATGTTAGGATGTTTTGGATCTTCAAAGCCAGGAGGTTGTGCAACATACACTTCTTCTTCAATCTTGCCATTTAGAAATGCACTCTTCACATCTATTTGATACAGCAAGATGTTGTGATGGTTAGCATAGGCTAGCAATATGCGAATAGCTTCAAGCCTAGCCATAGGAGCAAATGTTTCATCGAAGTTAATCCCTTCAACTTGAGTGTATCCTTGAGCAACGAGACGAGCTTTGTTTCTGACAACTTGATCATGCTCATATTGTTTGTTTCGATATATCCATTGTGTGCCTATTATGTTGTGCTTGCGGGGGTCAGGACGCTTGACAAGTTCCCAGATATTGTTCAGCTTGAACTGTTGAAGCTCTTCTTGCATAGCTTGAATCCATTCAGGTTCCATGAAGGCTTCTGCAACTTTCTTGGGTTCAGATATTGAGACCAAAGCAAAGTGCCCACAGAAATTTGCTAGTTGTGTTGCTCTTGAATGAGTGAGTGGACCAGGCGCATTGATGCTATCAATTATCTTCTCAATCTGTACTTCATTTGCAACACGAGGATGAACTGGACGAAGATTTTGCTCTTGCTGATCATTGTCATCGTTGGGAGGATTGTCTTTGGGCTGAGCATTGTCTTCAGGTTGATTAGGTGCAGAAATGATAAGTTCCTCTTCAGGCTGTTCTTCAGACGGTATGATTTCTCCAGTTCCCATTAGCTTGATGGATTCACTAGGTGGAACTTCATCTAGCACATTTGGCAGGTGCTCTCTTTGCGAGACGTTAGTCTCATCGAATCGCACATCCACAGTTTCAACCACTTTATAGAGAAAGAGGTTGAAGACTCTGTAGGAGTGAGAGTCCTTTTCATAACCAAGCATAAAACCTTCATGTGCTTTCAGTGCAAATTTTGAAGTGTGATGTGGATCCTTGATCCAACACCTAGCACCAAATACTCTGAAGTAACTGGCATTTGGCTTCTTACAAGTGAGGAGTTCATAGGATGTTTTCTTCAGAAGCTTGTGAAGATAAACACGGTTGATGACAAGGCATGCAGTATCAATAGCTTCAGGCCAGAACTTTCTTGGAGTCTTGTATTCATCAAGCATTGTTCGTGCCATCTCAATGAGTGTTCTATTCTTGTGCTCCATGATGCCATTCTATTGAGGGGTGTACGGAGCAGAGAACTCATGAGTGATGCCTAATGTATCCAAGTACAGATCGAGGCCGGTGTTCTTGAACTCTGTGCCGTTGTCACTCCTGATATGCTTGATCTTGACGCCATAGTTGTTCATTGCACGGTTGGAGAAGCATCTGAAGACATCCTGCACTTCAGTCTTGTAGAGAATTATGTGCACCCACGTATATCTTGAGTAATCATCAACAATGACGAAGCCATAGAGACAAGCAGTAGTAGTGAGAGTAGATTAGTGAGTAGGGCCAAATAAGTCCATGTGTAGCATCTCGAAGGGTTGAGATGTCGTCTTGATTGTCTTCGAGGGATGCTTGACCCTAGTCATCTTTCTAGCTTTGCAAGCACCGCACAAGTGATCCTTCTTGAACTTGACGCCCTCGATGCCTATGACATGCTTCTTCTTTGCAAGAGTGTGTAAGTTCCCCATGCCAGCATGCCCTAGCCTCTGATGCCAGAGCCAGCACTCTGAAGCTTTTGCAAGAAGGCATACGGCGAGCTGTGGCCCTGATGAGAAATCTACCATGTATAGATCATCTTTCCAGTACACTTCAAAGACTAGAGACTTGTCAGATTCCATTAGTACAAGGCAACGATATTTTCCAAATATCACAATCATGTTCAAGTCACAAAGCATTGAGACAAACATTAAGTTGAAACCAAGGGATTCAACAAGCATCACTTTATCCATGTGCTGATCCTTTGAGATTGCAACTCTACCTAGACCCAATACCTAGCTTTTACCAGTGTCAACAAATGTGATGTGACTCTTGTCAGATGGACGTAAGGTTGAGTCCATGAGAAGACTTCGATCACCAGTCATATGATTAGTGCATCCGCTGTCCAGAATCCATTCTGAAGCATGAGGTGTCATACCCTACAGTACAGCTAGGGGGATAGGCTTCACCAAGAGTATTGTGAAGCATAAACATTTGACGGGCAAGAGGATTATCAAAGCTCAGATCAAGATTAGGACTGATAGGATGATTGGCAAACGATTCAGGAACAAAATACATAGTGAGACCATTTGGGCATTTGATCTGGCACCCTACAAGATGTTTTAGGTCCCCAGCAATAGCATCAGACGCCTTTGATTTCCGGCTGGAGACCTTTTCCTACAGAATAAAGTTAATTCTTCTTAACCACCCACATCTTCAGGGCTGGCTTAGAAGCAATGAGTCTAAGTGCAGCATCTGAGAACTTCAGCTTTGAAGCCCTAGCAAATAGCCTTGCAGGAGGTGAATAGTACTCATATGAATAAGCAGAATAGTTCTTAGTTTTATGAACATAGCGGTTTGAAGAAACACGCTCATATTCATAAGTCTAAGTATGGTTTCCCGGCAAAACATTGGCGTTAGGGTGACTCAGGTGAGTCCTTTGTCTGTATGAAGACTTTGGACCATATGAAGCCTTTGGTCTGGGATTTGTCTTCTTCCTAGGTGGTGTCATGATGGCATTCACAGGAAGATTCTCAAGACAACTTTTGGGAACCCAGATCTTCTTCATAGGTGGCCCATTCCTGCAGTTAGTACCAATATACCTAGCAAACACTTCACCATTCTGATCCTTAAACAGTTTATAGTTTGCATCAAATGATTCATTAATGATAACAGGGTTAGCACAAGTGAAGCCAGATAAGGTGGATGGATCCACTGAAGGTCCCTTTGCAGCAACCCATGTGGTTTTGGGGTACTGCTCAGGCTTCCAGTAGGAGCCATGAACATTCATTTTCCTCTCGAACCCAACACCCTCTTTCTTATGGTTTCGGTTTCGAATATGCTTTTTGAGGACATCGCACAGTGTCTGATGCCCTTTGAGACTTTCGTATATCCCTGTTTCAAGCAATGTCTTCAACCTAGCATTTTCATCAGCAATAGTAGTGGTATCCTCAGCAGAGGGGTTAGTTACCACATCAGCAGTTGAAGATATTGCAACAGTAGCAGCAGTAGAACCACTACAAGAAATATGTCAACTTATGACCACCACTATTGGTCACTGAAAGGTCACAAATTTCCATTTATGACCTTTTTGTGACCAAAAACAGAAGGTCAAAAGCTGGGCGTCGTAAACTGACTATAGCGACCTTTCTTCTGGAATGGTCTAAGACGTTTACGACCAAAATATTCCTACTGTGGCGTTTTGGTCACTAGCAACCTCCTCAGGCCACGTAGGCATCCAGCGTGGCAAGCTGATGTGGCACAAGATTCAGCCCGGTCCAATTCAGTTTTCTACATGGGCCGAGCCCATTAATTCAGCCTTTTTATTGTTTTTTTCATGTGAATTTTTGGTCGGCTACATGGGCCACGCCCTACAATTCGGCCTTTTAATTTTCTAGGCCATGGCCCTTTTGCAAACCATTTCATTAGGCCTTTTTGTAAGGTTTTACAGAAATGCACAATATTCCAGCCCACTATTATTTGGGCTGTAGCATTTTTGATCCAGTAGACCATTTGGTCTTTTTATTATTCCCTGATTTCGAGTTTACACATTTGAACAGCAAACACTCAATAATTCTCTCAATTAAATGATTAAATTCAGAAACCATTCATCCAAATACACACAACAGCACATACAAGTCTGCACGTCCAACCTCAACTAAAACAAGCAAAAACAGATACACATCAACTAAAGTTGTTGTGCGCTTCCATCACAGCAGCAGCAACCTAAGCGACATTAGATCACCAAAAAGAAACAATGCCATCAACATGAGGCGGTAATCCAACTTCAACACTTTGTGAGGAGCAGCGCCACCGGGAGGATGCCGATCGCCTCTGCACGGCCACAGTCACAAATGAAATATTCAGAAATCAGTTGAACATAATTGACTACAAAAGAAATCAGAATTGAACAGAATTGTCATGCTTATCTACTTTCAGGAAAGTTAATACATATTTCCATGCTTGTCTATCAAAGAAATTGTATCAACTTAACACTTAGTCATGCATAAGTGTTTCACATCAAAAACATACAGCAGTGCAGACTCAAAATTGTATCAACTTAACACTTAGTCATGCATAAGCGTTTCACATCAAAAACAAACAAAATTTGGAGTAGGAAACTAAATCTCTAAATACTCCAGCTGCAAATACTGCTAACACTAATAGGCCAGTAGAAAATACTGTATTTTTGGAGTTTTAACAAATGTTCAGTAATTTATGGAGTACAGCAGCAACATCACGTTAAGAAAGTGAGCTAAATCATCACATTTTCAACTCTAAAGGTGCGGCAGGTCCTAACCCTATCATAGGCATACGCGCAAACAGGTGCATGACAGTGTTAAGTTTTATACAAGGATGTGGCTTATTGAAACTGAAAGTCCAAGTAAAAGTCGTCAAGAGCAAAAATAATGAAATGTTTAGTCCCAGGTTTGTGAACTACGCAGCAATTCTTTTAAACTTGTAATACGGAGGCTGAGTTAGTATGCAGAATGTCTGTAAGCTACAACATGGCCCATCCAAGCACAGCCCAACCCGTCAGCTACAAAGAGCATGAAATAAAAACAAAATACCATACTTAATTGGAGCTTTATTTTGGAGCCTGGGGGCCAAACAGGAATATCAAAGCAATTGCATCCAGATTCTATCTTCTGCAAATCACAATAAACTCCAGTCACATTGTGTAGTATCAAATATCAGCAACAATGCAGCAGCTGAAACCACTACCTTACTAATTTGTAGAAAACCTCATGATGTAATATAAACATCCAGATACAAACATGTATATAACTGCATATTGATGGATCTTGAAAGAAATAGTCCATATACACCAATAGACATCCATATACAAGCATGCATGTAACAGCAGAATATCTGCATATTGATGAATCATGCAAGAAATAGTCCATCTACACCTAAATTAGTAGTACTTGATAAAAAGGTATGCTAATAAGCTAGTTCTTAGATCCAAAACACACAAGGATATGATCCACACATGCATCGATCCTCATCGGACAGACCACAAAAGAAACATTTCAATTCACAAGCTTCTGTCATGTATAAGACATCCAGATAAAAACATGTAAACAACTGTATATCGATAAAATCATGAAAGAAACAGTCCATCTACATCTCAACTAATACTAGTACTTGATGAAAAGTAAGCTAATAAGCTAGTGTTGTTCCCTCGGTCCAAACACACAGAGATATGACCTACATGTGCATCAATCCCCATCAAACAGACCACAACAGAAAAACATTGCATTTCACAAACTTCTGTCATGCATAAGACATCCAGATACAAACTTGCATATAAGAGCAGCATATATAGATGAATCATGAAAGAAATAGTCTATCTACTCTCGATGGACACACTGCACAAGTCCATATACTTTAGGCATGTTATATATTGCGACTACACTTGGAATTCTATAACATAAATCCTAGTCATTCTCAAGGTGCAGGACAAAATGCAACACACATGCTAGAGAAAAATCACACAGAGCAAAGCAACAACCTTAAACAAACATCATTAGCGATAGTGCAGCAGATGCTAACTTTAGATGCTGCTCGGGTACATGAACACTCTGACCTTGCGCCCCTGCACACAACGCAAAGCAACAAACAGCCTCAGCAAAAAAGCACCATCAAGGAAACTAAGGGCGGGCAGGCACTGACCATGGACTCGACAGGGAGGTTGGACTTAAACTGGGCGCGGGCGATGCCGGAGTTGCCGTGCGGGCGGGTGATCTTGCCCCAGAGGCAGTGGTAGTGGGTGTCGTCCCTCTCGGATGTGGCCGTCGTCCTCCAGGAAGACGGCGCGGAGGTTGGAGGGGTCGTCCAGGAGCATCTTGGCCACCAGGTAGCCCACCACCAACCACGTCTGGAACTTGCGCGACTGCTTCCCGATGTACCGCCCCGTCTTGCCGTCGTAGTACTCAGGGAAGTCGTCCTTGGCCAGACACCTCTCCATCAGCTCCACCGCGTTGTGGGCGATGTGGCGCCGCCCCAGCTTCACGCTCACCGCCACCAGGAGCCACAGCAGCACTGCACAGTTTGCGCGCCCCATGGAAACAGGACAGCAGAGGGTAAGCTCATTGCCATATAGAAATGCAGCACATATATGGAAAGAAGAGCATACAATACATGGGCACAGATCCAAGGAGCTACTAATACTGAATGAACATAGATGCAGCGATAAATGGCAGCAACATGCATCAAACAACTGAAGCAGTTCACTATAAGATCATCTATATGAGCTAAACTACCAATTTCCTATCCTATGAAGGTTATTTGATTTCAGGACATTCATATATACACCATGGACAGGTATATACACCATGGAAAGGTAAAACAAATTCATGTGTTTTAGGGGGGCATGATAGCAGGGTGTCATAATCAGATTCCTGGAAATACTAATACTGTACACATCCCTTTTCTGAAGATAAATACCTAAAAAAACACCATAATCAGATACTATGCTACATTCAAACACAATATGATTGCCACACAGGTAGAGTAAGAGCTACTATGTCAAGACTGTAACTTAAACAAGGTTCCCAAAGGAATCATCCATAACTCAATCCTTGACAGCTAAGCTTGACCGAAGAGCTTCTCGCGCCGTGTCCCTGAAGCACGAGAGGGGGTCCGATCGGAACCTCGGCCGGCCGGCCAGGGCGGGAGGAAGGGGTTGGGGGGGAGTCCGTACCGGCGAGCAGAGCAGAGCGGAGGAGGCTTCTTCCGTCGCGGCGACACCTGACCACGCCACGTCCTCCTTGGTGTTCACCCCCTCGACCTGTGCCAGCGACGTGCTCTCGTACTGGTTCGACTTCGACCTGCAGATCAACCCCCACATCGCCATCAGCGCGCCGCCCAATCTCACCATGAAATGAATCGCCAGATCCGGCCAAGAACGGGGCTGCTCACCTCTTGAAGCCGAGGATGGTGCCCCGGACGTAGAGCCTGACACGCTGCCCCGTGCGTCCCTTCACCATGGTGGCTGCCGCCGCTTAGGGTTTCGACGGGATGGGGACACGGAGGGAGGGAGGCAGGGGGGAGAAGGCAGGCGAAGTGCGGGAGGCGATGGGTGGTGCGGCGGCGAGGGGAGGCGAGGCGATGAGGGGAGAGGGAGAGGGGAGGCGAGGCGGAGAGGGGAGAGGGAGAGGGGTGGCGGATCTGGATCTGGAGAGGGGTTGGGAGACGATGCTAGGGTTCGCGTGCGGGAGGGAGTTTCCTTTTTTTCAGACAAAGAGGGGGTGAGGGAGAAAGGGCTGCCGTCGGATCTGGATCTGGAGAGGAGCATCCGACGGTGCTGAAGGCACGATCCGCGTGACATGCTCATGGACCAATCAGAGCCCAGTACACGTTATGACCATCTAAATTGGTCTTAATCAATTAAAAATAAGATGTTGAATCATATAAACAGTTTTATGATATGAGAATTCAAAAAAATAAAAACATTCTCATTGTGTCAGCAAATGTGACCTAGTTTTTTAGGAAAACTAACAAACTTGGAATTGGAATAAGACAAATATCTTTAAAAAGTGTTATGAGAAATGAGTTTTTAGGGGGAAAATCATTTTCTATTTTCGGAGTGACAAAATTCTTTTTTTGTGAAGAATCTACCAAATATTTCTTTCAAAATGGCACCACGCCATTTTCCAAAACTATAAGACAACATTTTATGTACAATTGACCAAATCTTAAAATGTAAAATGCTTTTGATTCACCTCTCATCAAAAAGACAATCTATGTTTCAAAAAAGAATCCCTGAGCATTCTTTTTTTCTACTTTTTCACATGAAAAATTCAAAAAATGATCTCATATTGTGAACAAGGGTGCATATTGGAATGGCAAACAATGTTGCCTAAGGAAGTTTTCATTTTCGTTGGACGAAAAAACCATTTTCCATTTTCCGAGTGCCCGAAAGGAGGTTTTTTTGTGAAGGAACTACCAAATAATTGTTGCAAAATTGGACCAAATCATTTTTCTAAAATACTAGGCCATATATAATGCACAATTGACAAAATGGTTGGGTGAAAAAAGTTTAGATCCACCTCTGATGAAAAAGACAAATTGTCGTCGATTAAACCGAAACAGGTCAAATTTGAACTGTAGGTGCCTTATAGTTTGCTCTTTATTTTTTCCAAAAATCATTTCTAGGTACATAAGTATCTATTTAATCATAGAAACACCAAAAAAATTCCAAGATTCAACCACTAGCTAGGAACGGTCAAGCCCGCCGTTTTGACCGCATTTTGAAACGGGCATAAAAAATTCAAAAAAAATCAAAAAATTGGAAAACCTTCGCATTGTGTCATTATATGTGACCAAGTTTCCAGGAAAAATAATAAACTTGTAATACGGTAATTATTTTAAAAAAGTGTTCTCAGAAATGAGCTATCAAGTGTGAAGATTCATGGCTTTCAAGCCAAATGATCAATCTTATGGCCACATTCATGGCATAGTTTGTTCAAATGATCTCATATTGTGCACAAGGGTGCATATTGGAATGGCAAACAATGTTGCCTAAGGAAGTTTTCATTTTCGTTGGACGAAAAAACCATTTTCCATTTTCCGAGTGCCCGAAAGGAGGTTTTTTTGTGAAGGAACTACCAAATAATTGTTGCAAAATTGGACCAAATCATTTTTCTAAAATACTAGGCCATATATAATGCACAATTGACAAAATGGTTGGGTGAAAAAAGTTTTGATCCACCTCGATGAAAAAGACAAATTGTAAATCGATTCGGTTGGAAGCGGGTCAAATTTGAACTGTAGCTGCCTCATAGTTTGCTCTTTATTTTTTCCAAAAATCATTTCTAGGTACATAAGTATCTATTTAATCATAGAAACACCAAAAAAATTCCAAGATTCAACCACTAGCTAGGAACGGTCAAGCCCGCCGTTTTGACCGCATTTTGAAACAGGCATAAAAATTCAAAAAATCAAAAATTGGAAAACCTTCGCATTGTGTCATTATATGTGACCAAGTTTCCAGGAAAAATAATAAACTTGTAATACGGTAATTATTTTAAAAAAGTGTTCTCAGAAATGAGCTATCAAGTGTGAAGATTCATGGCTTTCAAGCCAAATGATCAATCTTATGGCCACATTCATGGCATAGTTTGTTCAAATGATCTCATATTGTGCACAAGGGTGCATATTGGAATGGCAAACAATGTTGCCTAAGGAAGTTTTCATTTTCGTTGGACGAAAAAACCATTTTCCATTTTCCGAGTGCCCGAAAGGAGGTTTTTTTGTGAAGGAACTACCAAATAATTGTTGCAAAATATAACCAAATCATTTTTCTAAAATACTAGGCCATATATAATGCACAATTGACAAAATGGTTGGGTGAAAAAAGTTTTGATCCACCTCTGATGAAAAAGACAAATTGTCGTCGATTCAGTTGGAAACGGGTCAAATTTGAACTGTAGCTGCCTCATAGTTTGCTCTTTATTTTTTCCAAAAATCATTTCTAGGTACATAAGTATCTATTTAATCATAGAAACACCAAAAAAATTCCAAGATTCAACCACTAGCTAGGAACGGTCAAGCCCGCCGTTTTGACCGCATTTTGAAACAGGCATAAAAATTCAAAAAATCAAAAATTGGAAAACCTTCGCATTGTGTCATTATATGTGACCAAGTTTCCAGGAAAAATAATAAACTTGTAATACGGTAATTATTTTAAAAAGTGTTCTCGAAATGAGCTATCAAGTGTGAAGATTCATGGCTTTCAAGCCAAATGATCAATCTTATGGCCACATTCATGGCATAGTTTGTTCAAATGATCTCATATTGTGCACAAGGGTGCATATTGGAATGGCAAACAATGTTGCCTAAGGAAGTTTTCATTTTCGTTGGACGAAAAACCATTTTCCATTTTCCGAGTGCCCGAAAGGAGGTTTTTTGTGAAGGAACTACCAAATAATTGTTGCAAAATTGGAACAAATCATTTTCTAAAATACTAGGCCATATATAATGCACAATTGACAAAATGGTTGGGTGAAAAAGTTTTGATCCACCTCGATGAAAAAGACAAATTGTAAATCGATTCAGCTTGGAAACAGGTCAAATTTGAACTGTAGCTGCCTCATAGTTTGCTCTTTATTTTTCCAAAAATCATTTCTAGGTACATAAGTATCTATTTAATCATAGAAACACCAAAAAATTCCAAGATTCAACCACTAGATAGGAACGGTCAAGCCCGCCGCTTTGACCGCATTTTGAAACAGGCATAAAAATTCAAAAAATCAAAAAATTGGAAAACCTTCGCATTGTGTCACTATATGTGACCAAGTTTCCAGGAAAAATAATAAACTTGTAATACGGTAATTATTTTAAAAAAGTGTTCTCAGAAATGAGCTATCAAGTGTGAAGATTCATGGCTTTCAAGCCAAATGATCAATCTTATGGCCACATTCATGGCATAGTTTGTTCAAATGATCTCATATTGTGCACAAGGGTGCATATTGGAATGGCAAACAATGTTGCCTAAGGAAGTTTTCATTTTCGTTGGACGAAAAAACCATTTTCCATTTTCCGAGTGCCCGAAAGGAGGTTTTTTTGTGAAGGAACTACCAAATAATTGTTGCAAAATTGGACCAAATCATTTTTCTAAAATACTAGGCCATATATAATGCACAATTGAAAAATGGTTGGGTGAAAAAGTTTTGATCCACCTCGATGAAAAAGACAAATTGTAAATCGATTCGCTTGGAACAGGTCAAATTTGAACTGTAGCTGCCTCATAGTTTGCTCTTTATTTTTTCCAAAAATCATTTCTAGGTACATAAGTATCTATTTAATCATAGAAACACCAAAAAAATTCCAAGATTCAACCACTAGCTAGGAACGGTCAAGCCCGCCGTTTTGACCGCATTTTGAAACGGGCATAAAAAATTCAAAAAAAATCAAAAAATTGGAAAACCTTCGCATTGTGTCACTATATGTGACCAAGTTTCCAGGAAAAATAATAAACTTGTAATACGGTAATTATTTTAAAAAAGTGTTCTCAGAAATGAGCTATCAAGTGTGAAGATTCATGGCTTTCAAGGCAAATGATCAATCTTATGGCCACATTCATGGCATAGTTTGTTCAAATGATCTCATATTGTGCACAAGGGTGCATATTGGAATGGCAAACAATGTTGCCTAAGGAAGTTTTCATTTTCGTTGGACGAAAAAACCATTTTCCATTTTCCGAGTGCCCGAAAGGAGGTTTTTTTGTGAAGGAACTACCAAATAATTGTTGCAAAATTGGAACAAATCATTTTTCTAAAATACTAGGCCATATATAATGCACAATTGACAAAATGGTTGGGTGAAAAAAGTTTTGATCCACCTCTGATGAAAAAGACAAATTGTCGTCGATTCAGTTGGAAACGGGTCAAATTTGAACTGTAGGTGCCTTATAGTTTGCTCTTTATTTTTTCCAAAAATCATTTCTAGGTACATAAGTATCTATTTAATCATAGAAACACCAAAAAAATTCCAAGATTCAACCACTAGCTAGGAACGGTCAAGCCCGCCGTTTTGACCGTATTTTGAAACGGGCATAAAAAATTCAAAAAAAATCAAAAAATTGGAAAACCTTCGCATTGTGTCATTATATGTGACCAAGTTTCCAGGAAAAATAATAAACTTGTAATACGGTAATTATTTTAAAAAAGTGTTCTTTAAATGAGCTATCAAGTGTGAAGATTCATGGCTTTCAAGCAAAATGATCAATCTTATGGCCACATTCATGGCATAGTTTGTTCAAATGATCTCATATTGTGCACAAGGGTGCATATTGGAATGGCAAACAATGTTGCCTAAGGAAGTTTTCATTTTCGTTGGACGAAAAACCATTTTCCATTTTCCGAGTGCCGAAAGGAGGTTTTTTTGTGAAGGAACTACCAAATAATTGTTGCAAAATTGGACCAAATCATTTTTCTAAAATACTAGGCCATATATAATGCACAATTGACAAAATGGTTGGGTGAAAAAAGTTTTGATCCACCTCTGATGAAAAAGACAAATTGTAAATCGATTCGAGCTTGGAAACGGGTCAAATTTGAACTGTAGCTGCCTCATAGTTTGCTCTTTATTTTTTCCAAAAATCATTTCTAGGTACATAAGTATCTATTTAATCATAGAAACACCAAAAAAATTCCAAGATTCAACCACTAGCTAGGAACGGTCAAGCCCGCCGCTTTGACCGCATTTTGAAACAGGCATAAAAATTCAAAAAATCAAAAAATTGGAAAACCTTCGCATTGTGTCATTATATGTGACCAAGTTTCCAGGAAAAATAATAAACTTGTAATACGGTAATTATTTTAAAAAAGTGTTCTCAGAAATGAGCTATCAAGTGTGAAGATTCATGGCTTTCAAGGCAAGTGATCAATCTTATGGCCACATTCATGGCATAGTTTGTTCAAATGATCTCATATTGTGCACAAGGGTGCATATTGGAATGGCAAACAATGTTGCCTAAGGAAGTTTTCATTTTCGTTGGACGAAAAAACCATTTTCCATTTTCCGAGTGCCCGAAAGGAGGTTTTTTTGTGAAGGAACTACCAAATAATTGTTGCAAAATTGGACCAAATCATTTTTCTAAAATACTAGGCCATATATAATGTACAATTGACAAAATGGTTGGGTGAAAAAAGTTTTGATCCACCTCTGATGAAAAAGACAAATTGTAAATCGATTCAGCTTGGAAACGGGTCAAATTTGAACTGTAGCTGCCTCATAGTTTGCTCTTTATTTTTTCCAAAAATCATTTATAGGTACATAAGTATCTATTTAATCATAGAAACACCAAAAAAATTCCAAGATTCAACCACTAGCTAGGAACGGTCAAGCCCGCCGTTTTGACCGCATTTTGAAACGGGCATAAAAAATTCAAAAAAAACCAAAAAATTGGAAAACCTTCGCATTGTGTCATTATATGTGACCAAGTTTCCAGGAAAAATAATAAACTTGTAATACGGTAATTATTTTAAAAAAGTGTTCTCAGAAATGAGTTATCAAGTGTGAAGATTCATGGCTTTCAAGGCAAATGATCAATCTTATGGCCACATTCATGGCATAGTTTGTTCAAATGATCTCATATTGTGCACAAGGGTGCATATTGGAATGGCAAACAATGTTGCCTAAGGAAGTTTTCATTTTCGTTGGACGAAAAAACCATTTTCCATTTTCCGAGTGTGCCGAAAGGAGGTTTTTTGTGAAGGAACTACCAAATAATTGTTGCAAAATTGGACCAAATCATTTTCTAAAATACTGGGCCATATATAATGCACAATTGACAAAATGGTTGGGTGAAAAAGTTTTGATCCACCTCGATGAAAAAGACAAATTGTAAATCGATTCGCTTGGAAACGGGTCAAATTTGAACTGTAGCTGCCTCATAGTTTGCTCTTTATTTTTTCCCAAAATCATTTCTAGTTACATAAGGACCTATTTAATCATAAATACATGGTTTGGTGGCGATACGTCGAGGTTTGGGCGGTGGCCGAGGGCCCCAACTCTAGAGCGCCAGAACTCAAGATGTTCGCCAAGCGTGGTCACCGCGTGACCGTGGCGTTGCCTTGTGTTCTGGGCGGCCTAGGCATGTCTAGTGGGTTGGGCACTCCCCAGGTTGGTGCTAGGAAGAAAATTACAACATAAGATTCTCACGAGGAGACCGATCGATGCTCAAACATGAATTAGCAGCCAAGTGTTTGATTAGCGGTACGGGAAATGTACATGGCTAATGGGCGTGAGTTTTGGCTGAGGATGATCAGTTACTAAGAAGACCATTTTCACAAATTTTCAGCTCAAAAGGAGGAGCCTAGGTGGTACTTTCTTTGCAAACCACCACACTGGACATAAATACGAATGTTGAAGCTCGGCTCAAAATAATGAATGGATTGAGCTGGAATTTGGTGGAGGATGGTTATTTGGGCATATGAAAGCACTGTAGAAAATGGATACTATTTGGACATGCCAAAGTGGTACTTCCTTCACAAACTGTTACTCTGAACAGAATAGGAAAATGAATATTTTTGAATTATTTTTGAACTAGGCAAGGAAGGTTTTTACATATTTGACGAAGATATGACCCAAAGAATTTATGAGATTTTTTTGGGAATTTTGGGAATGACAAAAATATAGGTTGCTTCACAACCTAGGGCAAAACTGCCACATGGACATGACACATAGGCAAAGCCGATGAGGTGGCGCCTAGTCATAGCAACCCACCACAATTTACAAGGCTATGACCATCTATATTGGTCGTTAACAACTAGAAATAAGGCAGCGGACTAGCACTGTTAGCTTTATGACCATTTCATGTAAGGAAATTATGACCTTTCTGACTAAAATGGTCGCAATGGTTTAGGGTTTGGAGCCCCTCGAACAGCTTTTGACCAATTGGTCTCAAATGGTCATAAATCTATGACCAATTCTTCCAGGGTCACTGACAGAAGGTCATAAGTTGACATATTTCTTGTAGTGAACATTCAACAACAGAAGTAGCGTTATCACGCTCAAGGTATTTTAGACATGGTGGTTCAAATCCTTCCTGAGCGGAACTGATCTGTTGAGCGCGAAGTGACTCATTCTCCTTTTGAAGATCTTCATGAGCCGCTCTCAATTTATCAAGCTCTTGCTTCCTTTGAAGATAATCATAGGAGAGCTTTTCATGAGTGGTTGAGACCGTTTCATGACGACTTTCAAGTTCCTGGTACTTAACATGAAGATTTTTTATGTCTTCAATTAAGGACTGAGAACGGGTCATTTCAGCGTCCAATAGGTCATCGCTTTTGTCTAACAGTTTTTGAGTATGTTCCATAGCTTTCTGTTGTTCAGTTGCAATTTTAGCAAGTGTTTTGTAACTGGGTTTGGATTCACAATCAGAGTCATCTTCACTAGATGTTTGAAAGTAAGCATCGTGTGATTTTACCTTGGCACCACATGCCATGAAGCAGTAGGTGGGAGTAGAGTCGTCCTTGTCATTACCTTCAGCGTTGGTGACGGAGCCATTGTCTTTAGTGTTGAAGATGGACTTGGCAACGTAGGCTATAGCTAGAGCCAGACTTGCAACGCCAGGGTCGGACTCCTCCTCAGACTCCACCTCTGCCTCCTCAGAAGCAGACTCCTCCTCTGAATCCATCTCCTTGCCAACAAAAGCACGAGCCTTGCCAGATGAGCTCTTCTTATGAGATGAAGACTTGGAAGAAGACTCTGAGGATTTCTTCTTCTTCTTGTCATCAGAATGATATTCTTTTCTCTTCTTCTTCTTCTTCTTCTTCTTCTTGTTCTCATTGTCCCAATGTGGACACTCAGAGATGTAGTGTCCTGGCTTCTTGCACTTGTGACATATTCTCTTCTTGTAGTCATGAGTGGAAGCTTCATCATTTCTTGAGCTGGATCGTGAAGACTTTCGGAAGCCCTTCTTCTTAGTGAATTTCTGGAACTTCTTCACAATCATAGCAAGTTCCTTTCCAATGTCTTCAGGATCATCAGAACTGCAGTCAGATTCTTCTTCAGATGAGGAAACAACTTTTGCCTTCAAAGCACGAGTTCGGCCGTAGTTGGGACCATAGATATCTCTTTTCTCAGATAGTTGGAACTCATGTGTGTTGAGCCTCTCAAGTATATCAGACGGATCGAGTGTCTTGAAGTCAGGGCGTTCTTGTATCATGAGGGCAAGGGTGTCGAACGAGCTATCAAGTGATCTTAGTAGTGTCTTGACGATTTCATGCTTGGTGATCTTAGTGGCGTCAAGAGCACGAAGCTCATTTGTGATGTCAGTGAGCCGATCAAACGTGAGCTGGACGTTCTCATTGTCGTTTCTCTTGAAGCGGTTGAAGAGGTTGCAAAGAACACTGATCCTTTGATCTCTCTGGGTTGAGACGCCTTCATTGACCTTTGAGAGCTAGTCCCAGACTAGCTTCAACGTTTCCAGAGCACTCACACGGCCATACTGTCCTTTGGTCAGATGACCACAGATGATGTTCTTGGCAGTAGAATCCAGTTGAATGAACTTCTTCACATCAGCAGGGGTGACACCTTCACCAGTCGTGGGAACGCCATTCTTGACGACATACCAGAGGTCGACATCAATGGCTTCAAGATGCATACGCATCTTATTCTTCCAGTAGGGATATTCAGTTCCATCGAAGACGGGGCAAGCAGCGGAGACTTTGATTATCCCTGTAGTCGACATAGCTAAAACTCCAGGTGGTTAAACCGAATCACATAGAACAAGGGAGTACCTTGCTCTGGTACCAATTGAAAGTGCTAGTTATCGACTAGAGAGGGGGTGAATAGGCGATTTTTATGAAAGTCTTCAAAACATGAGAGTTTCAAAGACAAACAATAGAAATGAACCTATTTATATGCAGCGGAAGGTAGACTACACTAAGCAAGCCATAGTCAAGTATGCAATGAAGTGAAAACACGAAGACTAATAGCAACTAGGTAGTAAAGATCAGGATGGAAGATAGTATGAAGCCAAACAATGATAGTAGGCACACAGTGGAGTCAAACAGGTAGTGCAAGCAGGCAATGACTTCACGAAGACAAACTGTAAGTAAAGAGAGGGAGAGGATAGAACCAATCACTTGGTGAGGACACATGATTTGTTGGACCAGTTCCAGTTGCTGTGACAACTGTACGTCTAGTTAGGGAGGCTGAGATTCAACTCAGAAGACCGCGTCTTCACCTTATTCCCCTTGAGCTAAGGACACCCAGTCCTCGCCCAATTACTCTGGTAAGTCTTCAAGGAAGACTTCCAAACCTTCACAGACTTCGTTCACCGGCGATCCACAATGACTCTTGGATGCTCAGAACGCGTCGCCTAACCGGCTGGAGGATTCACAGTCCTCAAGTGTAACAAGTCTTGAGTTCTGCGACGTAAAGACTTGATGATGCCTAACACTCTTTGGCTCTGGGTGTTTGGGCTTTGTCCTCGCAAGGATTTCTCTCTCTCAAAAGCTTCGGAGGTGGGTTGCTCTCAAACGACAAAAGCCGCGCACTAACTCTAAGCAGCCACCAATTTATGGTGTAGGGGGCGGGCTATTTATAGCCACTAGGCAACCCGACCTGATTTGTCCGAAATGACCCTGGGTCACTAAGGAACTGACACGTGTTCCAACGGTCAGATTTCAAACACACGCGGCAACTTTACTTGGGATACAAGTCAAGCTGACTCATCCAGCTCTGGATAAGATTTGTTCTCATAGTCTTCGCTCGAAGACATAGGATTTGGTTGAGCATCACTTCAGTCACTCTGACTTTGTTCACTGGGACCCCACTTAACAGTACGGTGGTTCCTATGACTCAACAAAGAAGAAAAGGAAACAACGAAACAAGTAAGTCTTCGCGCTTCATAGTCTTCACGCAATGCCTTCTCTTGTCATAGTCTTCAATGTGAATATCTTCACATACCACCATTGTCTTCAATGTCTTCATACATTTTTAGGGGTCATCTCCGGTAGGTAAACCGAATCAATGAGGGACTACTACCTGTGTTATCCTGCAATTCTCACAAACATATTTGTCCCTCAACCAGGTTTCTCGGCAATACTCCAAAACCAACTAGGGGTGGCACTAGATGCACTTACAGGAACCCTACTAACAAGCTGAGCTCTCTAAGAAAACAATCAACAAATATGTAGTCCCAATATGTAGATAGGGCCAACAAGCCCATAGCATGATCACATAGTTCAAACTAGGAAGAACTTAACAATACAATAGATAGAAAACTTAATAGTAGAACTTAAGAAAAGGGCCAACAAGCCCATAGCAACTCCAACATAGTTCAATTACAACTTAACATAACATAGACTAAAAAAAGATAGAGGGTTTAGAACCCTAGCCGCCGCCTTCTCCACCTCGCTCCTCCTCCGGGCGCCCTTTTCACTGCTCCTCCGGGGCGTTGTCGATGAGGTACGGAAGAGTGTGCATGCGTGCCGCGGTGGGGAAGATTTTGGTGTACTCCGTGAACCTGTTGTGGGTGGTGAAAGCGATGAACTCGGAGCCACACCAAAACACCCGACCGAGGAGGTAGAAGGCATCGAATGTGTTGGTGAAGTGGGCAAGGAGAGCAACCACCACCCGGTTTTGAATGACCTCCTCGACGCGGAACATCGTTGGAGATCCCCGCGGGAGGTGGTGGTAGCCGGACGCGAGGAAGAACTCGGTGAAGTTCCTTGCGGTCCTCAGCCTTGATATCGCCCACACACGTAGTGTGCGATTAACGTACACGCCGGTAGGGTAGAGCCTCTCCGGCACGGTGCGTGGGAAGCGGTAGGTTGGTCCGGTGTACTGCATGGTTGAGGGGTGTGCAGAAGAAGGAGAAGGGGTCGAAGAGCAAGAAGGGTAGATGGATGAGGGATGGCAGAGGCAAAGGGTGGGAGATGGCAGAGGAAAATGTGGGCAAAACATCCAAGAAAGGCCAGAAGGCTGCTCCGAAGGAAGGGGGAAGGCGGCACAGAAGACATATGTTGATGAAGAGGAAGAGGATGATAAACCAGCAAAACGAAGAGCCAAGGGGTGGCTTAAATGGCCGTAGTACTACATGTTATTTGGCCGTGGCAATAATGGGGTCAAATGTGGGAAACAGTGGTTTGAAAAGAAGAAAAAGAAGCTAATTGCACGTGTGGGAATCCGTGGTCATATATATTATATGAACAAAAGGAGACAATTTTTGAAGGGCTTGTGGCCATTTTGCATGATAAAAATAAATTTGGCCCTTATAAATTTGGTCATTTTGCATGATAAAAAAAGATAGAGGGCTTGTGGCCATTATACAAGGTATACAAATGCAAAATGGCCCATTTTTAATAGTTTGTGGCCATTTTGCATGATAAAAATAAATTTGGCCCTTATAAATTTGGTCATTTTGCATTTGTATAGAACAAAAAGAACTAAATGTTTCTACACAATGTCAATTGTTGTGTAATTTCAAACGATGCAAAAAAAGAGCCAACACGTTCACAAAAAATAGAGCCAGCACATTCAAAAACAACGCAATTCGACGGCCTAACCAGAGCTTGGTTTCCTTTCGGGCCAAATAACAACGTTTTTTTCGCGGAGTCAGCAGTGGGTGAGCAGCCGAGCACAACCAACAGGATCGCCTCTCGCGGATCGCCCCACGATCCAACGACGCGGAGCCGTCCTTGTGATCCAATGGCCCGGAGCCTGCACGCAGCTTGCCCACCGAATTCATCCTAGAAGACCACATCTGAGGGTTGTCGCTTGGCGCCAGGGTATGATCGGACGACAGCCGTTCGGAGCTAGGGTTAGGCGAAACCCCGCAGGGTTTAGAGGGGTTTTGAGCTGGTTAACTGGGTTACGAAAGCTTTGATCGAGCATAACTAATTTAACAAAATTGAAAAAAAATGAAACCTTAGCCGTTCGTCGTTTCATAAGACACACTAACGATGAAAAAAAATACTAAACTTGGTCTATGGTCATTTTCATGAAAAAAAACCCTAGCTGGCACGATCGAGTTCAAATGAGCACCATTAATTTAAAAAAATCAAAAAAATATGAAACCTGCGCACAATGTTGTCTTATGTGACATGTTACCAACCAAAAATCACAAACTTGGTCTATGGTCATTTTCATGAGAAAACCTTCACACATATGAGCTATCACCTACAAGATTTGTTCAATGAGATGAGGTAGGGTTACCTTCTGTTTTTGAAAAATTAAAAAAAAAATAAAAAAATTCACCAAAGCTTTATTTCAAAGTGAATAAGAAGGATCTGAACTTAGTTTTCCATTTTCATATTTTAAATGTGTTTTTAATAGTTTTTATATTAAAGCATATTTTTCAAAAGAAAATGTAAAAATATGAAGATTTATTCAAAAAATAGTGAGACTTCGAACCTACACTATATAGATTGAATAGGTGTTAATAAAAACATTTGACTCACTTAGAGTAGGTCCAAAAAACTTGATACAAATGGTCTGTTTACCCTAGCCTGGGAGCTCATTTGGAGCACATTTCTCAAATTCAAATTTCTTTGACCTTCTCTAAATCACCTCAAATCTTGCACACATGATCTCCTACACAAATATGGATAGTTTGCCAAGGTTTTATTCTTTTGCATTTTCTTGAATTTATATTGTCCTGTCGAATGTCAGTTCAAAAAAATCGGATAATGAAACATGCTGGTAGGAAAAAGCATGCATTTGATTTGATTAATAAACATGAGACTGTGTGATCAGTGAAGCAACACTGAAGTGATCAGTGAACCAACACTGAAACAACATGTCTGATCAGTGAGGCAACACTGAAAGAACATGTGTGATCATTGCAGCACCTAAACTCATAGTTCACAACATCTAAACAGAACTAACCATACACCATAGGCAAATGTAAGGATAGACAAATATAGATAGAATAATACATTACTAGCATCACCATAGATTCAGTTCACACCATAAACAGCCACATTCAGTTTACCAAAAGTAACCGGACCCAAAGTAACCCAAAAGATAAAGATTCAGTTCACAGCATCACATCATCACATCACGCCAGACTCAGGGCCTTCGCGAGCGCAGCATACTGCCCCCTGATCCTGTAGTCCTCCCCGTGGATTGCTACATCCTCTACATGAGACAAAAGGTGATCGAAGTGGCCATCCTTTGGCTTTGGCTTGGTGGTGCAGTAAGGGCAGTGCCACTTCTTGATCCTGCGGTTGTAGAAGGAAGCAACTCCCTTGGCCTTGATCTTCTCCACCTCCTTGGCTGTGAAAGACGCGACATTGCCTTTGTACATATCATCTCCAGAATCATACTGCACACATGAATGAATTGCATTAATACATTATAAATTCATATACACCATGTCAAAGGAACTAAATGAACAAGGGATAGGCTTACCTCATATTCTTTGTCGTCACTAAACTCTGGATCGTACGGGTCGTAGTTCGCCAGCTTCCTCTCTCTCCCTCCCAACCATCATCCTCCTGAATATACAATTACATCCATCACTAGTAGCCAATTGAAAATTTAGATATGCACACATGACGCATTGATCATAGGGCTAATATACTCCCAATATGATATTCAAAACCCCAACCCGAGTAGCATTCAAAAACAAATCTAATATAACTACATATGACATTCAAAACCCCAATATGACATTCAAATAACACATTGATCATTGGTCATGCACACACATTGAACAACAGAGATAATATATCTACATATTATGGACAAATTTATATACTAATGAATCAAATAACTTCTTAATCAATGGATTTCATTTGGGCATATGACATTCAAAACCCCAAATCTAAGTAGCATTCAAAAACAAATGTAATAGGGACCCAATCTAATAAGCATACATGTCTGTAGCATTAAAAAACCCAATCTGTGAGCATTAAAAACAAATCTAATAAGCATACATCTGTGTAGCATTGAAGCACATCTAATAAACAGATCTATCTAGCATTTTTGCGACGAATTTATCCAACAAACCCTACTACAAAAAATCCCCATTCCCCCAATACAGAAAACCCCGACCCATCCGTCAAACCAACAACTTTAACCATCTGAACTATATGAATCCACAATCTAACTGATCCAACTAACTCTACAAGCTAATATCCTAAAGCAAAGCAAGTGCAAATACCTCCTGCTCCTTGCCAGGCTGCGCATCGGTGGTATCAGGATGGACTGCGCCGCTCGACGCCGTCACCTTCTGCAGCGCTGAGGCGGAGCCCCCCACCTCCTTCTCCACATCCGCAGCGATTGCGAGTTTCGCCGCACCGCCGTGGACGCCGCCGACATCCACGGTCACCGCGCCCTGCAGCTCGACCACATCTCCGGTCGCTGCGCCGGTGTCGCCACGGGCTTCGGCCATCTCCAGGCAGATGGAAGCGATGAAGGTGAGGAAGAGGATGCGGTGGGGGAGAGCGAGACGGCGCGGTGGAGGCAGTGGAGGAGAGCGAGACGACGCCGGTGGGGGAGAGGAAGACGATACGACAGGGAGGGGATTTGGGGGAAAATGGTAGGGGGCGATGGAGGTGGTTGCCCCTCTTTGTACGATGGGACGTTTCGAGCATGTCCCATGGACACGTGCTACCCCACGACCGCGGTCAGTTGCATGCTGTTGGGGAACGTAGTAATTTCAAAAATTTTCCTACGATCACGCAAGACCATGGTGATGGCATAGCAACGAGAGGGGAGAGTGTCCGCCCACGCACTCGTGAGACCGAAAGCGAAGCGTTATAACAACGCTGTTGATGTAGTCGACGCCTTCACGATCCGACCGATCCAAGCACCGAACGACGGCACCTCCGAGTTCGCACACGCTCAGCTCGATGACGATCCCGGACCGATCCAGCAAAGTGTCGGGGATGAGTTCCACAAGACGACGGCGTGCAGGACGATGTTGATGCTCCACCGACGCAGGGCTTCGCCTAAGCTCCATGACGATATGACTTCTCCGGCGCAGGCTTCGCCTAAGCTCCGCGATGATATGACCAAGTGGAATATGGTGGAAGGGGCACCGACACGGCTAAGGAAAGATCCGTAGATCAACTTGTGTGTCATGGGGTGCCCCTTGCCCCAGATATAAAGGAGCCAAGGGGTGCGGCCAGCCTTGGGAGGCGCGCCGAGGAGTCCTACTCCCACGGAGTAGGACTCCCCCTGTCCTAGTTGGAGTAGGATTGGGGAGGGGAAGAGGAAGGCGCCCCCTCTCCTTGTCCTATTCGGACTAGAGGGGGGGGGCGCAGCCCACCTGGCCGGCCCTTCCTCTTCTCCTTGTGGCCCATGAAGGCCCATATACCCCCGGGGTTCCGTAACCCCGGTGTTCCATAACTTCCTGCTTTCACTCGGAACCCTTCCAAGTCCAAACATAGGCTTCCAATATATCAATCTTTATGTCTCGACCATTTGAGACTCCTCGTCATGTCCGTGATCACATCGGGACTCAACAAAACTTCGTGCATCAATACTTATAAACTCATAATGAACTGTCATCGAACGTAGCGTGCGGACCCTACGGGTTCGAGAACTATGTAGACATGACCTAGAACCATTCTCGGTCAATAACCAATAGCGGAACCTGGATGCCCATATTGGTTCCTACATATTCTACGAAGATCTTTATCGGTCAAACCGCATAACGACATACGTTGTTCCTTTGTCATCGGTATGTTACTTACCCGAGATTCGATCGTCGGTATCCAATACCTAGTTCAATCTCGTTATCGGTAAGTCTCTTTACTCGTTCCGTAATACATCATCTCACAACTAACTCATTAGTTGTAATGCTTGCAAGGCTTAAGTGATGTGTATTACCGAGAAGGCCTAGAGATACCTCTCCGACAATCGGAGTGACAAAACCTAATCTCAAATACGCCAACCCAACAAGTACCTTTGGAGACACCTGTAGTACTCCTTTATAATCACCCGATTCGTTGTGACGTTTGGTAGTACCAAAGTGTTCCTCCGTAAACGGAGTTGCATAATCTCATAGTTATAGGAACATGTATGGGTCATGAAGAAAGCATTAACATACTAAACGATCAAGTGTTAAGCTAACGGAATGGGTCATGTCAATCAGATCATTCAACTAATGATGTGACCTTGTTATTCAAATAACAACTCCTTGTTCATGGTTAGGAAACATAACCATCTTTGATTAACAAGCTAGTCAAGTAGAGGCATACTAGTGACATACTGTTTGTCTATATATTCACACATGTATTATGTTTCCGGTTAATACAATTCTAGCATGAATAATAAACATTTATCATGATATAAGGAAATAAATAATAACTTTTATTATTGCCTCTAGGGCATATTTCCTTCATCTCCCACTTGCACTAGAGTCAATAATCTAGATTACAAAGTAATGATCCTAACACCCATGGAGTCTTGGTGCTGATCATGTTTTGCTCGTGGAAGAGGCTTAGTCAACGGTCTGCAACATTCAGATCCGTATGTATTTTGCAAATCTCTATGTCTCCCACTTGGACTTGGTCCCGAATGGAATTGAAGCGTCTCTTGATATGCTTGGTCCTCTTGTGAAATCTGGATTCCTTTGCCAAGGCAATTGCACCAAGATTGTCACAGAAGATCTTCATCGGTCCCGATGCACTAGGTATGACACCTAGATCGGAAATGAACTCTTTCATCCAGACTCCTTCATTTGCTGCTTCAAGCAGCTATGTACTCCGCTTCACATGTAGATCCCGCCACGACGCTTTGTTTAGAACTGCACCAACCGACAGCTCCACCGCTTAATAAAAACACGATCCGGTTTGCGATTTAGAATCGTCCGGATCAGTGTCAAAGCTTGCATCGACGTAACCATTTACGACTAGTTCTTTGTCACCTCCATATATGAGAAACATATCCTTAGTCCTTTTCGGTATTTCAGATGTTCTTGACCGCTGTCCGATGATCCATTCTGGATTACTTTGGTACCTTCCTGCCAAGCTTACAGCTAAGCATACGTCAGTCTGGTACACAGCATTGCATACATGATAGAGCCTATGGCTGAAGCATAGGAACATCTTTCATTTCTCTCTATCTTCTGCTGTGGTCGGGCATTGAGTCGACTCAATCTTACACCTTGCAACACAGGTAAAAACCTTTCTTTGCCTGATCCATTTTGAACTTTTTCAAAACTTTATCAAGGTATGTGCTTTGTGAAAGTCCAATTAAGCGCCTTGATCTATCTCTATAGATCTTGATGCCCAATATGTAAGCAGCTTCACCGAGGTCTTTCATTGAAAAACTTTTATTCAAGTATCCTTTTATGCTATCCAGAAATTCTATATCATTTCCAATTAATAATATGTCGTCCACATATAATATTAGAAATGCTACTGAGCTCCCACTCACTTTCTTGTAAATACAGGCTTCTCCAAAAGTCTGTACAAACCCATATGCTTTGATCACACTATCAAAGCGCTTATTCCAACTCCGAGAGGCTTGCACGGACCATAAATTGATCGTTGGAGCTTGCACACTTTGTTAGCACCCTTTGGATCGACAAAACCTTCTGGTTGCATCATATACAACTCTTCTTCTAGAAATCCATTCAAGAATGCAGTTTTACATCCATTTGCCAAATTTCATAATCATAAAATGCGGCAATTGCTAACATGATTCGGACAGACTTAAGCATCGCCACGGGTGAGAAAGTCTCATCGTAGTCAACCCCTTGAACTTGTCGAAAACCTTTCGCAACAAGTCGAGCTTTGTAGACAGTTATATTACCATCGTCGGTCTTCTTCTTAAAGATCCATTTATTTTCAATGGCTTGCCGATCATCGGCAAGTCAACCAAAGTCCATACTTTGTTCTCATACATGGATCCCATCTCAGATTTCATGGCTTCCAGCCATTTTACGAATCTGGGCTCACCATCGCTTCTTCATAGTTCGTAGGTTCGCCATGGTCAAGTAACATGACTTCCGAATAAGATTACCGTACCACTCAGTGCGTATTTCACTCTGGTTGACCTCACGAAGTTCAGAGTAACTTGATTTGAAGCTTCATGATCATCATCATTAGTTTCCTCACTAATTGGTGTAGTTGTCACAGAACCATTTCTTGTGATGAACTACTTTCCAATAAGGGAGCAGATACTGATTATCTCATCAAGTTCTACTTTCCTCCCACTCACTTCTTTCGAGAGAAACTCCTTCTCTAGAAAGGATCCGAATTTAGCAACGAAAATCTTGCCTTCAGATCTGTGATAGAAGGTGTACCCAGCAGTCTCCTTTGGGTATCCTATGAAGACACATTTTTCCGATTTGGGTTCGAGCTTATCTGGTTGAAGTTTCTTTACATAAGCATCGCAGCCCCAAACTTTAAGAAACGACAACTTTGGTTTCTTGCCAAACCACAGTTCATAAGGCGTCGTCTCAACGGATTTTGACGGTGTCCTATTCAACGTGAATGCGGCCGTCTCTAAAGCATAACCCCAAAACGATAGTGGTAAATCGGAAATAGACATCATAGATCGCACCATATCTAGTAAAGTACGACACGACGCTCGGACACACCATTTCTCTGTGGTGTTCCGGTGGCGTGAGTTGCTAAACTATTCCACATTGTTTCAAATGTAAACCAAACTCGTAACTCAAATATTCTCCTCCACGATCAGATCGTAGAAACTTTATTTTCTTGTTACGATGATTTTCCACTTCACTCTGAAATTCTTTGAACTTTTCAAATGTTTCAGATTTGTGTTTCATTAAGTAGATATACCCATATCTGCTCAAATCATCTGTGAAGGTGAGAAAATAACGATACCCGCGCGTGCCTCAACATTCATTGGACCACAAACATCAGATGTATGATTTCCAACAAATCAGTTGCTCGCTCCATAGTTCCGGAGAACGGCGTTTTGGTCATCTTGCCCATGAGGCACGGTTCGCAAGTACCAAGTGATTCATAATCAAGTGATTCGAAGCCCATCAAGATGGAGTTTCTTCATGCGTTTTACATCGATATGACCTAAACGGCAAGTGCCACAAATAAGTTGCACTATCATTATCAACTCTGCATCTTTTGGCTTCAACATTATGAATATGTGTATCACTACTGTCGAGATTCAACAAGAATAGACCATTCTTCAAGGGTGCATGACCATAAAAGATATTACTCATATAAATAGAACAACCATTATTCTCTCGATTTAAATGAATAACCGTCTCGCATTAAACAAGATCCAGATATAATGTTCATGCTCAACGCGGCACCAAATAACAATTATTTAGGTCTAAAACTAATCCCGAAGGTAGATGTAGAGGTAGCGCGTCGACCGCGATCACATCGACTTTGGAACCATTTCCAACACGCATCGTCACCTCGTCCTTAGCCAATCTTCGCTAATCCGTAGTTCCTGTTTGAGTTGCAAATATTAGCAATGTAACCAGTATCAAATACTGTGTACTATCTGCGAGTATTAGTAAGGTACACATCAATAACATGTATATCACATATACCTTTGATCACCTTGCCATCCTTCTTATCCGCCAAATACTTGGGGCAGTTCCGCTTCCGGTGTCCAGTTTGTTTGCAGTAAAACACTCGTTTCAGGCTTAGGTCCAGACTTGGGTTTCTTCTCTGAGCAGCAACTTGCTTGCTGTCCTTTTGAAGTTTCCTTCTTCTTCCCTTTGCCCTTTTCTTGAAACTAGTGGTCTTGTTGACCATCAACACTTGATGCTCTTTCTTGATTTCTACCTCCATGCTTTTAGCATCGCCAAGAGCTCAGAATTGTCTTAGTCATCCCTTGCATATTATAGTTCATCACGAAGCTCTTGTAGCTTGGTGGCAGTGATTGGAGAATTCTGTCAATGACACTATCATCCGGAAGATTAACTCCCAGCTGAATTAAGTGATTGTTATACCCGGACATTTTGAGTATGTGCTCACCGATGTAACTATTCTCCTCCATCTTGCAGCTATAGAACTTATTGGAGACTTCATATCTCTCAATCCGGGCATTTGCTTGAAATATTAACTTCAACTCTGGAACATCTCATATGCTCCATGACGCTCAAAACGTCGTTGAAGACCCGGTTCTAAGCCGTAAAGCATGGCACACTGAACTATAGAGTAGTCATCAGCTCGCTTTGCCGACGCTCACAACTTCGCTCAAGATTCGCAGCAGGCCTGTCACCCAGCGGTGCTTCCAGGCGTAATTTTTACGTGCAGCAATGAGGATAATCCTCGTTACGGACCCAGTCCGTAATTGCTACCATCATCTTTCAACTTTGCTTTCTCAAGGAACGCATTAAAATTCAACGGAACAACAGACGAGCCATCTATCTACAGTAAACATAGACAAGCAAAATACTATCGGTACTAAGTTCATGATAAATTTAAGTTTAATTAATCATATTAAAACCTCCCACTTAGACAGACATCTCTCTAGTCATCTAAGTGATTACGTGATCCAAATCAACTAAACCATGTCCGATCATCACGTGAGATGGAGTAGTTTCAATGGTGAACATCACTATGTTGATCATATCTACTATATGATTCACGCCGACCTTTCGGTCTCGTGTTCCGAGGCCATATCTGTTATATGCTAGGCTCGTCAAGTTTAACCTGAGTATTCGCGTGCGCAACTGTTTTGCACCCGTTGTATTTGAACGTAGAGCCTATCACACCCGATCATCACGTGGTGTCTCAAAGACGAAGAACTTTC